>JAZKJV010002089.1:600000-1013509 GCA_037367405.1 Ottelia alismoides
ATCTTTTTGAAAAATACAAAAAAATGCATATGCATCATGATCTTTTCAAAAATCCATAAAAAGTTCAAAATCTTGAAAAATTGCATCACAAAAATATTTTTTGCATTTGCATAGCATGAGCATTTTTCGGATTGAGTTTGATGGTTGAACAAGTCTAAATAAAATCCGGAGATTGGAGCTTGGTTGGACCTTAAAATCTACCTAATAACAGGAACCTTATAGGAACTTGGTTTGAGGTACTTCAGGTCTAGTTGACTTAATTCTTTGAGGACCACGAGACTTGGTTCAATGGATTCTTGACTGCCTAAGTAGAGTATTTCGGAGCACACGTACGACTCTTGTCGATAATGACCTAACTTGGACACCTGCACCTTTCACACAGCTCAACTCAGTTGGAGTGGTGAGGGGATTGGATTTGCCGGTATGAGACGCACACAAGTGGAAACACTTGTCCTCCTCTAGGGAGGGAAGTGCACCCCAACCCGTCTAGTGATGAGGAATTCTAAAGACAGGAGATTGTGGGTTGCAATAAAGCTTCAAAAGAGGGATAGTCTACTGGCTCAAGAGGAAAAACTCCTTATGTAAATGCTGTTGTATATAGTATTTCGAAAAAAATGGACAGGCCTGTACAAAAATAAATGCCTACGAAGTATGTGAATATGTTGTATAGAAAATAAGCAAGCTTGAGTTCCAAAGTCAAATATGTGAGTTTGAAGCTGGATGACTTGACTACACTGGTCTTGCATCCTAGGATAGGTAGCTACACTAGCTACCGTCCATTCTTCTCTTCACCCCCTCCTCTTGAGCTGGTTGCCACTTGAACTTAGAAGGGAATACCCCACTCCTAGAGGAAGGAGTTATTAGATTGAGAAATCATTGGGTTGTCATACTGGAGAAGTCAGTCTCTGTGTCATTCTAGTTGGGGAGAGCCACTATCAGTTACACTGTATGAGTCAGATTCATAGTCGTAAGGGTTTGCGCATGAATTGAGATATTTCTGACCTGGTTATTGAGGAGACTTGAGTTGAGTTTTGGGATTCTCGAAGGCTGTTGGATTTCACAGTCGGTTCTCATTAAGGTTCCTCCCGCACTAAAATTCCAAAGGTCCGACTTAAGCTCCAAACTTTGATTTTGTGAAGACAAGTTTGACAATTAAACTTCATCCATCTTTCTTCTTTTTCTTTTCTTTGTTTTTCTTTTCAGCACTTATTGCATAAATGTTTGCTAGGGACTAGCAAAGGCAAAGTATAGGGGGATGATGAAGCCACATTTCATCATCTTTATTCTATCATTTTAGCCTTAAAAACCCTGGCAAATGCATGTAAATACCCTTAATTCCCGCATCTTAGCATTCATGCATGTGCATGTAAATAGTATATAAAATACTGTATTTAAAGCCAAAATTATAGAATAAATAAAAGAAAAGAAAAAGAATAAAATATTATAAATATTTTATGACCCGAAACCCCAAGACCTAGGCATCTCGATGACTAGGTTGACAAGGAATAAAGTAGGGGGAGATAAGGGCCAAAATACAATAAAAATACATATTCATTTTATTTATTCTTTATTCATTTTGGGACCTATTTTTGGTTCCACTTTTTATACTTGAAATAAAGAAACTTTGTACATGAAAGTTGTAGATAATTAAATAAATAAAAATATAAAATTGATTTCAATCAAAAATAATATACAGATAAAAAGTTATGATCTGAATAAAATTCTAGAATCCCAACTTCCCAGACCTGTATCTCACAAATAAAAACTCGAAATGTGTCAAACTCACTCTCTAATTGTATATAAGTTAAAATAAGATATTTAATGGCGGTT
This sequence comes from Ottelia alismoides, assembly GCA_037367405.1. Classification (NCBI taxonomy): domain Eukaryota; kingdom Viridiplantae; phylum Streptophyta; class Magnoliopsida; order Alismatales; family Hydrocharitaceae; genus Ottelia; species Ottelia alismoides. The sequence continues at coordinate 601,831 of JAZKJV010002089.1, forward strand.
TCGTATTTTGTGGAGCAACGGTTTGAAAGTTGAGTTTTGGACCCCCCTTGTATATTTTTACAGATTAAAATATTCATTTTATTTATTATTCTTTATTTCGGTAATTTTATATTTTTGTAATTTTGTAAATATTATTTGTAATATATATGTACATTAAAATCAGAATAAAAGTTCCAAGAAAATACAAAATAAAATACTTGTATATAATATACATAGGTATAGTACCTATACATATACGTGTATAATTCATTCTTATATTTTATTAAAAATACAAAATACCTCAGAAAAATAAAATAAAAATATTTTTAAATGTATAAAAATACTTTATAAATTTATAAAATATAAACAAAAATAAATACATTAAATATACTAAATAAAAATAAAACATTAAAATATATAGATATATATACCTATATAAGCCTAAAAAGGTAACTTGTATTTTTATACCTCATAAAAATAATTAAAAATCATATTAAAATATCTTATAAAATAATAAACATTTTTATTTAATAATCAAAAATTAATTAAATCGTTTTCTATTTTTAATGATTTTACAATTGTTTTTCCAGGATTTTTCCGGGTTGGTCCACGTGGACCAACCAGGGGGGCCTGGAGAGTTGACCGGCGGGTCAACTCTCTAACCCTAGCTCATGTAGCATGTCAGACCCGTGATTTTGACTTGTTTTCTTGCCTTTTTACAAGACGATTCTTTCACCAATCGACTTGGGTTCCTACATGACTTTTGTTCACCACATACCCATGAATCACGCTTAGATGTTTTTTCAGGGATTGGATCATTGATCCTCCCGTTGTCGCCTCGTCTTTCAAGCCCGTTCATCACTTCTTCAAAATATCCCCTTGACCTTCATTCGAATTTGAACCATCTTTGAGAGATTCAGACCTCCGGGAGTGGGTAGGGTGAGGCTCCGGTGACAGGGGAGACTCCCCACACCCCCCGTTGAGGCGCGACAAGGCTAGAAGGTCGGATTCCAGCCATCTTCGGCCACCTGGACGTCGAGGTTCACCTTGGGTTTTTAACCCTTGAGGTTCGCATTTTATCTTGTTTTTCTTGTGCATTTTGTTCCTTGTAGTAGTAGGATCGTATTCCCATATACAGGTCCCCTTTTTATCCACCCAATCAGATCTCCACCATCTCGCCGGAGCTCGCTCCGGCGAGCCCCCATCTTCTCCATCGCAGCCTCATCCCATAGCCAGGAGGGGCGAGGCACTTTTCCCTTGCCCTCCTTAACGTTTTTTTGCAGGAACAGGACTTGAAGCGACACCTGGGAGCGATTTTGGGAGCTCGTCGGGGTACCTGGAGGTGCTTTGCTCCTCCTCCTCCTCCGGCGTGCTCCGGTGCGGCCCACGCCATTTTGATGCCCTAGGCAGATAGACAACCTCCGCAGGAGCTCACAACTCCATTTTGAAGCAGCTAGGATGCCGGAGACGAGCGATCAAGCCGAAGGAACTTCGCTCCGGCGAAGTTCCTCCTTGTTCTTCCTCCGCGACCGTCCGCCGTCGGATCGGGGGCCCTCTCCAGATCTCGCCTACACCGTCGGATCATCTCTGTACCAACCGTCCGATCCTTCACGCAGCATCTAATCGCGGCCGTTGACAGCCGAACTGTCATCGCCTCCCCTTGTGCTAACACGTGTATTAGTGAAGGGGTGGGAGCCGTCCGATCGCCACCAGCTTTGGGTATTTTGTAGTGATAACCCAGCCATTTTGTGTATTTACTATTTAATTTTAAATCTTTCATCTGTCATTTTGTAGTTTTTGTGTAATTTGCATATTGCCCCTCCGAGTTTTAGGATATTACCAATTAGTCCCTACCAGGTCACGTACGTTGCGCACGTGACTTGGTAATTTTGCAGGCGACCCCAGGGGTCTTTTAATATTTGTCTTTAGTCTCAAAAATTTTAATTGCAGTCATAATTTTCTGGCATTTTTGCACGTAAGACCCTGAGTCTTTGGAATATTGCTTTTCAGTCCTTCCCAAGTGCGTGCGTAGCACGCGCAGAGTGGGCTTTTTGCGGAAAAGGGCTTGCGACTCTATCTATTCGATTCTAGTCCAAATAATAATTTGTTGCATTATATTTTTTTGGAAATTTTGCAATCAGCTCCCTGGATGTTCTGCTAATTACACAAATACCCTTGTCAGGCCTTGTATTTTTGTATGCTTTCTCTATTTATTTCGTGCATCTATAAAGCCTAAAAAATCCACAAAAATTACCATACATTCCTGTTGCATTATAGATTCACGTCATATTTTTCATTTTTCTTGCATTTTTATAATTAATAAAAATAAAAAAAACATGCATCTTCAGCACTGTTTACATTAGAAAATCCATAAAAATTATTAAAACTCTTTTAAAAATTCCAAAAAATACCTTTAGTTTATTTTAGTGTCTTTTGACTTCTGTCCAAAAATCATTAAAAATTTCAAAACAAAAAGCCCTAAAAATTAGAAAACTCCAAAAATCTTCCTAAAAAATAAAAAATTCAAGAAAAATCCAAAAAATGCAATCTCAATTTCTGCAGTTTCCCTATTTTATTACCTTTATTTTAAAATTAATTTGAGGAATTTTGGAGTCTGATTTCTATTTTTCATCCTCATTTTAATTTCGGCTAGTAGCTTGATTCACTGTTTTCTAGTATTTTTGCTTTTAAAAACACCAAAAAAAATTCAGAAAAATCTATAAAAGTCACAAAAACATTCTAAAATTATAAAAAGACCAAAAACATTTTATTTCCTGATTTTTGAGCATTTTTCTTATTTTTATAAATCCTTAATCTTCTATTTTCTTATATTGTGTATATATTCTATATAAAGAAAAAGAAAATAAAAAATATAAAATATAAAAAGAAAATATAGAATCAGTAAATTAAAAATCAAAATATAAAAATATAAAGTCAAAAATTAAATAAAAAATATAAAATTAAAAACCCACAAAAATTTGCATGCTGGTAGGCATTTGATCACATTCATTTTTGTGCATTATTCCTTGATCTATCTTGCTTGCTCCCTGTGTTCGACCTCTACACACTTGCACACTATACACATTTTTGTAGAGTTATAATAAATTTTGACTCCACATTTGTTTTCCATTGGTTGATATTACATTGTGGGTTGATTGTTGATTGTAGTCCGGATTTCTGAGTGGTCAGTTCAACGACTGAGTTCCCTCCTTATGTGGAACTTGAGACCGCCTAAAATTCAGTTACATCATTGGACTCTTGAGGTGCGACATTGCTATTGAGTGACCAACGAAAGGGATTCTCCCGGGGGCAATGACAATGAAGATCGAGTGGGTGTCGGCCAGCGAGAGCAAAGCTTGTGGTAGAGGTACGTTTGGCAGCTCAGTGTGGGAGGGAGGAAGGATGTGAAGGTCAAGGAGGTGCATAAGGCGGTGTGTTGCGGTGATGGCAAAGAGGAGCTAGCGACGTGAAGATGATCGGGACGAAGGAAGGAGAGGTGATCAGAGAAAATATGGAAGTAGAGAAAGAAGAAAAGGAGGGAAAGAGGAAGAAGTACATGGAGTGGGTCGCTTGGGAGGGGATGGAGCTCGACGAGCCCTATCATCGCTCGAAGCTGTGACAGAGGCTAAGCTTAGCGACTGTAAGAAGTAGCTGCAACAAGGTCAGAGGTGACCTTGGATCTCACCAAGATGGGGAGGGGTCGCTCACTATCACCAATGGCTTCCTCTGCTCGAGGTCTCGTAATGGAGGAGAAAGCAGCTGAGGTAGAGGGAGAAGGTCTTTTGAGGGATCGGGGCAACATGGTGTGCAACGGTTGCAGGCTACCACAAATGGCGAAGAGAGTGGAAATGGTAGGAGGAGGTGGAGGAAGGGGGAGGGTCCTCAGTCGTTCGATCGGACAAGATCGGACAGTTGAGGAGGCGACGCGTGGAGGAAAGAGAAACGAATAAAAATAAAAAAATAAACAAATTAAAAAAATTAAATAAAATAAAAACAAAAGGGTAAAGGGTGTGACACGCAACGGCTCTAGGAGCGGTCACGTGTCGTTTCCAAAAAATTCAAAAAGTAAAATAAAAGAAAAATCAATAAAAAATAGCAAGTAAGGTCGAATAAAAAAGTAGTCTTCAGGAAAGTTGTTTGTCTCAACAAGATCTACAACTTTTGTAAGGGAACCAAAACCAAATGTGATCATATTTACAAAATGTATATTTAATGGTACTCTATAGATATAAATACCTATTTTTTTGCAAATTTTTTTGTTATTTTTGAATATTATAAAAATCAATATATAATAAGATAAATAAAAAATAAATTTATACACTCTAATATATTTTTTGTATTTTTAATCATTAAGAAAATAAATAAAATAAAAGGATATATATACAAACTATATATATACTTAGAGTGATTTATTTTCTTTTATCTTTATTTCATTTTTGATGTGGATTTTTGCACACTTTATTAAATCATAAATCTAAAAAAATGAAAAAGAAATAAATCAAAAGGAGTTATTTTTGTACATAAAATAACAGAGTTAAAATCATCAGTATGTACAATATACAATAAGTTTCCAAAACCCAAGTTTCACATATAAACTCCAATTCTTTTGAATTTGACCTTGTTTTGTAGATAATTGAACGTGCATTAATTACAAAGTGGGTAAGAGTCCATAGGATATCATATGAGAGAGATATTGACATTTATGACTTTTTATCTCAGAACAAGGGTTTGGGTTTTATTGGGCAGACATATAAGTTAGTATTTTTATATTTTCTCTTGATTAATGTTAGTAATATGTATACGATGGAGTTGATTTTATTTAATTTGGAGTAAGTGAAGATAATTAAAAACAGGAAATTATGGTAATATTAAAGGTGATAATGTATAAGGTTTTGTGATCTTCTTACTTAATGTAATTATGCTTGCTAAAACATGAATATTAATAGCATATGCATGAATGATAATAATGTAATATAGATGAATAAATGTAATTAATGAATTGATAATAGAGCACTATTTTCATCTTTTAGAGTGATGAATCATAAATTCATCACATACATACATCCATACATATATACATACGTACATACATGTGTACATGTGTATACACATACATACATAAATACATGTACACACATAGATATACATATGTACATATATTCAAACACATACACATATGTGTACACACGCACACACATATACGCGCTCACACACACATATGTATGTATATGTATATGCGCTTGTGGGGGTGCCCATACACACACACACTTTCTCTCTTTATAATGTTTTCATCTTAGACTTGATTTGTTCTTGAGGAATACTAACCCTGACAACTTATAGGCTTAGATCTAATTGGATCTAGTAACCATCATCCATAGTTGTCAAGGAGTAATTCCCTCCATATATAAACACACTTTCACACTTTTTTGAGTAGGGATGGGCATTGGTTTGGCTTGCCCAACTCAACCCACAAAACTCAATCCACGAGCCCAACCTGAAACCCAACCAAAGTTTTATGGAGCTAATAAATAAATGGGTCAGATTTCACATGTCTGACTCGATAAGGGCCCAATAAGATGCCACATATAATAGTTCATTAATTATATCACAATTATGTATAATCTCATCAATGTTTACTACCTACATACACATATTCGTCCATTTTCTTCTCTTAGAATAAACTCATGGTTAAGCTTTTCTCATTATCTTCTTTGTAAAGTCACTTTCTCACTACATGATGAGAATCACTTCTCTCATTATTCCTCATATATATCATGTATAATACATATATTTTATTTATGAATTGTTAGTTTTGAGTCAATGCTTCATATATGAATCCTCGTACACCCGTTCATCCTCATTGTCCTGTCAATAACATATGTACCTTCAATCACATATTTTCCTTCTTCATACTTTCACCTAATTTTTTATTGGGTTAGCCCGAACCAAACATGAGCCCATATTAATCGGGTCAGGATGGGCCGTGGGCCAAGGAAAAAACTTCAGGCCTCGACCCAGCCACGACCCATTTAATTTTATTGGGTCTTGGACGAGTCATCTTGGACATGAAGATGCTTGGGCCGATGCTCAACCCTATTGTGAGTACCTATGAGGGACTATATTTGTTGTGTTACTACCACTTGTATTTATATTCCCAATATCTTCATCGCGATTTGATCCATCACTTACTTGCACTTATATGGTGGATGCATGCTTTGATTGGTCCTTCCCTCTTATCTCTTTATAGGGGTAGCTCCACCTAGGTAATCCTTTGCACTATTAGGAAAAATCCGCTCTAATACCACTTGTAACATATTAGATTTAGATTCGCGGGCTATTATTGATGAAAACTAATCCAAGCAACTCATTGGAGTTCAAATCAACTAAACTCATCGACCACTATTCAAAATGTTGAAGTCCATGTAGTAATTCGCAATCTCTACCATATACATACATACAAACACTTATATACACGCAAGTAAACAAACAAACAAATATACATTCATGCATACCTCTCTTTCCCTCCCAAATGTCCAATTGCCCTCGCTGATCTAGTCAAAGCAACCGCCATCACATAATCACATCACATGCAAAATTGACCAACAAACCCTAGATGTTCATGGTTCCAAAACCCTAAATATTTATCTTGTCCTCTCCAATTTGGAGCCACCCATTCCTAAGGAAATAATGAACTTAAAAACAAGGGGTTTTATGGCCCCTACTCTCTCTCTCTCTCAGCAGATGTTGGCAAATTGATGTCAAATATTTGTAGCTATAATGGAATAGCAAATAAGGGGATATTATAGTTTAAATTACAATAACGGTCTCAACGTTTGTGATAAATACGAATATTTGTCACTTCAGAACTGATTAATATCATGATCACAACGCTTTTGTCAAAGATTATTTATTTTATATCAAAACAATATAAAATTAACCTTGCGATTGCCATCTACATAATCTAAAATTATGATAAACAGTGTCTGATTATGTATATGTAAGCACGCAACATCTCTAAGACTTCGTTGACAACAGCAACAAACATCATATAATTGAAACTTTGTATTACATAGAACATACTTCTAAGATATATTTCCTCATTTGATTAAAAGTAGAATGGCATTAGTAGTACTGATATTGATAACCTAAAATACTAAAAAATTTGGGAGCTTGTAAAACATTTTTTTAAGTTAAGGGACCTTTTGTGTAATTAACCCTACAATTCTTGCAACATTGAATTTGCATTAATTCTCCGACAGCAGTCGTGTATTTGAGAAGGAAAGCACATCACAAGTTGGTTGCTAATCTGTCTCTATATCTCTAATCATACTCACTAGGTCATGCAAAGGACAATTCCAAGTTGGCCTCCTCCTACACATCACCCATGTATTATATCTATGGCAGTAATCATGATATCTTAAGCACACAAGATTTTTATTGCCATATAGATCATTAATTTTGGAGGCAACAATGTTTCATTCAACCAAACTGCATGCTAATTAAGCTATAAAGTTGCCACTAATTGATTAGTTTAGATGGATGGAACCACTTTCAACCTAAACATCCTTCTAATGCATTAAAAATTCCAACTATTTAATAATTTGGTCACGTGCTTAATTTACTTGTATATATTAATCCACATTATATAATTGGGTAAAGTAGAGAAAAAATCCTTAAATTTGAAGTAAATAAAAAAAGATCACCATGATATGAAAATGTTATATTTTGAGACATGAATTTTAGTACTTGGAGACACATTCTCCTTTTTCATTAAAATGACAAATAAATTACTAAATGTAATGTTATTTTTCATTTGGGATACATGATAAATCTACATTTCATCATCATCGTTATTGTAATCAAAATCTTAGAGGTAGTCCATATCTATTATAGTACTACCACTACATGTGAAATATAGCTAATCAGGTATCTTCGTATCAAAATTGACATAGGGCAATGAACGATTTTGATATTCATTGTCATATCTTCTGATGTTAAATATATAACAAAGAATCTCTTTATTACTTGATTCAATAAATTTTCAATGATGACTGCATCAGTTGTTATAATACACCATATAACAATGATTCTTTCATTGACATTTTCTTTAATTGATGTTGATTGAGAAATGATTAACACAAATTTTAATGAATAAGTCGGCAAATAAACCATCGCTATATGAATATTTAAAAATGAGTATGCAATCCGTTGTTAATTAGAAGAATAGAAGATAATTTGGCAACAAATAATACTCGTTGTCATGTCTTTAACATTGAAACATATATGGCAATGAGTATTTCGATTTTTCTCTTGTATTAGGTCAATTTTGTTTTCATGCGTCAATAATCACAACCTTGAATTACATGAATAATATCCACAAGGTTAATTATTCATTTAATATAAATATTGTACCATTGTCAAAATATTACAATATTGAAGTTCGTCCCTAAAATGTGGATATTTTAACCAGAATCCTTTCTAGCGTTTCCTTAGAAATTTAGGTTTTTTTTATAACTTACCTTCTCTAATTTTAATAGATGAAAAACATGTCCATAATAAGTGATTGATAAGTTTGTGTTGTTTTTTCTCCTTGGGTTCAGACTTGGCATTGGTTAGGGTCATTGCCTTTTTCAAGCATGCAAAACAGCTACACATATACCCATATAAAACGGGCAGAAAAAGTAGATGAAATAGAACTTCATAAAGTCGAGTAAGGTTGGGTTATTGAAAATTCATGTGCATCTCTCCTTCCAAGTACAACAAACTAACATAATAACCAACCATAAGAAATACAAAATTTAAGTTGTGCAAAACTAAGTGTGAAGTTTGATTTCGATTATCAAGTTGCTTCTAGTGTTTTATGGCAGCTAGTAATAAGGGAGGATAATGTGTGAAGTAATGTAGATATAAACGTACATGAAGTGCAAAGTCGTTTCGCAGTTTCTTCGTCGGAGAAATGGAGAATACACTCATTTGGTAGATGGTGGACAAGGCATTCGAGGACGAGGAGGATTATAACATAGGGTTTTTTTTACACTTGTACCTCTCCATGAATATGCAATTACCACTACGCTCCTACCCTTTTTGCAGTAACACTTGTAACACACAAATACACACACACACGCATATGTTCTTACAAAATTCATAATTATATTTTTTGTAGTTACACTTATGCCCTTATTTTATCTTAAAAGAACGGTGAAGTTGTGAATTTTGTAAGAAAATAGGAGCACAAGTGATATAAAAAAGTAGTGACAAAACTGTAATTTCGAAATGAATGCACGAGTGTAAAAAAACCCTAAAATTTCTCCTTTAAAAAGAAACTAAGTGAGATAGATTTGGAAGATTTCTTCCAAATAAAGTTGGATCTAAAGTAGTCAAATTTATGGGTGATATTTTTAGGAATTATAGAAGAGAACATGTGATAGAGGGATACTAAGAAGATGGATGAATTGACAATGATTCTTTCGAAGTTAGTCTAAATCTTCTTGAAAACCAAGTGATTACAATTTTCAATACTATGGTTTGTAGGGATTAATTAGTAGAAAACCCATGTAGTTGAATGGGAAAGTACCCTTGCTGATGCCAAAGTTGGGGCAATGAGATAATTTTTAGCCTTGAGAGGGTAGGAAATAAGGGCTAGATAATTCATTTCTTAGAAGAACAAGAGGACACATATCAATCAAAAATTAGAGTAAACTAATGCAACCATTAAAATGGTTGGAATTGAATATTAATGTGTTAATGTATGACCTAGATAAGTTTACTAAGTGAATCAAATATCTAGAGAATCCTATTTCCACTTAGGTCCCTAAGATCACTAAACATGGAATAGGTTATGAGAAACAAGAAAATAAGTTAAAACCTAACTATGCTTATATGCATAGAAACTGATCATGCATCTTTTACAAAACCTTAGGAAGAAAAGATCCCTAAAAAAACATAGTTTTTGGGATAAATTCTGAGCATCAAAGACCCTAGAAGATATGGGCAATTAAAAGAATATTAAACAGTTGTCTACATGGTACCCTCAAGAATACCAAATGGTTCATAGACATTGAATGTTTCAAGTCACATAACAGAAAACTTAAAGCTCTTTATTCAATCTTGAATATAAAGGGTTGACAGATTATCCTCAGAAACAATCAAAGATACTAAATTGTTGGCAAATGTATTATTGGTAACTCCAAAAGCAGATTCACAGCATGGCAATTGGCTTAAAGCACAACCTTCTGAGCATCAACCATATATGCGACACAACTTTTGGGATACAAATACTAAGCATCAAGGTTCCAAGAAGATATGGTTGTATATAAACGAGTACTAATCAGTTGTTTGCATGATACCCTCAAGAATACCAAGTCGATCATAAACAGTGAACGTTGGATTCACATAACAGTTAACTTTTTATTCAATTAGATGATATCATATGTTGACATGTTATCCTCAGAAACAATAAAAGACGCTAAAGTGTAGATGAATGTCTTATTGTTAACTTTCAAAAGCAGATTCACAACATATCAATGGTAAGTGGCTTAGAGGACAACCTTATAAGCATCGGTCATATACTGTGACAGAGGTCGCAAGGTAATGTTCTCGAAAACTCTGTAGAAATTAGCCAATCCTTGGAGCTTCATCTTCGAGCCCTCCATCGTCTCTACTACTCTTATCAATCGTTCCACCCGTTCACCGAGTGCATCGATGTCTCCTCATCGCTCCACCCGTTCTATATCGGTGGCAATCTTCTTGGTTTTGTAGTGATTTGAGGAGAATGAGAGAGGGGGATCGGAGGGTATTTTTTTTATATTTGATTCAATAAAAAAGGATCGATATGTCATTTTTATGGATTTCGTCCAATTTAATAGTAAAATGGATGAGATATTAGCCACAAGATTTTGTGGTGAGAGTTAATAAGTTTAATGGGTCGTGGAGTAATTGGTAGATTTTACAAAGATCGTGGTGTTAAAAACTTTTAACAAAATAGAATAGAAAATTAAATAACTAAAAAAGAAGGAGAATCCGACAAATAATAGAAACCCAACAATTATTTCAAAGGAAAATGATAATTTCAAAAATTAGTGATTTTAATCTTGTCAATTAAACTTAGATCTAATGATTTAAATTATACTTTTCTTTATTATGAAAAGACCTTACCTCATTTAAAGTTTTCCACCACGCGCACAAAAAAATGCCTAGTTGCCCTCTTTATGATCTTGTCAAAGCAATCACCCTCATAATCATATCACTTGCAAAATTGACAATTAACCTAAATTATGTACATGGTTCCAAAGCTATAAAAATTTATCTTGACGTGTCCAACTTGGAGCCACCCATTCCTAACAAGGAAATAGTGACCTTTAAAATAAGGGGTTTTATATCACCAAGTTTTCCCTTCATGTAATTGTTGGCACACATTGATGCACATTGACAAGGAAATCATAGATCATGTCCCTAACGTTAAGTTCTATTATTTTAATTAAAAAAATTATCTTTTGTTCTAGTATGGAAACTCATCTTGTGGAACGCTTCACTTCTCTTATAGGTACCTTTTATACATTTACCTTAATTATTGAGATCTTTTATGTAATTTACCCCACATTACACGTGCGATTATTGGCACATGGAAGTGTCATTATTGAGTAGAAATCCACATTACAAGTTGGTTTCTAATTTGTCCATATATATCTAATCATAGTCTTTGGATCATGCAAAAGACCATACACAGTTGGCCTCTTTGCTCCTGAATTAATCATCTATGTCACTAATCATGATATACTCGTACACAAAATTTTGATTGCTAATTAGTTCATTAATTTCGGAAGAAACAATGTTTGTTTCAAGCAAATTGCAAGCTAATAAAGATGCAAAGTGGGAATTAATTGATGTGTGAAAATGCAATGTATGGGATAAGTATCAATCTAAACAGCATTCTAGTACAATAAAAGGGTCTCAAGTGATTGATTATTTAGGGTCCAGCTGTTTTTAATAACTTAATCGTATCTTCCAAACTAGGTTATATAATTGTGCACTTAAAAATAAACCTAAAAAATAAACCAAAGTAGCAAGTGCATCATGTATTTAACTATGATTATAATGTCAAAGGTAGACTAATTACTGAAACTAAACAATCCCAAGAATCAAGTAGGAGAACAATGCAACATCATCATGCTAACATGTATTAATTTACAATATGAACCCATTTTTGTGATAACTATGGTGTATTTTTATTTGCTTAAAAATGCGATTGCATACTAAATATATCTTTATGTGACAATTAGATAAACTAAAACTAGACCTTGTAATTGAATCTTCATCATCTTCATTTCATATTGGCTTTTGTAAGATCATTTCAAAAATTTTGCATAACAATGAGTGTATCTTATCTTATCTTATTAATGAGTGCTCAAATAAAAAAATTAAGGAATTACAATCTTCAAAGAAATGATGATCTTAGCTTGGTTCTTTCGTGTTGCATGACTCGATAAATTTGGTATTAAAATAGACCATTGATTTTAATAATAAACTTATATAAAAATCTTTTTTTGTTAGAAATAGTGATACCTAATGCTACCACTAAATGAGTGCATCATCAAAAGAGGGACGCATTTGTTACCTGCTAGAAAAAAGAGACACAAACTTTATGAATTGTGAATATCCACTTTTAGATTATTATCTTTCTACGTATTTTAAATTTTTCCGTAGTTTTCTTATTTGTTAAAGTTCTGTCATCATCAAAATGGAGAAAATTGTTGGTTCAAGTAACCTAGAACATAAAAACAAAATCCATAAGTGATTATTTATAAGGGAGCACCATTTAGTACAAAGTACTATGATAAATTAGATCCTTAAAACTCATAAACTAATTGCGAACCATAGATGAAGCATGTGGCAGTTAAAGTAAGATGCAAAAAGTTGAACAATGCTCATGGAGAGTTCAAAACAACAAAAGTGCATTAGAAGAACAAGTTGAAGTATGAGCAATAAGCAAGGAAGCTCAAGGACCAAAGTGTCTAAGGAGACACAAACTATATAAGTTGAAAATATCTACTTTTATATTATTGTCATTGTTAAAATTTCTATAATTTTATTTTTGGTAAAACTTTCTCATTATTAAATGGCAGAGATTGTTGGTGCAAGTAGCCTAGAACATAGTTGTGATAACAACAAAATCTATAAGTGATTATTTATTAGGACAAATTACTATGATAAAGTAGATTCTTAGAACTTGTAATGTGAAATATTGATGAAGCACGTGTCAATTAAAGTAAGAAGATAAATCTTGAACAATGTTCGTAGAGAGTTCAAAATAATAAAAGCACATTAGAAGAACAAACTAAGTTATGAGCAATAAGGAATGAAGCTCAAGGACCATAATATCCAAGCTTTTTTAATAGTTCTTAACGGTAATAAGTAAAAACATGTGCATACTCTATAAGCATATGTTCTTTGAATAGAGGTATGATAGCTCATAATTGAATATAATGAAAAATACTAGAATAAAAAAAGATGTAAAACTATTCAAAGTTATCTATCTAGTTATTCTAATTCAAATCTCGTTAAGTAGCACATAAATTTTGAGCAAATTCAAAATGTTAATGAATTTTCAAAGAGAGATATGAAATCCCATGATTGAATATATAGATAAATACTAGAATAAAAAGGCATAAAATTATTCAAAAGCTATCTAGTTAATTTCCTCCAAATCGTGTATACTAACAACCAACAATTTTAAGAAAAAAATAAAATGTAGTAGATTTAAAAAAAACAGATGATTGCACATGATTTAATATCTTAACAAATTCTAGAATAAATGCGGAAATATTGAATGGTTTTCAAGTTAATTTTATCGAAATTTCGTATATTAACACCCACCAATTCTGAGTATATTCAATATTTCAATAAAAAAGTTCAAAACATATTTGATAGCTCATGATGAGATATCTTAACAAATACTACAATAAAAAATATATATAAAAGTATTTCTAAAGTTATATACTTAATTTATCCAAATTTTGTATACTTACAATCATTAATTTTGAGAAAAATACAAAGTTTTAGTAGAAAAAAATCCAGAATCGAGATAGTGTAGCTCATGATTGAATATCATCATAAATACAAGAATGAAAAGACATAAAATTATTCAGAGGACTTCTAGTTAATTTTGTCCAAATTATGTGTACTAATATATAGTAGAAATATATATAGTAGAAAGTTTTTACAATAGAGATAAAATAGCTCATCATTGAATATATCGACAAATACTATAATAAAAAACTGTAAAATAATTCAAAAGTTATCTCGTTAATTTTATCCCAATCCTGTATAATTTTGAGTAAGATTTAATATTATTGTAGACAATTTTCATAATTGAGATATGACAACTCATGATTGAATGTCTTGTCAAATACTAGATTAAAAAAGACGTAAAATTATTCAAAGTTATCTACTTATATTCATCTGAATTTTACACCCATCAATTATGAAAAAAGTACAAAATTTTAGTATAAATTTATCAAAAAGTCGATTTGATAACTATTTATTAGATATATTAACAAATACTAGAATAAAAAAGATATAAATTATTCAACAATGATACAGATAATTTAACTCGTCGATTTTGAACAAAATTCAAAATTTTAGCAAAAAATATTTAAAGTAGAGATATGATAACTCGTGATTAAATATCTTAGATATACTTGAACAAAAAAGTTGCAACATTATTAGGTACTTATCTAGTTAATTTCATCCAAAATTTTGTATAATAACACCAATCAATTTTGAGCAACACTAAAAAATTAGGAGAATTTTTCAGAATAGAGATTCAATAACTCGTGATTGAATATCTTGATAAATTAAAGATTTAAAAATGTTGTAAAACCATTTAAAAAATATGTACGTATATTCATCTGAATTTTGCACCCAATAAATATGAGAACGAGTCAAAATTTTAGTATAAAATTTTCATAATATTGGTGTGATACTATTGATTGGATATACTAATAAATGCTAGAATAAAAACCGATATAAAATTATTCAAAAGAGATATGGATAATTTAACCCGTTGGTTTTGAACAAAATTCGATGTTTTACTAGAAAATATTTTGAGTAGAGATATGATAACTTATGATTAAATATCTTGAGATATACTTGAAAAAAATATTATTTATCAAGCACTTATCTAGTTAATTTCGTCCAAATTTTTGTAGAATAACACCCATCAATTTCGAGCAACGCTTAAACATTTAGGAGAAAATTTTCAGAATAGAGATTCAATAACTCATGATTGAATATCTTGATAAATAAAATAATAAAAAGGTTGTAAAATATTCAAAAATTATGAAGTTAAATTCATTAAAATTTTGTAATTAACACTCATCGATTTAGAGAAAGAAATTTTAGTAGAAAAGTTTTAGAATAGAAACATGGTAGCTCATGATTGAATCTATTGATAAATACTAGAACAAAATAATATAAAATTATTCCAAAATCATCTTATTAATTAGTCCAAATTAGTAGAATGCTTCGTAATGAGATATGATCGTTCATGATTTATTATCTTGAAAAATACTCGAATTAAAAAATAAAAATATTCAAAAGTTATCTAGTTAATTTCCTTCCAATTATGTATACTCAATCCGTCAATTTCGATAAAAAAATAAAAATTTTAGCAGAAAATTTTCTAGAAAATAGATATGGTAGATCATGATCGAATATCCTCAAAAGTACTAGAATACAAAAACATGTAAAATTACGAATTATTTCTAGTCAATTTCATCCAAATGTACTAACACCCATCAATTTTTAGAAAATTCACTTTTTTAGAAAAATAATTTTAGAAAAAAAGATATGATAGCATATGATTGAATGTCTTATGAAATATCAGAATACGAAATGATGTAAATATACCAAAATTCACCCAAATAATTCCGACAAATATCGTATACTAATACCCATTAATTTCGAGCAAACTTTTAAAATTTAGTATAAAATTTTCAGAATAGAAATGTGATAGCTCATGATTAAATATATATGGATAACTACTAGAATAAAAAAGATGTGAAATTATCTAGTTAATTTCATCCCAATTTCGAATACAAACGCACACACCCTCAAATTTTAAGCGAATTTCAAAATTATAACATAAAATTTTCATAATAGAAATATGATAGCTCATGATAGAATATCTTGATCAGCAGTATAAAAAGGGTGCAAAATTCTTCAAAAATTATCCACTTTATTTCATTAAAATTTCATAGATTAACACCCATCATTTTTAGGAAAATTCAATATTTTAATAGAAAATTTTCAGAACAGAGACATGTTAGCTCATGATTGAATATCTTAACAAATACTAGAATAATAAAATGTAAAAATTCAAAATTTAGGAGAAAATTTTCCAAAAAAGAGATGATTGCTCATAATCAAATATATTGAAAAATACTAGAATGAAAAGAATGTAAAATTATTTAATAGTTTTATAGTTAGTTTCATCTATTAACACCCAATAATTTTAAGGAAATATAACCTTTTTAGTTTAGGAAAAAGAGATGTTGTCTCATAATTGAATATCTTGTCAAATAGTATCAACAAAAGGATGAAAAATAATCCAAAAGTTGTCATATTAATTTCATCCAAATGTAGTATACTAAAACCCATCGATTTTGAGAAACCTTTAAATTTTAGTAGAAATATTTAGAATAGAGATATGATAGGTCATGATTGAATATCTTGACCAATGTTGGAATAAGAAAGATGTAAATACCTTCAAATTTTGAGTACTTGCACCCATCAAATTTAAGCAATATTAAAAAATTAGGGGCAATTTTTAGAATAGAGATATGATAGCTCATGATGGAATATTTCATCCAATACTGCAATAAAAATGATATAAAATTATTTAAAAGTTATCTAGTTAATTTTCTCCCATTTTTTGGAAAAAGGTCATTGTTCATTTCGTCCAAAATAGTAGAAGCAAGAGATCTCAAGGTCCCACGCAGACCCAAGACAACCCAAAAATCACAAGAGTTTAACCAAAAGAAAACATACAAGAAAGGGGGCCAATATTAAGTACAACTGGTAACCCAAGGGAGGAGAATGTTTGAGAGATAAAAAGGAAAATCATAATAAAATGCTCTATCCATATGCAAAAAATTTGGTACAACGGTAACGTAGTAGTTAGTTCTTCAAAGCACGCTAATGATGGGTTCTAGGGTGTGGACTTACGGAGCTCTTCAATTTGGACTTACAAGAGAATCAAATAAAATCGATGGAGTGTGAAGTGATTGTTAGCGGGTCTAATATTAAGCAATAGTGTAGTAGTGAATAGGAATGAGGCTTCTTTAGAAATAGTGGAAGGGCATTTTAATATACCTTGAAATATCCTTGAGTAACGCTCCTTCCAAATCAACCACCAAATGTATGCTCTTTTGGTAGTTATATGCCACTAAGATGGCGAATACATGTATGAGTTATGATTGGCAAATAATGTATTCAAGTTGCAATTTAATGGTGGAATATCAAAAATATGCAACACATTCATGATGTGAGGGCAATCCAGAACAAGGTGACCTACGGATTCTTCATTAGGTAGATATAGGGGAAATTTTAAGAGAAAAATTCTATATTAGAGATGATACTCATGATTGATTATCTTAACAAACACAAGAAAAACAAAATGTAAAATTCTTCAAAAGTAATGTAGTAAATTCCATCGAAATTTCATATACTAATGCCCATCAATTTTGAGAAAAAAATTAAAATTTTACTAGAAACTTTTAGAATAGAGATATGATAGCTCATGAATAAATATCTCGAAGAAAATAAAAGAATAAAAAATGTAAAGTTATTCAAAAGTTATATAGTAAACTTCCTCCTAATTGTTTATATTAACACCTATCAATTTTGATAAGTACCCGTAAAAAAATGTAAAATTATTCAAAATATATCTAGTTAAGTTCATCCAAATTTTGAAATAGAACCCATCATTTTTTAGAAAAAATTTAAAATTTTAATAGCAAATTTTCAGAATACACATATGACAGTTAATGATAGAATAGGTTGAAAATAGATGTGAAATTACTCAAAAATAATCCAATTATTTTCATCAAAGTTTTGTATACCCATACCCATTAATTTTTTGTGAATGTTAAAAAGAGAATATTTTACAAATATTTGATAGCTCGTACAATAAATATCTTGAAATTACAACGAAAAAAGATGTACAATTATTCAAAAGTAATTAAGTAAATTTTATCAAAATTTTATTTATTGACATTCTTCAATATTTAATGAATGAATTATTATCTTGACAAATACTAGAATAAATAAATGTAAAATTAATCAAAAGTTATGTGATTAAGTTCTTCCAAATTTCTCATACAAACACCCATAAACTTTGAGAAAATTTAAAAAGTTAGTATACAATTTCAAGGTAGTAGATATGATAACTCATGATTGATTATTATTATATACAGAAAAGGGAAGCTGCTGCGCGGAGCAGCTAAGCTGGCTGCTCCGTGGGGCAATTTCCCTCCCTTTTCTTTTATTTTTTTTGAAATTTTTTCCATGTATATTCATCTATATATCCCTCCTACATGTCATTCAAATTTCGTGAGAAATGGAGACTCCTATGCCCTCCATCTAGACCGGTTATTTTTTAACGGTCTGAAATTTGTTGTAATCTACCCCTTCTAGATGGACGGCTTAGGAGTCTTTGTTTGTCGTGAAATTTGAATGACATGTAGGAGGGATATATAGATGAATATACATGGTGAAATTTCACAAAAAAAATATAAAAATTAGGGGAGAATGCTACATGTAGCAGCCAGCTTGGCTGCTACACGCAGCAGCCTCCCGGTTCTCTATTACATATACTAGAACAAAAATGAATTATTCAAAGGTTATCTAGTTAATTTCATCCCAATTTTGTATACTAAAGCCTATCAATTTTGCAAAATTGAAAATATTAGTAGAAAATTTTCAAAACAGAGATGTGATAGCTCATGATTGAAAATTTCGATAAAAATAGAATAAAAAAAATGTAAAATTGTTTGAAAGTTATTGACTTAATTTCATCCTTATTTCTTATACTTGCACCTACCAATTTCGTGCAAGATTCAAAATTGTAGTAGAAACTTTTTAGAATAGAGATTTGATAGCTCATGACTGAATATATTGAAATTATAAGAAAAAATATGCAAAATTATTCAAAAGTGATCTAGTTAAGTTCATCAAAATTTCATAAACTAGCATGGATAATTTACTAGAAAAGTTTAAATTGTTAGTAGAAAATTTTCTGAATACAGATATTATAGGTTATTATTGAATATCTTGACAAATACTAGAACTAAACAGTGTAAAATTATTTATAAGTAATTCTTTTATCATAATTTCATATACTAATACCCATCAATTTTGAGAAAAAAAATGAAATTTTAGTAACTATTCTTTCATTATAAATATATGATTGCATATGATTGAATATATTGATAAATACTAGAATAATAAAAGGTGTAAAGTTATTCAAAAGTTATCTAGAAAATTTAGTCTAAATTTCGTATACTAACACTCATCTATTTTGAGAAAACTAAAATTTTTTTTAGAAAATTTGTAGAATGGGCTATGCAGATCATAATTGAGTATCTCAACAATTTTACATATTCTAACTCCCATCTATTTCAAAAGTTATTTAGTTAGTTTCGTCCCAATTTCATATAGTAACACCCATCAATTTAGAGCAAGACTCAAAATTATAGTAGAAATTTTACTAAATAGAGATATGATAAATAATGATTTAAAATCTTAATAAACACTTTTTGTAGAAAAGATGTAAGAATATTCAAAAATCTATCTTGTAAATTTCATCCAAAGTTTTTATAATACGGCCCATCAACTTCGAGAAAATTCAATATTTTCATAGATAATTTTCAGAGAAAGCATTTGATATCTCATGATTGAATATCTTGATAATATTAAAATAAAAAGACGTAAAATTACTCATAAGTTATCTAGTTAATTTTTTTTCTGAACTTCGTATATAAACACTCATCAATTTTGAGCAAATTCAAAATTTTCATAGATTTTTTTCAAATAAAGATATAACAACTCATAATAAGAGATATTGATAAATAGTAGAAACAAAAAGATGTAAAATTATTTGAAAGTAGTATAGTTATATTCCTCAAAATCTTGTGTACTAACACATATCAATTTAGAGTAAAAATCAAATTTTAGTAGAAATTTTCAAAATAGATATATAATAGCCTATGATTGAATATTTTGACAAATGTTAGAATAAAAAATATGCAAAATTATTCAAACGTTATCTATGCCATTTTGTCCCAATTTCATATCCCAACACCTATCGATTGGGCAAGATTCAAAATTTTAGTAGAAAATTTTAAAATAGAGATTTAATAACTCGTAATTGAATATACATGCAAATACTAAAATAAAATAGATGTAAAATTTTGCGAAAAATTTATAGTTAATTTTGTCCATATTTTTTATACTAGTGCCCATTAATTTTGAGCGAATTCAAAAATTTTAGTTGAAATATTTAAGAATGAGATGTTGTATCTCATGATTGAATATTTTGACTAAAACTAGAAAAAAAAAGATGTAAACTTGTTCAAAATATACCAAATTATTTTCCTCCAAATTTCGTATATTAATGCTCAACAATTTTGAGCAAAATTCAAAATTTTAGCGGAAATTTTTTAGAGAAGAGGTAAGATAGCTCATGACTGAATATTTTGACAAATAGTAGATAAAAAGAAGATGTATAATTATTCATAAGTTATCTATTTAATTTCATACAAAATTTTGATACTAACATCCATTAATTTTGAGCAGCATTCAAACATTTTGTAAAAAAATTTAAAAGAGAGACATGATAGATAATAAATGAATATTTTAACAAATACTAGAATAAAAATGTTATAAAATATTAGAAATTTATCAAGTCAATTTCGTTCAAATTTCAAATACTAACAAACTTATGAGTTAAACTTATTCAAAATTTAACAATCAATTTCAAGAAAAGTTTTAAAATTCATGAAGAAAATTTTCTAAATAGAGATATGATATCTTATGATTGAATATAGACAAATACTTTAATAATAATATGTAAATTAATTCAAAAGTTATCTCATTAATTTTGTTCAAATTTTGCAAACAGACACCAATCATTTTGAACGAATATGAAACATACTAGTAAATATACTATGAAAAATAGATATGATAGATATCTTGACAAATATTATATTTAATAAAGATGTAAAATTATTAAAAAGATTATCTAGTTAATTTCATCCAAATTATCTGCCTCCCATCACATTTGAACAAAATTATGAACTTTAGTGCAAAACTTTCAGAATAGAGACATGATATTTCATGATTGAATATGTTGACAAATACTAGAATAAAATGTAAAATTATTTCAATTTATCTACTTCATTTCCTCCATATTTTATATACTTAAACTTATCCATTTTGAGAAAAGTTTTAGTAGAAACTTTTTAGAAAAGAGATATGGTTGTTCATGATTGAAAATGATAGAATAAAAAATAGATAAAATTATTCAGAGGTTCTCTAGCTAATTTCATCCAAATTTCATATAACACCACCCGCTAATTTCGAGCAAAATCAAAATCTTAATATATATTTTTAGAATAGAGTTAATAGCTCATGATCAGGAATCTGGACAAATACTAGAATAAAAAAGATCTAAAAGCATTCAAAAGATGTCTACTTAATTCTATCCATATTTAGTATACTCACTGATGAATATGTGATTCATCACTCTAAAAGTTGAAAATGGAGCTTCGTTCCCGAGTAATTAGTTGCATTTCTCCATTTATTCTGCATAATTAGTATTCATGCATGTGTAAATAATATGCACATTTTAACATTCATATTTGCATAAATAAGAAGCCTGAAATTCCTTATAAAAATCACCTGTAAGTACCATATTTGTATCTATTTTATATTAACTCCAAATCTAATAAAATCAACTTTATTGTGTATATATTACTAAAAATAATAAAGGAAAATATCAAAAAATACTAGCTGGTGAAGTTTACCAACAAAACGTGAGCCCTAGTTTGAGATTAAGAGCCTTAAAATGTGAATCTCTCTCTCATACCGTGTCTGATTTTGGTCTACTCACTTTTAAAGTAATATATATTTAAAGAACTTCAAAACAAGATTAATTTCGTAAAAATCGGAGATCGTATGTGAACCTTGGGTTTTGGGCCCCTATTGTATATTGTACATATTGACCAAACTACCCCTCTATTTTCTCTTTGTATTTTCTTAATTATTAAAAGTCCAAAAAATTAGATTAAGTTGTAAATATTTCTTACATATTTTATCTATTTTATTTTGACTTTTATATTATTTAAAAATAAGAAAATTGTAAAACATAAAAATACGGTATTTTATACCTACAAGATACCACCTAAAAATACACTTTATACATACGACTTATTTTGGTTTTTGGTCCTTCACAAAAGTTGTAGATCTCATCGAGACGAGCAACTTTTATTTTGACCACTTTTTGATTTGACTCCTTTTATTATTTCTTTTTTATTTTTTATTTACATTTAAGTTGTGATTTTTCTGGGAGCGGCACGTGGCAGCTCCTGGAGCTGCCACGTGTCACCTCATTTTTCGTTATCTTATTATTTATTATTTTTTTATTTTATAATTAATTAATTTAATTTCTTTTTAATTTAATTTTTATATTTTTTCCTCTCTTCCATTTTATTTTCTTTTGTCTTCTTTATTTTTAGTAGCCTACTTATTTTATTTATTTTTTTTATTTTCTCCCTTTTATTTCTCTTCTCCCTTTACTTGTTCCCCACTCCAAGTCACCAACTCCCCATTCTCGCCACTTTCTCCGCCTCTTTTCTAGCATCCCTCTCCTCCTTTTTATTCCATTCTCCTCTTCATTTCTCATCATCTGTCTTCCGATAGGAGAATCTCTAGCCCGGCACTTTGTTCAGGTGACAGCTCGACAAGGATGGCTTCGAGCGAAGACGAGCTTCATGGTGAGATCCGAAGGTTCCCAGCCTTCATCACTCCTCCTTCCTGCAAGATCTTTAGCCTCTCGGTGCCTCGTCGGGCATCGATTGAGGTCACGATATGAGTCCAGCATAGCTGCTAAACACCCTCAACGAAAATTCAGGTAAGCTTTTCTCTATCTTCATTTTGTCATTTTTTACTTATCTAACATCACTTGTTTGTCTTGTTCAACATCATCGCATTTTTATCACCACGTTATTTTTTTCCACCATCCTTATTCACCACCTCATAATCATTATTTTATTTTTACATCATCATCATACATCACCAACACCATCTCTTCATTCATATACTTCTTTTTGTTGTTACAAAAAAATTACAAAAAATAATAAAAAAAGAGCAGCCGACAACCACTGCCCCTTGGAGCCGCTCCCATGTACTGTCCCGTGCCGCCGCCCTCACCGCCAGCTAACCCAGCCACCCTCCTCCCTGTCCGCGACCTGCTTCCCTACTGTCGCCCTCAGCCGCAACCCCTGCACGTGCGGCCCACCAGCCTGCGCCACCTCCTCTCTTTGCCGCCCCCTTGGAACCTCCTGTTGCACGCCCGCGTCAGCCAGCCCTCAGCTGCTGGTTGAAGGATATGGTTAGATCCTCAACCGCATCACGGAAGCGTGAGCGTCGTATCGAATACGACGAGGAGCGACTAGTCGCACTAGTTGCTCGATGCAGCGGAATTTAAAAAAATTTCTTACGACGAAACCACATGATCTAAGAACACTTCTCGGATCGTTTCACCTAAACCACAAACAAGTAATTAGGATTACCTCTTGAAGCGTGGTTGCGATCAAGTCTCTAAACGAAGAGACCTCCTGTCTCAAGTCCGATCCGACGGAGGAGACGCTTGCGAGGGCGGGGATGAACCACATGCTTCTCGAATCCATGTTGATGATCCAAGTGGTGGATCTCCTTATCTCGACACACGAGATCCGACATGTTATTCATGAGCGAGGCACACCGAAGGAGACGGAGATCCACGAGCAGACGATCGGGCAGCATAACGACGATGCTACGGCGATGGAGAACCTCTCCATGGCATCCATGGTGGACGGCCATGAGAGGGAGAGAGAGGGCTGACGTCTAAAGAGAAAGAGAGAGAGAGAGATGCTTCTCAAGCATTATGTGTAAGAAGAGCAATAGGGTGCCTCTCCTTTTATAGGGTTTTGGGATCCATGGATCTCAATCCATGGGACAACATAAATCCAATGGCTCTCATTGATTATGTTTCTTTTAATGGCTGAGATTTGTGTTGGTAAAACCAACAACAATTAATTTAATTTGAATTAAATATATGTTGATAAATCAACACAGTTTAATCACAAAATTAAAGCATCAATACATGGAGATAATGGAAGAGAGAAAGGGCTCCTTCCATGTGGAGAGGGGGGACGGACTCCCTTTCCTAATGGGAGTGGTGGCCGTCCACCCTCCTCCATTAGGAAGGTGGCTATTTTATCTCTTATGCAATCTCCATTATTTGCAACAACTTTTGTTGCAAATTATTCTACAAAAATAATTCACAATTATTTTGTAGACATTGCAATCTTGCCATTGAAAAATTTGTGAATCATATTCACAACCCAAAACATCATATAATTTACATTATCAATTAATTACACAATGTATATCCAATACACATAATAATTAATCAACACATATAAATTATAATTAGCTCTCTCTAATACATTATAAATCACATTTATAATATATTATGAATAATTGGATATTACTATCCACATTATTCTTATCCATAATAATTAAATCACATTTAATTATATTGGATAACTTATTCTCATGTGCTCAAATAATATGAATCACATTCACATTACTTACATCTTTGATAATCAAATCACATTTAATTATCTAAGATAACTCTCCTTATAATATGAATCGAATTCATATTAATCATGATAATTAAATCACATTTAATTATCCATTTTCTCAATGCTCGGATACATATATCAACAATAGAATTATCCATGAACTCTTTCAAGGACAATGCGCTTTCTCCGCGAATACTTGGAGATAAGGACAGGGCGATTGTATTGTTCCACGTATAGTGACATGAATACTGAGATCACATCTCAAATCCAGATCTCGAGCCTCCCATAGATGCTTGATTAAATCAAGACTGTAAATCTAATCTTCTCATTGAATCTGAATCACATTCAGATCAATGTCCAACATTTGGACTAAGATCAGATTACTTCTCTACTGAGAGGAGTCACTAAAATCCAAACCCGTTTCATCACTCCCTAGGAATGGAAGCGTCATGGTTATACAATCGTTTATGATCACATCACCCTCAGGTATTCCTAATACCTGTACATCCTGCATACTGGAAGACTCAGAATAAACCCGAAGTATTAGATCAACTTTATACTGTCTACTTCAGGGTTTTATCAGTAAGTTTCTCATTCGATCATTGGGAGTCGGTATCGATCATACACTTTCCAAAAGCATATATCATACCTAGGTCTTGATCATATACTTTCCAAAAGTATATATCAAACCTACAAATTCAGTCAAGCTTCCAAAGCGAGACGACCATGCGCATGGAATTTGATTCTTCCCAATGTCTCATGAGTGAGCTCATGTCTTTCGGTTCAGTAACTGAACCTGTATGATCCCTTTGAGAGATCGTATTACTCATATGCCCTCATATGCACACCAGCGCGCCGGTGTATAGACCTTGATTAGGTCATCAACCTATTGGTCTGCCAAATGTACATACTCAGACATATAGTAACACATCTGTCTCTGGTCAGAGGATGCATGCCTATATCATGACAGCATATGATATAAGACTTTGGTTATCTCGATCTCGTTAAGTCAACTCTTTGACCTAACTCATCTGACACCTCCGAATCTCTATTCCTATGCAGAGGACCTGCATCAAGAGGTCGGTCAGATATTAGCCTAACTGAGATAGGATTGCCATCTCCTACTCTGGCTGGAGATCATCTCTTAATAATCATTTGACGGTGCTTAATGAGTCCTCAATCTAACTCATTAGATATTCATCTAAGCACCAGCCTCTATGATTCAATAATTGAATCAACAGTTGTATGATCATTAAGATGGCCATGGTACATAACCCTAATTGTACTAAGGGACCTATTATGCAAATTATGTATTCTTCATTTCAGATCAGGGAATGAAATTCGCAATAACATTTATTGCATAATGGCTCGTTGTGGGCTCGCATGTCCAACAATCTCCCACTAGCCCAAAGAGTCATTAATGGGCTAATCATTTAAACCCACACTCATGTGACAATCATAGGCTATTTAGAAAATAGCTAGGTAAGCTGATCAGTCACTCTGTTCCCAAGAGACTATGCCAAGTCTTTTTACGGCACTTGCATATCTCCTAGTAACAGTGCTCGTATCCAATGCGAATGTTGCATCTTATGCAACCAATACTCAATTTTGTCGGTTATAGTGTCCTTGACACTATATCTTATTAATTATCATAACCAGTATTCCCATAATCCTTATTAGAATACCTTCATTCCTGGAGATCTCTATCTCCTAAGATATCTATAGTTAAGACCCTTATAAATCACTATCTACAAGGTCTTAAACTTTTGAAGATAAGACTTTGAGATCACTATCTCTAAGTTTCATCATCTTTGAAGATATTATTATTACTGCAACCAAGTGTTTTATTTCCAGAGTAGGATCAGTAACAGTTTACTACTCCCACTGCATGACAGACATATGGCTTTTGTACACATCTAGCACACACTTCAACTTCTCGTAACTGATGCACAAGTGCAAGCAGTTCTAGCATTCACTTCCTCAACTCTTTGAGGTGCTATCCCTTTAGACAAGTCACTACCACATCTTAAGGGAAGGAAGCCTTTCTTGAAATTTTCCAGAAAATAGAATAAGTCCAAGGTGTATTACTAATGTGACGGTCCCAATACCCTCTTCTCTTTGCTTCCGAACGACTTCAGAATTAAGATCTAAGAGGTATCCTTGAGATCGTATCTCAAGGTATGGAACAACCAAATTATAAAACACTTATTATTTATTCTTATATCATTCTAAATGATTAGAATAATATCTACATCTAGCACGATGAACACAATGAAACTCCCGCTAAGCTTCACATGGTTCATCAAGATTTTATCTGAAATCATAACATTTATAATTTCATCAAATCTTATGTTCCAACTACAAGAAGCTTATTTGAGTCCAAGATGGATTTCTTTGGCTTGCACATCTTGCTTTCCTCAACCATGAAGCCCTGGGGCTTCTTCATATGAATATCCTCAGAGAGGTATTCATAGAGGAATGCAATCTTGACTCACATCATGAAGATGTCATATTCAAGTTGTGTAGCTACAGTTAGTAGTATTCTGATGGGTTAAAGCAAGGTCACTGGAGAGCAAGTCTCATCGCAAGAGATGTCTTCTCTTCGGTGTGTAGCTCATGGCTACAAACCGTGCTTTGAAGGTCTCTACCTTCTCATCAGATTCCCTCTTTCTCTTGAAGGTCCATTTACACCTTAATGGGTCTGACCCATATAGGTGGATCCTCGAGGGTCCATATACAACACTTGTATATGAAGTCTACATTAGACTTTTATTGCTAACATCTATCTTTCCATGTCATGATCCTCAGGAGTTTCATCACATGAAGTCCGATCATTGTCAGATTCAATTGACACATGGAATCCATCCTCAAACTTATTTGAAGAAGTATTAGTGTTTCATCTTCAGTTATTCCTTTAGTTTCCGATTTCAGGAGCCTCATTATCTTCTCAAGATTAAATGAGTTCCTTCACTTCATTTTATCTTGATTCTTAAGAGAGTCATCATCTAAGAATCACATTCTCAGAGATGAGATCCTTTAAGAATCTCAAGGTCATAAAGTAGGTATACAATGCCATCCTTTATTTTCCTAATGGAGTAGCACTCTCTAGTGCTAGATTCCAGCTTACATGCATGGAAGCTTATTAAGTATATAATGTAGTCTCTACTACATATATACCTTGGAAACTAAGAGATAATTATGCTAGGATTAATCATTGATTAAATCATGTCACACATGATCAATTGTATCTCCCTACAACTCCATTGAGTTAAGGTTCATTAGGAGGATTGGGATAGGAATGATATTCATATCCTCATAAAGTATTTCTTGAATTCATCTAATAGGTACAGCCTACCTTGGTTATATCAAATTCATTTCATCTTCCTTCAAACTTTGGTTCTAAACCAAAATTGCGAAATCTTTGAACATTTCAAAGTTTTCTAAGTGAAGAGAAGAAATTTCATAT
The DNA here is from genome assembly GCA_037367405.1 of Ottelia alismoides. NCBI lineage: Eukaryota > Viridiplantae > Streptophyta > Magnoliopsida > Alismatales > Hydrocharitaceae > Ottelia > Ottelia alismoides. The sequence goes on from JAZKJV010002089.1 coordinate 630,181, forward strand.
CACAAATAATCACTAATAGATATCACATATCCATAATGTTTATTCTGATATAGATGATTCACATACATCAATATGTATGTGATCTTGAATACCTTAACATCTTACACCTTTCCCAAGGAAGGGTGTATTGGACATTTTACTTTGAATACAATATTCACAAGTATGTGAGATTTGAATCTTTAGACAATCTAAAGTTTACTAGTCCATTGATTTCATCAACAGACATATGTCCAAAACTTGATGCCAGATCATTGTCAAATGATCTTTATCCTCCTATTGATCTTTAAAGGTTTAATTTTCAATATTAGAAATCTTAATGAACCATTCATTAATTTTCTAATTTAGTAGAGTCTACTAGATTTTAGATTACTATCTGAAATATCTCCATCATAACTCTTTATGATAGATTTATTACAGAATTCATGTTTATATCCAACAATTAGAAATAAACAATGAGTGTATTCTAATATCTAGGTCATAGAGACATTCTCTAAGACTAAGGGCTCCCACTGAAAATATGAAGTCTATTGATCTCATGGAAATTGTTGCAACACTTGCATCACTTTCAACATGGATCACCAATAAACCTTAAGATCAAATTTCTAATATTCTAATACAGATGCAACCAATTGCAAGTGTCATTAGAAGATTGAGATACAATTATTAGACTTTATCTTATCAAATAAGCAAGTCAATATCAATGATTATATGTAGATTAATTTGATGTATTATCTGATTCCTTCTCTAAGGATTCTAGATAGATTTGATAGTCTTACTATCAACACATCAACTTATTGCAGTATTGGCATTCATTCAACTCTTTGGATGTCATATGGAAGTTACAAAAATACAGTTAACCTTTTGACTATATTTCTTGCTAGGGTCCAACCCATGCTTCCACTGCGCTCCCTTTATCTATAAACAACCATTGCTTAAGACTAAGGACCTCTTATGTTAAATTCAAAAGAATTTAATCTAAGAGTATTTCGACATTTATACATGCTTTACCCAATTCATACAATATGAATATTATGAAGCGTCATGAATGACTAGAGTATAGATAGTAGAATGATGACACTCATCAACTACATCCATCTAAACTCTTAAAATTTTGGTTCAGGTAGGTACTCAAACAATTTGAATACATCATCTCTTACAGAGCCACCATTCTACATGATGCAGAGAACCACATTATTCATGATTAAAGGTCGAGAGCACATATGTATGCCATAACATCTTTATTGATTTTATAAGGATTATTTGACAATTGCGATCATCATCGACATGTCACTTCCAAAGTACATTCGATGAGATCAAGACTTATAGAGACATACAAACCCTGGGGTTTTAGTCCCATTGTCTATCATTCCTCATTATTATGAGGAAACTTGCACATTACAACCACATACATTGTGTGTCCAATTGCAAGCATAATATCTGGATCAAGGGTCCAATCCATGATATTTTACTGGTTATTATTGAGTATAGAATTGAGTGGGTTTAATGAAGGATTATCTGAAATAAGAAATTTGCATGAGTGTATATATTTATATATATATATATACATATTATACTTTGATTTAGGAGTTTTTATATCAAAGTTGTCTTGCCATGTCAACAATGAAAGTTCATTCTCTTAATCACTTTCAATGTAAGAGATATACTTACCATTGTATCTCAAGCAAGATCTGGGATCTCCTTCCTTATCTTTGTTGCATCCCAATAATATGAGAACCTACAACTCGGATAAAAAGAAGCGGGAACACATTCCGCCTTGCAAGTCCAACTTGCATCTCCCAATTCGGTCTTTAATACCCAGGCCCACCACCCCTAAGTGATGTTGACCCGTCATTAATTGAACCAACCGTCAACAGGAATACAACTCGCTATGCGTAATCCAATATCACCCCAATAATATGAGGACCCGATATTGGGGTCACTACGCATACGTCCTTACTCTTTCGAGAAGCGACGAGCCCGATCCAAATGGATCATATGCAGGAGTTGTCACTTCGGACAGGCGTCTCCTACATATAATATCTGGTGACGAAACCATTCGCCTTGACGGGAGACCATGGATGTCACTTATGTGATCCTCCATCTCTTATTCAAATTTAATTAATTACTATGAATCACATTCATACAATTAATTCTTTCAAGGGAATTATTAACTCTAATCATATTAGAGTATTTTAATTGGACATAATTAACTTAATCATATTAAATTAATTATCAATCCAATTCAATCAATCAAACTTGATTGTCTTATTTGAATATATAAAGTATTATTCTCAAAGTACGTATTAATTTGTATTTTAATAATTAGAAAAATACATCTTAATCCCTCGAACATTATCCCGGCCCTACCCGCTGTCATGGCCAGTACCGACGGGAGTGGGACGGACCGCATACGTTGCAACCCGCTACCCCAGCAATCCCCGACTAGACATCATATCCGCCTCGGGAAAGGATAATGCCAAATTGATTAATTTGTACTTGAGATGATCATCGGTTCTTCAACCGAAATTATACCATATAGTAATCAAAACAATTTTGATTATAAGGAAATTTGCTAGACAAATTCCCAATCCTATTCAAGCAAGGAGTTTGATGATTGTGTTTCCAATTATGATCTAGATCAAATCTAATCAATTAATTGGTTGAGGTCAAGTCAATTAAGGAAATAATCATATTCCAATATTTCTCAAATATTTTCCATATTTTTTCATGAAATTAACAATTAATTTCACTAATTGACAATCACATGGTTCTTGATTAGGAAAGTAATTTCAGCAGTGACCCCTACTTACTAAAATTAGCATATCTCAATCAATTTAAATCCAAATTAAGCAAAGTAAGTTTCCATAGTTTGCTAACTTGATTTACAACAGAACCTATGTGTTTTGCACACATTTCGAGGCATCTCTAAACAGTAATTAACTCCTTAATTACGTTAAGATTCGCAGTTCCCGTAACAGTGAATACATGTTCATTAAAACTACCATATCTAGAGCATACGAAATCCGATTTACGCAAACTCAGATCCTATGGTTTTCTTATTTAATGGGGAACAAAATCCAAGTATTAAATTCGTGTTTAAACAATTTAAATAGTGCCGAATTTATTTACTAAACAGATCTGCGAAATCAAATGCGATGAAAACTTTCGCGACCTTAACGAACCCAAGTCGTCCTCGGTTAGCGAATCATATTCGAAACCGTCAACCTAAGGCTCTGATACCACTTGAAGGATATGGTTAGATCCTCAAGCGCATCACGGAAGCGTGAGCGTCGTATCGAATACGACGAGGAGCGACTAGTCGCACTAGTTGCTCGATGCAGCGGAATTTAAAAAATTTTCTTACGACGAAACCACATGATCCCAGAACACTTCTCGGATCGTTTCGCCTAAACCACAAACAAGTAATTAGGATTACCTCTTGAAGCGTGGTTGTGATCAAGTCTCTAAACGAAGAGACCTCCTGTCTCAAGTCCGATCCGACGGAGGAGACGCTTGCGAGGGCGGGGACGAACCGCATGCTTCTCGCAATCCATGTTGATGATCCAAGCAGCAGATCTCTTGATCTCGACACACGAGATCCGACAACTTCTTCACGAGCGAGGCGCACCGAAGGAGACGGAGATCCACGAGCAGATGATCGGGCAGCATAACGACGATGCTACAGCGATGGAGAACCTCTCCATGGCATCCATGGTGGACGGCCATGAGAGGGAGAGAGAGGGCTGACGTCTAAAGAGAAACAGAGAGAGAGATTCTTCTCAAGCATTATGTGTAAGAAGAGCAATGGGGTGCCTCTCCTTTTTATAGGGTTTTGGGATCCATGGATCTCAATCCATGGGACAACACAAATCCAATGGCTCTCATTGATTGTGTTTCTTTTAATGGCTAAGATTTGTGTTGGTAAAACCAACAACAATTAATTTAATTTGAATTAAATATATGTTGATAAATCAACACAGTTTAATCACAAAATTAAATCATCAATACATGGAGATAATGGAAGAGAGAAAGGGCTCCTTCCATGTGGAGAGGGGGGACGGCATCCCTTTCCTAATGGGAGTGGTGGCCGTCCACCATCCTCCATTAGGAAGGTGGCTATTTTATCTCTTATGCAATCTCCATTATTTGCAACAACTTTTGTTGCAAATTATTCACAAAAATAATTCACAATTATTTTGTAGACATTGCAATCTTGCCATTGATAAATTTGTGAATCATATTCACAACCCAAAACATCATATAATTTACATTGTCAATTAATTACACATTGTGTATCCAATACACATAATAATTAATCAACACATATAAATTATAATTAGCTCTCTCTCTAATACATTATAAATCACATTTACAATATATTATGAATAATTGGATATTACTATCCACATTATTCTTATCCATAATAATTAAATCACATTTAATTATATTGGATAACTTATTCTCATGTGCTCAAATAATATGAATCACATTCACATTACTTACATCTTTGATAATCAAATCACATTTAATTATCTAAGATAACTCTCCTTATAATATGAATCGAATTCATATTAATCATGATAATTAAATCACATTTAATTATCCATTTTGTCAATGCTCGGATACATATATCAACAATAGAATTATCCATGAACTCTTTCAAGGACAATGCGCTTTCTCCGCGAATACTTGGAGATAAGGACAAGGTGATTATATTGTTCCACTGATATTGACATTAATATTGAGATCACATCTCAAATCCAGATCTCGGGCCTCCCATAGATGCTTGATTAAATCAAGACCGTAAATCTAATCTTCTCATTGAATCTGAATCACATTCAGATCAATGTCAAACATTTGGACTAAGATCAGATTACTTCTCTACTGAGAGGAGTCACTAAAATCCAAACCCGTTTCATCACTCCCTAGGAATGGAAGCGTCATGGTTATACAATCGTTTATGATCACACCACCCTCAGATATTCCTAATACCTGTACATCCTGCATACTGGAAGACTCAGAATAAACCCGAAGTATTAGATCAACTTTATACTGTCTACTTCAGGGTTTTATCAGTAAGTTTCTCATTCGATCATTGGGAGTCGGTATCGATCATACACTTTCCAAAAGCATATATCATACCTATGTCTTGATCATATACTTTCCAAAAGTATATATCAAACCTACAAATTCAGTCAAGCTTCCAAAGCGAGACGACCATGCGCATGGAATTTGATTCTTCCCAATGTCTCATGAGTGAGCTCATATCTTCCGGTTCAGTAACTGAACCTGTATGATCCCTTTGAGAGATCGTATTACTCATATGCCCTTATATGCACACCAGCGCGTCGGTGTATAGACCTTGATTAGGTCATCAACCTATTGGTCTGCCAAATGTACATACTCAGACATATAGTAACACATCTGTCTCAGGTCAGAGGATGCATGCCTATATCATGACAGCATATGATATAGGACTTTGGTTATCTCGATCTCGTTAAGTCAACTCTTTGACCTAACTCATCTGACACCTCCGAATCTCTATTCCTATGCAGAGGACCTGCATCAAGAGGTCGGTTAGATATCAGCCTAACTGAGATAGGATTGCCATCTCCTACTCTGGCTGGAGATCATCTCTTAATAATCATTTGACGGTGCTTAACGAGTCCTCAATCTAACTCATTAGATATTCATCTAAGCACCACCCTCTATGATTCAATAATTGAATCAATAGCTGTATGATCATTAAGATGGCCATGGTACATAACCCTAATTGTACTTAGGGACCTATTATGCAAATTATGTATTCTTCATTTTAGATCAGGGAATGAAATTCGCAATAACATTTATTGCATAATGGCTCGCCGTGGGCTCGCATGTCCAACACTGGTCGCTCCCCCTACCGCACGCCCCTCGCGTCCATCCGACGCACGGCCTCCACGCGTCGCCTCCTTGTCTGTCCACATCGTGCCGCGCTCCCGTGAGACGTAGGACGCCTCGCACTCCAGGACTCTCCTCGCGCGTGGCCATCCTCTACTCACCCTGCTGCCAGTGGTCATGTGTAGTCTCCATCCTCGCCGCACGCGGCCGCCAGCTCCACCGCCACCCCCGCACGGGCTATCACGTCACCACCTCCCCCACTACTACACCGCATCGTAGCCGCTAACTCTCTACCCTAGACGCGGGTTCCATTTTTGGAACCCATGTTCAATGATTAACCTTTTTTAATTTATTTTTTGAAAATTACATTTTCCCCCGTAAGTTTTAAAATTGCAATAGTGCTCCTATGCACATTTTTTAATAAATTTTCATTTCTGTATTGCACAAACATCCCTACATTATTGTTTTAATTTGGACCTCTATTTTCATCATTTATTTTAATAAAAAGTAATACATTGAAGATCATTTAATTCTCTATCATTTTTCTATTTATTTGGATTTTTGTGAGCATTGGATAATTTATTAAAAATTAGAATTTAAAATTCAGTGATATTTTGCCCATTTATGATCTGAAATTCATACATGCTTAAATATTGCTCCAAAAATTGTGCAAAATTTGTAGATGATGCCTCTACGTGTTTTTTTATTACTATCCAAATTTCATTGCAAATGGAGATGTCTTGTGCATACAATAAATTGTTGAGTGATTTATATAATTGATTTTTAATTAAATCCACGAATATCATTTTTGTAAAATTTCAAGTCTCTTGGATTGTATATAAACATATCTATTTGAGATAATTTTGTTTCTAGATAAATTGAATTTATTTATTAATTAGGAATTAAAAACTCGCAATCACTCTGTTTTCAGTAAAAAATTCATAAAGAAATCATATATTATCAGAATATTCAAAAAAAGCACTGTAGATTCATTTCATCGTGTTTAGTTCCAGCACAAATTCCATAATGTTTTCATTCTATTTGCACAAAAAATTTGCATAAAACCCCTAAAAAGTTTGCATTTTTCGTTATTGTGTCTTAACCCCAAAAATTCCAAAAAAATACATTTTGCATTCATCATTGAATTAGGTTTCGAAGAAAAATAAAATTTGGATGAATTGGATTAATTTCGCTTCAAAAATAATTTAGCTAAGTTGCTTATTTCCTTAATAACCTAGTTCATCTGCATATTTGCATTTGTATTTTTATTGCAAAAAAATACAAAAAAATTGCTTAAAAACCATGAGCTAATTAATCTAACTAGATCCGACGTTATTCCTTTACCTCCTTGAGTCGACCTTGGGCTTGACTAGGTTAAAAATATATAAAACCACACACTAAATAATTAATTGATTCATCAATTCGTGTGGTTATTTTTTATCGATCCTGATTGCCTGACTACAATAATTTCACACATTTAAATAAGTCAATTCAGTGATCAATCAAATGACATCGTTGTCGGGGAGGCAAACGGCTTAGGATCATTTTAGAAAATTAGATTTAAGCTTTCCACTCATTCGGGTAGTCTGACCCCCGAACCACCTTGTAATTATTTCATTTTTTTAATTTATTTTCTATTTATTTCCTTTGATATCTCCCTCTGACATAAATTTTATCTTTTTGTGCGAGGGCTCAATGGACTTGGAGCGACTTTCTTGAAATCGACACATGTCGAAGTGCATTGGAGGCCGACAATTCGTGGATCAAGTCGGTTATTGAGACACCGAGAAGTTTTGAGAAGAGAGATTTTTTAATTTTTGAAAAAATTAACTTGTAATAATTGCTTGATTTCTAATGGATTCCATTTGAAATCCGACGTGTGTATCATGACTGGATATTGGACCCTTCGTGGTCGTGTGGTTTGCTTGACGTAGACTAGGACCTGCACTCGCGACTCTCAAAGCAAATTTTTTACTTGTGCTTGTAGTCTATAGGACCACACATCCCACTTAATGAGACGCACTTAGATCGTAGATCTATTAGTTAAAATTAAATTGTTCATCACTCGCTAATAGAACTGCCTCTCTAGGAACAGTTTTCTCGCTTGCATTCCATCTAGTATAGAAATAGCAATTCCATTGTGCATCTTGCATTGTAGAGAGCTAGAGGCACTGTAAGTCTTCTTACTCAAGCATTCATCATCGTTTTCTCGATCGCTTTGGCTTTTTCTGATTCCCACTCTCGATTTTTCTAACCTAGGATAAAGGAACTGGGACTGGACAGTAGACGTGATTGCTTGTTTGGATTAACTACAGTGACAACTAATCTCTAAAATCGGGACTGCTAATTGAATTGGACCAAAAAAGTGACTAAAATTAACCCTTGTTTGCGGGAGAGCAACCTCGTCATTGTTGATTTTTTTTGCAAGTCAGAGAGAGACGACACTAGGATAGAGCCAAGCCAGGATTTTCTTACAGACTATTGGTTCTTTCTTTTTAGGCGATTAGCTACTTCTCAGTGAGGATCTATGGGTAGCTGGTAAACAGTCCGGATTTCCTTAGCAGAGTGGGAGGTTTAGAGGATGCCTTATTAGGCTTTGTCCTCAAGGAATGGGTAGCCGTATTTATACGGTCTGTACTTACTCCCATACTGGCTGAAAGTAGGTCCAACTAGTCGTAAGAACTAGTCCAGTCTGTAGGGAAGTACAAGCACCCAACAGCTCGTCAATCTTTCAAGACTTGCATTTATCACCAACTAAAGCTGACAAGATAATTCGACCGAACCTTTATGGCCCTCATGCGTTGAGTTGGTGAAATTGGTGTTCGCTCTTGCGTTTGTTTTGTGGTTGCCCATGTGTGTTATCATGTGTACTTGCACGTTTTCTACTTCGATCCTCTTACATTCTGATGGCCCGAAAAACTCCGAGCAACTACGATAGCGGTTGCTCAAGAGATCAGTAGGTCGATCAAGAAAATGTAAAACAGACCACCAAAATCAGAGAAAAATCAATCAAATACGATAGCGGTCCTGGCTATTAGATTAGCCTGGTATAGCGACCAGGGTCGGACTCAGGGAGCACGTGATGGCCTCGCGGCCTACGAAGTAGTCTAAAAAAGAATTAAAAATAAAAGACAAGTGTTTTTGGTGGATTTTTAATTGTTTTTATTTTTTTTTGGATTTTTAATTAATTAAGAAAATAAAGAAAACAAGGAAGCAACCAACTTCAAGCAATTATTTAATGCATCAAAAATCAAGCAAAAATTCAAATAAAAATGTTTTTGTGTATTTTATGATTTTTACTGTTTTTGGTTAATTTTTGGTATTTTTCTGATTTTTATTTAATTTTCTAAAAATAAAACAATGCAAGAAAACAAGGGTACTGTCCAGCCAAGCTTGGAGGACATAGATAAAATATCTAAAAATCCCCAATAAGCCTGGAGGTAATTTTCCTATAAAGAGAAAGAAACAAGGAAAATTTAGGCACCAGAATTATTATTATTGGGTTTTTAGATTAATTATAATTTTTATGAGATTTTTAGTGTTTTGTAATTTTTATGAGTTTTATAAGATGAAAAATGACCAAAATTGGTCAGAAAATCAAGAAGACAAACTAAACAGTAGCTAATTTTTTGTAACTTTTAGATGAGTTTTAATATTTTTTGTGAATTTTTAAGTCAGACAGTAAAGAAAAAGGCTGTTTTTGAATTTTTAAAAATACCAAATAAAAGCAAAAATGTCTCCAAAAATTCTAGAAAATTTTACAGCATGGCAGGAGCCATGTGTCCAATTTTCATTGAATTTGGAGTGAGTTTGATATTTTATTAAAATTCAAAACCTAGGTACAGTGCACAAGGACATGTACGTAATTATCCAAAGATCCAGGGGGTCCGGTGCAAAATTCCCAAGAAGTCACGCGCAAGGCACGTGTCTGGGGCACTCAGGGACCTATTTGCAAACAAAATAAGGTTCTGGGACTAATTGGTAACAGGTACCAAAAGTCCGAGGTCCTTACTGTAAATTACCCACAAATAAACACACATGCACAAATAAATCACGCACAGAGGTATAACTGCAATTTTCTAAAAAGTTTCATTCATTAAGTAACATCCAGGAACTACAAGACTAATCATGCAAATTACCCAACAAAACACGTGTCTATGCACGTGACACACTATAGGTAGGGGCATACATGCAAATAAAATAAACCTCAGGTCCAAAGTGCAAATAAACCAAAAATAAAACAACTGAACTATATATTTACAGGACTAAATAATAAAAACTAAAAACAGAGGGGCCTAAGGACAATTACCCCCTATTTAAGATCCAAGGGCTGAGCGCGCGCCACATGTGAATCCGACGGTGGAGAAGAAGAGGCGCCTCGCTCTTGTAACCCTTGGCGTGATCGGACGGTTGAGACGAAGACACGTGTAGGATCTGACGGTGACTGCTCAACTACGCCTCATCTCAGGATCGAACGGTCTGGATCAACTCCTCCTTTGATCGACGGTGCTGGCAGCTCCTGAAGCGAACGTTGGCGATCAAAACTGGAGCAGGAGGAGCATCGGACGGCAGAGAAGGATCGAGGAAGAACTGATGGCCGGCAAACTTCGCTGGCCCGCTGCGTGCACTCCCGTCCTCCTCGCGGGGCTCTGATGATCGGAGAAGGCTCGTCGTGGGCTCCCGCGTCAGATGGCACTCTCCGATGGAGCAACAGAGCTCTGAGGAGCTCGGTCGGCTCCGGCGGAGGGGAGGCTCCTGGGCTCGAGTTAGAGGACCTCAGACAGTCCTCATTGTACCTGCAAAAGGGCACCAGAAGACTCGCGGGTCGAGGGCAAAGTACCTTGACCCCGTTAGGATGGGTGATAGTGAACGGTGAGGCGGGGCGGTCGAGCTCCGGCGAGGGGTAGACGGTGGAGCTCGAATCCCCAGCTCCTGTACGAGCTGGGTTGAATGGAGGGGCGTAGAATGTGCGCGGGAGGAAGGCGAGTGTGATGGTACGGTCCGATGATCCAATGGACGGTGGGTGTGGCCGGAATCGATGATGGTCGGCGACGGCGAGATTTGGGGCAAACTAGAAATTAAAGAACACGGGAAAGAACCTAAGCTACCTGGGTGAAGGAATCGACTGTGGAGGAGCTGGGCTTGCTCCTGGTCCTTGCCTCGAGGACCGTCGGCGTCCGAGGCTCTGGCGCTACCTCCAGGCGGTGCACGGCGGTGGAAGCTCGTCGGATCGATGGTCTCCTTGCTCCCTCCTTGCTGCAACACCCTCTGGGGCGAGCTGTCACTATCGCCAAGACGATGGAGGTCACTGGGTGGAAAGAAAATGATCCAAAGATAGGCAAATGGGTGGCGGAGCTCGGCTCTTATATGGTGGGAGGTCCGGGAAGAAGGGCTCGGGTCCGGCTCGATTGAGCACGGATCCCTAGGATCAATGTCGGGCGAGGTTCCCGGATGCTTGGGGAGTGATTAGGACCCTGGGTTAGGCGAAATGGTGATCGGATCTGGAGGGGATAAATGGGGGAAGTTGGGTCCGCGAAACAGATCCGTGGGAAGTGGTCCACATGGGGGAGTTGACCGGGGGGTCAACATTCCCCCGTGGACCAATGAGAAGCAGCCACGTGTAAAATATTTGTAAAATCAATTAAAAATAGTAAATGGCTGAATTATTAAAAACTTAAAACATGAAATATTTTTGTTTTAATTTTTCTATTTTTGGTGATTTTTAATTAATTTTTCAAAATAAAAATAAGGTATTTACACTATATAGCTATATATAGGTATATATACAATATAGGGTTTGGATTTTTGATTTTTAATTTGTTATTTTTTATACATTTTTATTCCTATTTTTTATTTTATTTATTTATAGTATAAAATTAGGAATAAAAGGGTATTTTTATTTTATTTTTATTATTTATATACAATAGTGAAATAAATAGGTGTATACATCTATGTACATGGTATATTTACAATATTATTTTTGGCTTTTAATTTTGTTCTTTTAATTTTGTTTTTATTTTTGTTGTTTTTATTTTATTTACAACATAAAAGATAAAATATTTACAAAATTTTTAGAATTTTAATTTATTTATTTATAGGGTGAAATAAATATAAAATTGGTTGTATATACATGGGGAATATGCACAAGTGAAGTGGGTTTTTGTTTTCTTTTTAATTTTTCAATTTTTGTTTTGATTTTGTATTTATAAATATATACATTATATACAATATATTTTATTCTCTTTTTTAGAGGAAAATATATTTATTTATTTACAGGTCTATTTACACACATGAGCCCCTATCTCCCTCTACTTTGGCTTTTATGCGGTCAGGCCCATGCTGAGCCCTCCCTTGGGTTAGGTTGCTCAATATTTATTCTAAATATTTCCTCTTTTTCTTTTTAATCTTTATTCTTTTATTTTTGCACAAAAACATGCTAATTATAAGTTTTTACACCATGCATGCTTTTGGTAATTATTTGTATTTACACATATCTACTTGCATTTGTAAAGGTTTTTGTAGCTAAAATATAAGAATAAAGAGTGATGAATGAGTATTCATCACCCCCCTATACTTAACTTTGCTAGTCCCTTAGCAAACACTTATTTGAAAAAGAAGTGAAAAAGAAGAAAGAAAAAGAAAAAGAGAAGAATGTACATGGATCAAGGTTGATTATTAAACTTACCTTCATTAAATTGAATTATGGAGCTCAATCAGAACTTTGGATTATTAATGTGTCAGAACCTTATTTGGACTTAAGCTTAAAACTCGACAGCCTCTAAGTTCCACTAATCTCTAATCAAGACTCCTCAATGCCCCAGATCAGAACAAGTCATCAAACACAAACTCTGAAGACCATGAATCTTTCCTTGTCCTGTGAATGTGAGGTATAAACTCTCTACCTAAGAAATGGCAACTTGACAACCCTCCCAAACAAGGTAACTCTATGACCTCAATCTGGCCACTCTTTCCTCGAGGAGCAGGGTATTCCCTTCTAAGTTCAAGTTCAACCGGCTCAAGAAGAGGAGGAAGAAGAGAATGGACCATGGCCAGTGTAGCCATGTATCCTTGGGAGCTTGACCAGTGTAGCCAAGTCTCCCTGCTGCAAGCTACATAAGGTGGATCATGAATCTCAAGCTTTTCTTATTGCACTCTATATACATACTCCGGTGGGATTATCATTTTCTCTCAGACCCACCACTTTTTTGGAGTTATTTTCTTTTTGCATTTTTTTTCAAGTGCATCTATACAACATATACATGTGCAGCATATATACAAGGAGTTTTTCCTCTTGAGCCAGTAGACTATCCCTCTTTTGAAGCTTTATTGCAACCCACAACTCTTGTCGTTAGACCTCATGGCAACCAGACCAAGTTGAGATGCACTTCCTTCACTAAAAGAAGAAGAGAGGTTCCGCCTAGAAGTACTACCCTCATATGCTACCCCAAGTCAAGGAAGACTGCCTCCTCACCACCTCATCCGTAGAGAGCTCGGTGCAAAGTGCTGGTGTCCAAGTAAAGCCATTGTCTATATGAGTCATGTGTTGTTGTTAAGTGCTCTACTTAGGCTCATTGAGATGACATGTGATCATAGCCTAGTGGACTTAAAGAATTAAGTCACCATGGACCTGAAAAGCCTTAAACCTAAGCCTATGAGGTTCCTCTTATAAATTAGGTGGATTAAGATCTTAATCAAGCTCCATTTCCCAATTTAGTTCTAAGCTAGTTTAAATGTCAACTATAATCCAGAAAAACTATATACATATGTAAAAAAGATGCTATTTACACAATAATTTACAAACATGCAAAATTTTTGAAAAATGTTTTGAAATCATGAATGGATGAATGCATGAAGTGCAAGTTTTGCAAAAAGTATTTACACACATTTGCACGAGATTTTTGCAAACTTTTGATTTTCAAAACATTTTGGAAAAATTTTGTACTATATACATAATTTTTATAAGAAAATATTTACACAAGCTTTACACAAAAGATTTTTGAAATCATTTTTACAAAAATAATTTGTACACTAGCTATTTATGTGCAAATAAAAGAATGTTTATGTACATGAAAATTTTTTAATTTTTGTGATTTTTAGGGTTTTTAGCCATTTTATTTATTAACACACTCACACAAAGTACGAGTTATGGCTAAAGTATATATGAAATATATACACACCCCCCTATACTTAGCTCGAACGATGTCCTCAGAGTCAAGAGCGATGAAGAAGACATAACTCGTGCTTAGTATAGGGAAGTGAAAAGGAAGGCTATATAGAAAGACGAATGAATGAATAGAAAGTCAAGAGACTCTCGGCTTTTCCCCCTATTCTTAGGATCAAGTAACCCTAAGTATAGCAGGTTGTACACAAAGAGATAACCGAGTGGAGAATGTACAGGGTCTACACCCCTATACTTAGGGTAAAATATCCCTAAGTATAGACAGCAAAACAGGGGTAGACAGAAACAAAAGAAATACCCAAAGGTCCTACATCCCCCCTATACTTAGGGTAAAGTACACCCTAAGTATAGCATAATCAAAGGATGAATAAAGGGATGTGGGACTAAAGAATGTGATGATATGGACATCTGGATCTATACAAGTCGGAAGATCAGTGAAAATCAGGCGTGAGATGCAATAGATGTGAGTCAAAAGACCACATCTCATGCAAAATGAATCGGGGCAACATCAACGACCCGCGGCTCATGATCTAGAAATGGCTTGAGCCGCTGGCCGTTCACTCGAAAGGTACTCTCAGAAGACAACTCAGATATATCAATGCTACCGTTGTCGTGTACCTTTCTCACCAAGTAGGGTCCCTTCCACTTGCTCTGTAGCTTCCCTGGAAATAGGCGAAGCCTCGCATCAAACAGCCATACTCTCTGTCCAGGCTCAAAATGCTTGTGGCTGATGTGAGAATCATGCCACTCCTTCACTCTCTCCTTATACTGTAGGCTGTTTGAGAAGGCGGTATCTCTAAGCTCCTCCAGGGCTGCTAACTCTGCCCTCCTCTGGTCTCCTACACCATCTGGATCCATAAGTATCTCAGTGACTGCCCAAAGTGACCTGTGTCTCAGCTCAATAGGCAAATGGCACGGCTTGCCATATACGAGGTGAAAGGGAGATGTGCCCAATGGTGTCTTGAAAGACGTCCTATATGCCCACAAGACTGAGTCCAAAAGCTGTGACCAATCCTTTCGGTCAGGGCGGACGACTTTCTGCAATATAGTCTTGATCTCCCTGTTCGACACCTCGGCTAGACCATTCGTCTGTGGATGGTGAGGTGTGGCAACACGATGGTCTATGCCGAACTCGCTAGCAAGGGCCTTCACCTGGTCGTTGATGAAATGAGACCCCCCATCTGAAATCAATACTTGAGGTACCCCGAACCGCGTGATGATGTGCTTCCTCAAAAATCTGCAAACTGTCCTCGCATCAGCGGCTCGGGCGAGGATGGCCTCAACCCAACGACTAACATAATCTACGGCCAACAGAATGTACTCAAATCCCTGACTCTTAGGGAATGGACCCATGAAATCTATGCCCCATGCGTCAAAAACCTCACAGAAGTGAATGGGCTGCATCGGCATCATGTCACGCTGTCCACAAGTGCCCATCCTCTGACAGTCAGTACACCTCTTCACGAACTCATCAGAGTCCTTGAAGAGAGTAGGCCACCACAAGCCGGATTGGAGCACTTTCTGTGCCGTTCTCCTCCCAGAATGATGTCCTCCTGCCTCAAGCTTGTGGCAGTAAGTGAGGACGCTATGGTGCTCCTCCTGAGGAATGCACCTACGCTAGACACTATCCCCTCCTTCGTGGTAAAGGATGGGATCCTCCCAGTGGTAGGACTTGGCCTTCGCAAGGAAGGTCTCAAGCCTCTGCATGGTCCAATCTTGTGGGACTTTCCCAGCAATGAGAAAGTTCACAATATCGACATACCACGGGAGTGAGGCGATAGTAAGGATCGCCTCATCTAGGAAGGTCTCACAAATGGGATCAATATGCTCAGACTCCTCAGACTGCTCTAAACGGGAGAGATGATCCGCCACCACATTCTTGACTCCGGGCTTATCCTTGATCTCATTGTCGAACTCCTGGAGTAGAAGGATCCATCTAGTCAGTATGGCCTTGGCATCCTTCTTTGCCATGATGTATCGGATGGCGGAGTGATCAGTATATAGGGTCACTCTAGATCCAATGATGTAAGATCTGAACTTATCTAGGGAGAACACTACGGCTGGCATCTCCTTCTCTGTGTCTGTATAATTCCGCTGGGCGGAATCCAATGTGCGGCTAGCGTAGTGGATAGCAAAGGGGACTCCATCCCTCCTCTGTCCCAGCACGGCCCCCACGGCAAAATCGGAGGCGTCCGTCATGATCTCAAATGGGAGAGACCAATCAGGCGGCTGGAGAACAGGAGCCTCTATAACACTCTGCTTGAGAGTCTCAAAGGACGAAAGACACTTGTCATCGACAAGGAACTCGGTGTCTTTCGTCAGTAGGTCAGTCAACAGCCGGACAAGTCTGCTGAAATCATGAATAAATCATCGGTAGAAACCGACGTGCCCCAGGAATGATCGTAGCTTCCTCAAATTGGATGGCGGTACGAGTTTTCTAATGACATCTACCTTGGCCGGATCAACCTCCATGCCCCTGTTGGAGATGATATGGCCAAGCACCGTCCCTTGAGTCACCATGAAGTGACTCTTCTCCCAAGATAGCACCAAGTGAACCTCTATACATCGCTGGAGTACTCGGTCTAGGCAGTCAAGACAGGAGTCGAATCCGTCGCCGTAAATCGAGAAATCATCCATGAAGACCTCCAAACACTCCCCTACCATGTCCGAAAAGATCGACAGCATGCATCTCTGAAAGGTCGCGGGGGCATTGCATAGCCCAAATGGCATGCGTCGGAAGGCGTATGTGCCAAAGGGACAGGTAAAGGTGGTCTTCTCCTGGTCCTCAGGAGCGAAGGCCACCTGGTTGTAGCCCGAGTACCCATCCAGAAAACAATAACGGCTCTTCCCTGCCAGTCTCTCAATGATCTGGTCAATAAAAGGCAGGGGGAAATGATCCTTCTTGGTGGCCTGGTTGAGTCTCCTGTAGTCAACGCAGACCCGCCAAGAAGTGGGTACTCGTGTAGCAATCTCCTCTTGTTTAGCCCAAAAAGTCAAGCGGTCGTATTGACTCTCAAGGCGAGTCAACAGTCGATGCGGTGACCGCTCGAAAATCCGGATTAAAACAACAATTAACCCACGACAATCAAGTAAAGCAGTGAAAGTGTGTGGAGTTAAAATTTATTATAACTCTACAACAAGATGTGTATAGGTGAAAGTATTGTAGAGGTGGAATACAGGGAGCAGAAAGGCTAGATCGGGGCAAAATTACACAAAAGTGTACTTGTGTGTGAATGTGATCAAGAGTCTCCTTATGCTATTTTTTGTGGGTTTTTAATTTTATATTTTTTTGTTTAATTTTTAATTTTATATTTTGTATTTGGATTTTTAATTTACTGATTTTTATATTTTCTTTTTATGTTTTATATTTTTTATTTTCTTTTTTTTCAATAATGGAAGATAAAAGCAATGTAATAAAAGGCAAGCTAGAGTATTTATAAAAATAGATAAAAATACTCAAAAATAAGCAAGTAAAGTCTTTTTGGTATTTTTATACTTTTTTACTGTTTTTGTGATTTTTGGGAATTTTTAGGAATGTTTTTGGTATTTTTAATTAGCAAAATAAAGAAAATAGTGGCAAAAATGCAAGGCTGAAACTAAAATGGAGAAATAAAATAGCAAACAGTAACAAAACTTCTCCAAATTAATTTTCACTTAAAGATAATAAATCAAAGAAAATTCAGGAAAAGAAAACACTATTTATGGATTTTTTATGAATTTTATAAATTTTTATGAAGGTTTTTATGGTTTTGTGATTTTTTGGAGTTTTCTTTTATAATTTTTAATGATTTTTGGCTGGGAGTTAAAACAAACTAAAAGACACAAAATATATTTTTTTGGGATTTTTCTGAGGAGTTTTTATATTTTTTATGGATATTATAAGCTAGACAGTGCTGAAAATGCACGTTTTTGATTTTTAATAAATATAAAAATAAAATAAAATCAAAAACTAAAATATTGGCGTGGAAGAGCACATACACAGGAGCTTAAGTTTAAAATTGAGAAATTTTGAGATTCAAATGATACCCTAATTAATTCATGCAAGCATACAGAAATCAAAGGCCTAGCAGGGACCTTTCTGCAAAAATGCAAAACTACGGGGGTGCACCTGCAATTTTTCCACAAAAAGTATACTGAATTAAATAGTGCCTGGACTAAACGTCAAAACCAAAAGCGCAAGGGTTGCGCCTGCAAAAACACCATGGGGCACGTGCTTCACACACGTGACCTGGCGAGGGCACAACTGTAATATGACAAAACTCTAAGGGTCTGACTATAAAGTTTACAAATATAAACGAGCAGATGAGAGTTTGAGCAGTAACAATTAAATAACAAAAACAACTGGGTACAAAGTGCAAATTGCCCAACCTTGGGCGCGATCCGACGGTCGGCGTGGCTCCACTTACGCCACGTGGCGCGCCCTCCTTGCGCGATGCCGCTTCGCGCCCACGGCCGTGATTAGATCTGGCATGATGATCCGACGGCTGGAGAGTAACTGATCCTAGGGCTGCTGTAGCTCGCCAAGAACGGGGGCGAGATCGACGGTGCGAAGGGGTCCAGCAAGAACAGTAAGGGAACTCGTCGCCGACGAGTTTGATCTCGGCGTAGGTTCGCCCCCCGTTGACCTTCTCCGCTTCCAAACGCACGCGAAGCCTCCTGGGACGCCCCCCTATCTGTTGACAGCTTCAAAATGGCGTTAGACACGCCAGCTCGCCGCCGCGACGTGGGTGGACGGGGGCCGCTCCAGGACGTGCATGCTCGGCAAAATCGACCTCCCAGAAGAGGTCCTTCACCTCCGGGGACCTGCAAGAACGCGTAACTCCACAGTAGATAGGTTCCAGGAGGGTAAACTGCTGGTTTGGATTCGTGACGGTATGGATGGGAGGTTCGCCGGAGCGGGTCCGGCGAACTTCGACGATGGAGGAGATGGGAAATGGTGGGTGAATCTCGAGCTAAAAAAGTAAACTAAAAACTACAACTAGCAGCTATCTAACAAGCAAGAAAGGAAGAAAAAAACGTGACCTCGAGGGCTGGAATACCCGAGATAGTGACCTCACGGCCGATGGCCGGAGATGGGGGCGGAGACGCCGCCTCGACCGCCTAACTGCGCAACCTGGGGGCTGTAGGGTCTCCTGTCACGAGACCCAGTCCGGAGCACACGCTAAGAGAGCAAGCTAGAGGGTCAAAGAGGGTTCAAAGGGAAAATGGAGGAAAGGGGCCTATTTTGAAAGATGGTCGACGGGGCACTTTCAACGAGGCATATCGAGCGCCACAGCGATCCAAAGACCGATGTTAGCATTGGGCGTGTAAGATCACATGTCGAGGAAGAAAAGTCGTCAAGGGACCATCACGAGATAATGCAAGGAAGTGCCTCAAAAAAATAGAGAAAAACGACAAAAAACTCATTCTGACAGGCTTCAGACCTCGGTCAGAGAGTTGATCGAGGTCAACCAAGGGAGGGATCTGGTTGGTCCACGTGGACCAACCAGAAAAAACCTTGGAAAAAAGTTTCTAAATTCAATTAAAAATAGGAAATGATTTTATTGATTTTTAATTATAAAATGAAAAATGTTTATTTTTTTATAAATTATTTTATGGTGATTTTTATTTATTTTTATGACGTATATTTTTACAAGTTTGCATTTATGCCCTTTATAGGTATATTACCTATATATTGTATTACTTTATTTTTATTTTGTGTATTTTAATTTTATTATTTGTATTTCTTATTTTGTAAAATTATAAAATACTTTTATATACATAAATATATTTTTATTTTATTTTTCTGATATGTTTTGTATATTTAATAAAATACAAGTATGTTTTGTATAGGTATATATATAGGTAATGAATCTATGTATTTTATTTTTAAGTATTTTATTTTTGTTTTTATGTAGGTTTTTATTCTTATTTTAATGTACATTATTGTTATAAGTACTATTTACAACATTATAAAAATATAAAATTGTAAAGATAATGAATAAATAATAAATTGAATATTTTATTCGGTACACTGTACAACGGGGGTCCAAAAGTCAACTTTCAAACCGTAGCTCTGCCAAATGCGAAACCACCGCCATTAATTAGCTTATTTTCTTCTATATACAATTAAAGGCGAGTATGCTGCATTTGGAGTTTCCGTTTGTGAGATACGGGTCTGGGAAGTTGGCATTCTGGAATTTTATTCAGACCATAACTTTTTATCTATACATTATTTTCCTATGAAATCAATTTTGTATTTTTCTTTATAAAATTATCTACAACTTTCATGTACAAAGTTTCTTTATTTGATGTATAAAAGGTGGAACAAAAAATAGGTCCCAAAATGAATAAAGAATCAATAGAATGTATAGGTATTTTATCTGTATTTCTGCCCTTATCTCCCCCTACTTTATTCCTTGTCGACCTATTCATCGAGATGCCTAGGTCTCGGGGTTTCGGGTCATAAAATATTTACAATATTTTATTCTTTTTCTTTTCTTTTCTTTATTCTATAATTTTGGCTTTAAAAACCGCATTTTATACAATATTTACACACATATACATGAATGCTAAAATGCATAAATTAATGCTATTTACACGCATCTACTAGGGTTTTTAAGGCCAAAATGATAGAATAAAGATGATGAAACGTAGATTCATCATCCCCCTATACTTGCCTTTGCTAGTCCCTAGCAAACACTTATGCAATAACTGCAAAATAGAAAAATAAAGAAAAGAAAAAGAAGAAAGATGGACTAAATTTAATTGTCAAACTTGTCTTCACGAAATCAAAGTTTGGAGCTTAAGTCGGACTTTTGGAATTTTAGTGCGGGCGGAACCTTATTGAGAACCGAATTTGAAATCCAACAGCCCTTGAGAATCCCAAAACTCTGCCCAAGTCTCCTCAATATCCAGATCAGAAATACTTCAACTCATACGCAAACTCTTACAACTATGAATCTGACTTGTACAGTGAAAGTGATGGTGGCTCTCCCCAACTAGAATGACAAAGAAACTGACTTCTCCAGTACGACAACCCAATCATTCCCCAATCCAATGACTCCATCCTCGAGGAGCGGGGTATTCCCTTCTAAGTTCAAGTGGCAACCAGCTCAAGAGGAGGGGTTGAAGAGAAGAATGGACGGTAGCCAGTGTACCTACCTATCCCGGGATGCAAGACCAGTGTAGTCAAGCCATCCTGCTGCAGGCTCACATATTTGACTTTGGAACTCAAGCTTGCTTATTGACTTTGTACATACTTGCAGGCTTTTTATTTTTGTACATGCCTGAACTCTTTTTTTTTTTTGAAATACTATTCACAGCAGCATTTACATAAGGAGTTTTTCCTCTTGAGCCAGTAGACTATCCCTCTTTTGAAGCTTTATCGCAACCCACAGCCTCCTGTCTTTAGACTTCCTAATCACTGGACGGGTTGGGGTGCACTTCCCTCCCTAGAGGAGGACAAGTGTTTCTACTTGTGTGCGTCTCATACCGGCAAATCCAATCCCCTCACCACTCCAATTGAGTTGAGCCATGTGAAAGGTGCAGGTGTCCAAGTTAGGTCATTATCAACAAGAGTCGTGCGTGTGCTCCGAAATACTCTACTTAGGCAATCAAGAATCCATTGAACCAAGTCTCGTGATCCTCAAAGAATTAAGTCAACTAGACATGAAGTACCTCAAACCAAGTTCCTATAAGGTTCCTGTTATTAGGTAGATTTGAAGGTCCAATCAAGCTCCAATCTCCGGATTTTATTTAGACTCGTTCAACTATCAAACTCAATCCGAAAAATGCTCATGCTATGCAATGCAATGCAGAAAATATTTTTGTGATGCAATTTTCAAGATTTTGAACTTTTTATGGATTTTTGAAAAGATGATGCATGCAGATGCACTTTTTTTGTATTTTTCAAAGAAATTTTTCAAGTGTTTTTGGATTTTAATTTTGCAAATGTTTTTGGGCTTTTTGAAAACAAAAAGATTTTGGCTGAAACATAGGTTAAAATATGTACATGGGAGTGCTTCTTATATATACAAGAAGTGGATTTTAAGGATTTACAGGGTAAGTGATCAATTTTATATACATATATAGTGGATTTTGTTGTGATGTGTATATTCCTCAAACTTATTTGAAAACAATTTACACACAATTTTTGAAAACTATAGTCCAAGATAGTTTTTACAAACATGTACACACATTTAAAAATCATTTTGCAAAGGCTTTCAAAACAGTATATATAGATTTTCAAAACATTTTTGCAACCATTTTCAAACCATTTGCAAATCATTTTTCAAACATTTTATTTCACACAAAGAAAATAAATTTTGCAAACCACACATTTTTACAAAGGTTGAAAACATGTAACAAAATATTTTCAAAATAGTTTTTAATAGATGTTCACAAAGTTTTTCAAACTATTTTTCAAATATTTTGCAAAAAACATTTTCACCTGATTTATTAATCAGTAAATACAAAAAGAATTTGAGGAATAAAACAGCTTTTTATTAAGGATTTTTAATGAATTTTAAAGAATTTTTAGCCATATTATTAGGAGAATACGAAAGTACGAGTTATGGCTAAAGTATATACGTAGTATATACGACCCCCCTATACTTAGCTTGAGCTATGTCCTCATAGATCAGAGAGAAAAGAGAAGACATAACTCGTACTAAGTATAGGCAAGTCTAAAGAATAAAGGAATAAATGAATGAATGAATGAATGAATGAGAAGTTGACCGTCCCCCCTATACTTAGGATCAAATAATACTAAGTATAGCAGACTGTACACAAAGTAGGGAGGGTCAAGGGTGGGAATGAACAGATCGTACTCAGATTGTCTCCCCCTATACTTAGGGTAAGATATCCCTAAGTATAGACAAGAAGAAGAGACAATGGAGAGGATCGAAATGAAAATGAAAGAAACTCGGGGTGCCAACCCCCCTATACTTAGGACAAAGTACGTCCTAAGTATGGAAAACTGTCTACAAGGGCGGCACCTTTTTGATAGAAAAAGAAGATAGAAAAGGAAAAGAAGAAAAGAAGAAAAGAAGAAAATAAATCAAAAGATGGAAGGATAGATCAGAGGATATACACATCACTCCCCCTATACTTAGGATAAAAGAAGCCCTAAGTATAGGCGACAACAGGAGTAATGAAACGGAACGAAGAAAGAGCACTCGGCTCGTCCACCCCCCTATACTTAGGACAAAGTACGTCCTAAGTAAGGCAGACTCGAGGAATGGGTAGACGAGCAATACGGTAGAGAGAACCGAAGTACACATAAGAGAATATACAACAGAGATGAATGTACACATGGTCAAGAAGGTAGAAAGCGAACCTTCTTACGGGACCGCGGAGGAATAGATCTAGTGTGGTGCAGGTCGACATCGGGGTCCACAATGGACGGAATCCGATCAGGGTCGACGAGGTGTAAATCCTCAGTGGCCCTAGGGTGTGGAGGCACAGACGGATCAGTGAAAGAAGTGTGGCTAGGTCCGGCCTTGGGAGTCTCGCTGATATTAAAGTGGAATGGGACGAACTCATCATCATCGGAAGTAGTGTACTCGGAGTCGTCCTGCGAGGAGTCATCCAGGTCAAAACCAAAAGGCACGAACTCATCGGTGGAAGTAGTCGAACTCTGGTCGTCCTCTATAATTTCAACTGGATCATCTTTCTCATCAAAAGGTCCGAATTTCTGAAGAAAAGCAACTAAATCAAATTCGGCCTTAGTCTCATTAGTATCTACATGGACAGGAGCGGACTCGTCAGTGGAAGTAGTCAGAGCATGTCCGTCCTGTATAGTCTCTAAATCCGCCCTCCGCTCAATGGTGTAAATCGTGTAGATCCCGCGGATGTCATCAACACATCGCCAATCACAGGAAGCGGAAACACCAAGGTCTATGCTTTCCGAGCTTTCCTCCTTATAGAGGAATTCTCGGGTCTCATCATCGGTCATGAAGAAGGTCTCTCTGATATCCTCATATAGATCATAGTTCTCGGGGTCAGCCAAGATAGGTGAAGTCACATCAGGTGCGGGTCTTTGGTCAGCTGTGGGTGCGGTGATCACTGCTTTGCCCTCGTCAGAAGGACGGAAGCGAATCTCTCCTGATCCGTAGTCAATAACGACTCTCGCAGAGGCGAGGAATGGTCGTCCCAGGATGATTGGAGAATGCTCCTCTGTGGAGTTCTCCATGGGCAATACGACAAAATCAACATTGTGGCTCGTGCCCTGAATCGAAATGACGGCGTTTTCAAGGATACCCTTCGGCCTCTTTATTGATCCATCAGCAAACTGTACGATCATCCTGGTTTTCTTGAGAGGCCCTAAGTGAAGAGACTGTACCAACGAGAAGGGTATGATGCTAATTGAAGCACCGTCGTCTAGGAGAGTGTGATCACATGTTTGGTTAGAGATGGTGCAGCTAATGAATGGTGTGGCAGTGTTCTTCTTCCGAGGAATGGGACGATGTGTGATGGCGTGGGCAGTGGCCATGGTCAAAATGTGACGCTCAGATCTGCTCCTCCGCTTTCTCTTCTTGGGAAGAGGAGCAGACATATGGGTCATGGCCTGCTGAAGTGGGGCACGGATGATCTCATGAATAGTAGCCACCACTTTGGGTTCAGATAGCATTTTTTTGAATTTTTGGACTTCCTCCATACAAGGGAGGGAGTCGGAATCATCATATACGCGAGGCATGCCAAGAGCAGTCTGTACAGCGGCATCCTCGGGGTCAAAGGTGGGATTGGGTGTGAATGCATGTGTGGTCCAAGGTTCTGGCAAGTGGACTCTCTCCTCAAAACATTGATCAACCAATTGTCTCCCGAAATCTTTTTGTATTTTTACATTTTTCTCATTTTTTTTGTAATTTTGGTGATTGTAAGCTCTCATGGAAATCCTCGAATGAACCCATATCATCAAATGGTGGAACATCATGGTCGCTCTTATTGGTACTAGTGAGGTGGTCAATCCTCTGTCTCATATGGTCCATCATCCGGGTCAAGTGCTCAAGGGTGGACTCCATGAAAGGTGACTCCAACAGCTCGGCCTCGGGTGGATGTGAAGGGTGAGAATACGGAAGTGGAAGTGGGTGTGGGTAGAAATCCAAGGTCTGATACTGTGGCTGAGGCGGATATGTACAAAAGTCAGGAGCAAAGTCCTCCTGGAAAAAAGGAGGTGGACCGGCTGGAGTGAACGAATGATCCGTAAAATCCGGATAAAATACGCTCCGGTCGGCCATCTCGAAAACAAAAGGAAAATGATCGGGAGAGCACGATGGTCGAGTCAAGAGAGTGGAGGAGAAGGCGCAAATGCGCGGGGATGATCTAGGACACACACAAAACAATCACAAGCAAAAATGAAAACAAGTCAAACCCTCAATTCACCTACTCAACTCGGTGAAGACCACAAATGCGGTCTTTTAATCTTGTCTGTTTTAGAGTTAGGTGAGAAGTCAAAATATTTCGCAAACACTTAGGGGGCTGAATATGGGATTTGGGCACTAATCCTTAGCGTGTGCGCGAGCAATGTAAAACGAAGACAATGAGGGGATTACTCGCCCCAATACAAGATGTTTTCTTTTTGATCGGTTTTTGGGTCAAGTAAAATTAACAGTCCCAATTTTATTGATTATCACTTTTTTTTATTTTTAGTAAAAATGCACGTTCCTATCGGGGAGTCAATTCCTTTAAGCTCCTATGTGATCAAAATCAGAGGTAGAGGAGCGGGAAAGCAATGCAAGCGGCAAAACGATGATGAATGCTAAAGCGTAAATGCTCACCTTGCCTCCAACACTCTACATGCAAGGATGCTCAGCAGAATTGAAACCTATCTATATGCAAATGCAAAAGCCGATGAAATC
Source organism: Ottelia alismoides (assembly GCA_037367405.1). Taxonomy (NCBI): domain Eukaryota; kingdom Viridiplantae; phylum Streptophyta; class Magnoliopsida; order Alismatales; family Hydrocharitaceae; genus Ottelia; species Ottelia alismoides. The sequence continues at coordinate 656,080 of JAZKJV010002089.1, forward strand.
GCCCTAAGTTCAGAAACTGCTATTAGCGGGAAGCACCACAAGTTGACCGCCAATCCTCAACCCTAGAGTCCGGTCAGGCTCCCCCCTCCTCTGCTCAACAAATTGAGGGTAGGAGAAAGCGCTTTGCGGGGAGAGCTCGCGGCGCGGCGGATCGAAGATGATGAATCAACTGTTTAAATTTGACTAAGTCCAGATCGAGACTATAGGTGCATGCAAGATATTAGGTGTTTGGCCTTAGTCTATCGCAAGCAAGTCCTAAAGCTAGGGGCTCAATCACACAAAAGAAATGGAAATCGGAAAACAAAACAAAATAAAAGAATGCGAAGAAACCGTGAAAAGCCGCGAAAAGCACGGCGAGCCCCCAAGTGAACAATCACTTGGAAATTAGGCTTGCACGAATCCAAATGTCCGGGGGTACCTGTATTATTACAAATATAGTAGTCTCTCTCTCACAAAAATTACAAAAATAAATGTAGGAAATAAATGCAACAACTAAGGTGGAGCTCGGTCTACAAAAATCCTCTTCGTCTCCTCGGTGCTTGGCTGGCAGATGCCGTCTTCACGTGGGTGCGTAGGCGCCTAGGGTGAAGTGCCTCCCTCGATCCGCGGTTCCTCGCACAGAGTCAACAAAAGAGAAGGTTAGACAGCTCAAGAGATATATCAAAAATAAAGAAAATAAAATAGCGAAAAATAAAAGCCGCGAAATAGACACTAAATCACAATCACAAACAAGACCCGAACTACGCGCTGTTGCTCCCCGGCAACGGTGCCATTTGTTTAACCCAAAAAGTCAAGCGGTCGTATTGACTCTCAAGGCGAGTCAACAGTCGATGCGGTGACCGCTCGAAAATCCGGATTAAAACAACAATTAACCCACGACAATCAAGTAAAGCAGTGAAAGTGTGTGGAGTTAAAATTTATTATAACTCTACAACAACATGTGTATAGGTGCAAGTATTGTAGAGGTCGAACACAGGGAGCAGAAAGGCTAGATCGGGGCAAAATTGCACAAAAGTGTACTTGTGTGTGAATGTGATCAAGAGTCTCCTTATGCTATTTTTTGTGGGTTTTTAATTTTATATTTTTTTGTTTAATTTTATATTTTATATTTTGTATTTTGATTTTTAATTTACTGATTTTTATATTTTCTTTTTATGTTTTATATTTTTTATTTTCTTTTTTTTTCAATAATGGAAGATAAAAGCAATGTAATAAAAGGCAAGCTAGAGTATTTATAAAAATAGATAAAAATACTCAAAAATAAGCAAGTAAAGTCTTTTTGGTATTTTTATACTTTTTTACTGTTTTTGTGATTTTTGAGAATTTTTAGGAATGTTTTTGGTATTTTTAATTAGCAAAATAAAGAAAACAGTGGCAAAAATGCAAGGCTGAAAATAAAATGGAGAAATAAAATAGCAAACAGTAACAAAACTTCTCCAAATTAATTTTCACTTAAAGATAATAAATCAAAGAAAATTCAGGAAAAGAAAACACTATTTTTGGATTTTTTTATGAATTTTATAAATTTTTATGAAGGTTTTTATGGTTTTGTGATTTTTTGGAGTTTTCTTTTATAATTTTTAATGATTTTTGGCTGGGAGTTAAAACAAACTAAAAGACACAAAATATATTTTTTTGGGATTTTTCTGATGAGTTTTTATATTTTTTATGGATTTTATAAGCTAGACAGTGCTGAAAATGCATGTTTTTTATTTTTAATAAATATAAAAATAAAATAAAATCAAAAACTAAAATATTGGCGTGGAAGAGCACATGCACAGGAGCTTAAGTTTAAAAATTGAGAAATTTTGAGATTCAAATGATATCCTAATTAATTCATGCAAGCATACAGAAATCAAAGGCCTAGCAGGGACCTTTCTGCAAAAATGCAAAACTACGGGGGTGCACCTGCAATTTTTCCACAAAATTTATACTGAATTAAATAGTGCCTGGACTAAACGTCAAAACCAAAAGCGCAAGGGTTGCTCCTGCAAAAACGCCAGGGGGCACGTGCTTCACACACGTGACCTGGCGAGGGCACAACTGTAATATGACAAAACTCTAAGGGTCTGACTATAAAGTTTACAAAAATATAAACGAGCAGATGAGAGTTTGCGCAGTAACAATTAAATAACAAAAACGGCTGGGTACAAAGTGCAAATTGCCCAACCTTGGGCGCGATCCGACGGTCGGCGTGGCTCCACTTACGCCACGTGGCGCGCCCTCCTTGTGCGATGCCGCTTCGCGCCCACGGCCGTGATTAGATCTGGCATGATGATCCGACGGCTGGAGAGTAACTGATCCTAGGGCTGCTGTAGCTCGCCAAGAACGGGGGCGAGATCGACGGTGCGAAGGGGTCCAACAAGAACAGTAAGGGAACTCGCCGCCGGCGAGTTTGATCTCGGCGTAGGTTCGCCCCCCGTTGACCTTCTCCGCTTCCAAATGCACGCGAAGCCTCCTGGGACGCCCCCTATCTGTTGACAGCTTCAAAATGGCGTTAGACACGCCAGCTCGCCGCCGCGACGTGGGTGGACGGGGGCCGCTCCAGGACGTGCATGCTCGGCAAAATCGACCTCCCAGAAGAGGTCCTTCACCTCCGGGGACCTGCAAGAACGCGTAACTCCACAGTAGATAGGTTCCAGGAGGGTAAACTGCTGGTTTGGATGGGAGGTTCGCCGGAGCGGGTCCGGCGAACTTCGACGATGGAGGAGATGGGAAATGGTGGGTGAATCTCGAGCTAAAAGAGTAAACTAAAAACTACAACTAGCAGCTATCTAACAAGCAAGAAAGGAAGAAAAAAACGTGACCTCAAGGGCTGGAATACCCGAGATAGTGACCTCACGGCCGATGGCCGGAGATGGGGGTGGAGACGCCGCCTCGACCGCCTAACTGCGCAACCTGGGGGCTGGAGGGTCTCCTGTCACGAGACCCAGTCTGGAGCACACGCTAAGAGAGCAAGCTAGAGGGTCAAAGAGGGTTCAAAGGGAAAATGGAGGAAAGGGGCCTATTTTGAAAGATGGTCGACGGGGCACTTTCAACGAGGCATATCGAGCGCCACAGCGATCCAAAGACCGATGTTAGCATTGGGCGTGTAAGATCACATGTCGAGGAAGAAAAGTCGTCAAGGGACCATCACGAGATAATGCAAGGAAGTGCCTTGAAAAAATAGAGAAAAACGACAAAAAACTCATTCTGACAGGCTTCAGACCTCGGTCAGAGAGTTGACCGAGGTCAACCAAGGGAGGGATCTGGTTGGTCCACGTGGACCAACCAGAAAAAACCTTGGAAAAAAGGTTTCTAAATTCAATTAAAAATAGGAAATGATTTTATTGATTTTTAATTATAAAATGAAAAATGTTTATTTTTTTATAAATTATTTTATGGTGATTTTTATTTATTTTTATGACGTATATTTTTACAAGTTTGCATTTATGCCCTTTATAGGTATATTACCTATATATTGTATTACTTTATTTTTATTTTGTGTATTTTAATTTTATTATTTGTATTTCTTATTTTGTAAAATTATAAAATACTTTTATATACATAAATATATTTTTATTTTATTTTTCTGATATGTTTTGTATATTTAATAAAATACAAGTATGTTTTGTATAAGTATATATATAGGTAATGTATCTATGTATTTTATTTTTAAGTATTTTATTTTTGTTTTTATGTAGGTTTTTATTCTTATTTTAATGTACATTATTGTTATAAGTACTATTTACAACATTATAAAAATATAAAATTGTAAAGATAATGAATAAATAATAAATTGAATATTTTATTCGGTACACTGTACAACGGGGGTCCAAAAGTCAACTTTCAAACCGTAGCTCCGCCAAATGAGAAACCACCGCCATTAATTAGCTTATTTTCTTCTATATACAATTAAAGGTGAGTATCTGCATTTGGAGTTTCCGTTTGTGAGATACGGGTCTGGGAAGTTGGCATTCTGGAATTTTATTCAGACCATAACTTTTTATCTGTACATTATTTTTCTGTGAAATCAATTTTGTATTTTTCTTTATAAAATTATCTACAACTTTCATGTACAAAGTTTCTTTATTTGATGTATAAAAGGTGGAACCAAAAATAGGTCCCAAAATGAATAAAGAATCAATAGAATGTATAGGTATTTTATCTGTATTTCTGCCCTTATCTCCCCCTACTTTATTCCTTGTCGACCTATTCATCGAGATGCCTAGGTCTCGGGGTTTCGGGTCATAAAATATTTACAATATTTTATTCTTTTTCTTTTCTTTTCTTTATTCTATAATTTTGGCTTTAAAAACCGCATTTTATACAATATTTACACACATATACATGAATGCTAAAATGCATAAATTAATGCTATTTACACGCATCTACTAGGGTTTTTAAGGCCAAAATGATAGAATAAAGATGATGAAACGTAGATTCATCACCTCTCCCGACTCACTGATCACAGTCGTGATGCCCGTCTTCTTGGGCACCACATGCAAGGGGCTGACCCACTTGGAGTCGGAGATGGGATAGATAAAATCGGCGCTCCACCATTTCGAGATTTCCTTCATGACAACCTCTCTCAGATTGGGGTTCAGCCGCCGCTGGAACTCACGCGACGGCTTCGCCTCATCCTCGAGATAGATATGGTGGGAGCACAGGGCCGGACTAATCCCCTGGAGATCTTCTACGCTCCATCCTATTGCCTTGCGGTTCTTTTCAAGAACCCCCATCAAACGGGATTCTTGCTCTCCAGTCAGATCGGCGGAGATGATGACTGGGTACATCTCAGGCTCACCCGCAAGGAATCGATACTTCAGCGAAGTAGGGAGCGGCTTCAGCTCTGGACAGTTGGGTGCTGGCAAATCTGGCTTCGAAAGAAGCGTCGTGTATGCTGCCAAATCTTCCTGGGAGAATGAGAACGTACTCTCGCAAACTGGATCTGAAGAAGGCTGCTCAACTGAACTGTCTCTGATTTGCTCGGCATCTACCTCCTCCTCAGCTGTAGGCTCAGTGGAACTCATGTCTGGCATATAATCCTCGCAATCTGCCCAATCAGACTCTGAATCCGAGGGATCTGCATCACACAAGGTGGCATCAGTACCACCATCATCACAAAAATCCGTGTCACGGTCAAGAACCTACTCTGCTGCCACTGAAGTATCCTGAACCAGGAATGTGCTCTCCAAGCTCTCCTCTACTGTCATCTCTGCATCAGCGGTGTCTGAAAATGAGAGGATGGCCTGTGCTGCTGGGTCTGCCCATACTGCCTCATCGTCTGTGATCACAAAATCACATTCATGGTGGATGTCTGGCCCTGCCTCTGTCAGCTGCTCTGCATCGGAAGTGATCTCTGAGCATGATCTCTCTCTGGCTCGGCTGTCCTCGACCGTCTTTATTTGTACACTTTCGCCCTCGACGCGAAAGTATACCTTCCCGCTATCATGGTCAGTCACCGCCTTGGCTGTGGCCAAGAACGGACGACCGAGAATGATGGGGGTATCGGTCACTGAATCAGGGATCTCCATGTCCAACACTACGAAGTCCATGGGGAATTGCAGGCCCTGAATAGTGACGACAACGTCTCGCAACAACCCTTTCGGCCTCTTGACAGATCGATCAGCAAACTGAAGGACTGTCCTGCTCTATCTAAGAGTGCCCAACTCGAAGCGGTCGAGAAGGGCTGCCGGAAGGAGGTTGATAGACGATTCGCTATCTAATAGAGTCTGGTCGAACCTCTGCTCTCTAATGTGACACCTGACATAAGGGGCTCCTGAATCTGGCCTCTTGGCTAGCAGACGGTTCTGAATCGCGAAACACGTGGCTTTCGTAAGCACATGGATCTCTGAATGGTTGTTCCTCCTCTTCCTCCTGACGGTAGTCTTGTCTCTCAACGAACGCTGAAGAAGGGGGATGTGCTGCAAAGCCTCCTGAAGAGTCAGCTGGATATGGAAACGATCTATCATCTGCTGGCTGAACTCTTCCTGATCTCTCTTTTTGGGATTTTCTGTTTTCTTCCCCTTCCCCATCTGAAGTGCTCTAGGGAAGGGGATCACTGGGTCCTTCTCAGATGAAGGACTAGGAAAAGGTCTAGACGACTCGACGGCCGGATCCGCACATACATCAAGCACCACAGTGGGACCAGAAAAAACCAAACCTTTTCCTTTATTCACAACAGGGTTCCGAGATACATCAGAATAAGGAAAAACTACAGCTCTCTCAGAATGAACTCTGGTGGCCTCAGTACCACCAGTGGCTGGATCAACTGGATGTCTCGCGGCCTCAGTACCACGCTCTGGCTCAGCATCCCGGGTGGCATCAGTACCACCTCCTCGAACTGATGAAATGGCGGCCTCAGCATCGCCTGTGGAGTCAGCATCCTTGGTGGCAACAGTACCACCGTCATCATCTCGAGCGGCCTCAGTACCGCCTGTGGAGTCAGCATCCTTGGTGGCATCAGTACCACCGTCATCATCTCGAGCGGCCTCAGTACCGCTCTCCTCCTCCTCATCTGGTAATCTAGGTGTATCCTCATGACGTCGCTCAGACGAGGCACCGCCTGCTGGTGTCCTACCGCTCCTAAGTGTGACAAAATCAGCATCAAAAAGATCTGCAGACATATCATCAAATGGATCACTAGGAGTGGCATGCTCAGTGTAAGCTACCTGCTCTTACTTCCGCTTCAGGCTGTTGGGGTTCAGCTCGATCTGGGCAGGGATGGCGGCCTTCCCTCTCACTATGTCCCGCATCTCCTGGTGGAACTCGTCCATCTCCCGTTTGAAGGTAGACTGCTGATCCGTGAGGAGGCGGGCTATGTCATCCAAGGCAGGGCTCTCGTAAGGTGGGCCATGAGAGCCCGACGGGTAGCCTCTCTGGTGATGAGGCTGCTGGAACTGGTGTTGCTGCTGCTGAGAGGGGTATGGGTGTGGTGGATGCTGCTGCTGGTGAGGCTGCTCACGCCTCCAAGACTGTCCCTGCTGATAGGGACGAGAACCATAGGATGACTGCTGCTGCTGCTGTGAAGGGTAGACTGGGGGCTGCTGCTGCGGCTGGTGATCTCTCTGATGACTGTATTGGCCTCCCTGACCAGATGGCTGCTGCTGGGGATGGGTACCTCCGGTCCCCCACCGGAATTCGGGATGGTCTCGTCGGATACCGGGCTGAGGGCGGTCATACCAAATCCTGTTGACATCCATCAACGGCTCTGCATCGTACTGGGCTGGCGAGGGTACTGCCAGAGGCTGATCAGGCTGGTATACAACCATCTGCAAGTCTGGAGATGGTGGTGACTGGTAGGTGGGCTGCGGCTGCTGGTACGGCTCCGCCTGTACAAGGTGAACCTGTCTAGGCTGTTGGTGTGAGCTGGAGCGCTGGGACGAGCTGCTGCTGCTGCCGTGATCGCCTCGTGACTGAAGACGGGGCTGGGAAGCCGTCTGTGCCTCCTGGAGACACATGAGCTGGGTCTTCATGTCACTCAGAGTCTGTGCCATCTGCTCCATCTGAGTGATGCCCTGGCACTGCTTCTTCTCTATCAGCTCCATCCGATCCAACTTCTCTCTAATGATACCCATGTCCGCAGCGGATGACTCTGCCTATGCTGCTGCTACTACGGACGAACTGGATGGACCGGCGTCAACCCGTGCTATCCTCTGGTACTGCACGGGTCCTGGCTGTTGGGGTCTGCCCTAAGTGTACAACCGGGTCTGGGACATCACCATATAGTTCTCGGCCATCTCCTCGTAGATGGCCCAGACCTGGTCGTGATCCTTGGCGAAGTAAGACCCGCCACAAGAAGCGTTCACCAAGCCTTGGAGCTCTGGTGTCAGCCCGCTGAAAAAGCTCAGCACAAGGTTGGGCTTGGAAATGTCGTGGTGCGGGCATCGATCAGTCAGCTCTCGGAACCTCTCCCATGCCTCATGGAACTGCTCGTTGGGGAGCATGGAGAAGTTGCTGATAAGGGCTCTCCCTGCATTGGCCCGCCCAAGTGGATAGTACTTGTGTAAGTACTCGGTGCGGAGCTGCTCCCAAGTGTAAACAAACTTCCCCAGATGCTTCAGCCAGGTGGCTGCTCTATCTACCAAGGAAAAGGGGAAGGCAATCATCCGAATCGTGTCCTGGTCCACCTGGCGGTCGTGGACAGTGCTGCAAATCATCAAGAACTCCTGGAGGTGGAGATGGGGCTCCTCAGTGGCGAGCCCGTGGAAGCGAGGGAGTAACTGCAAGGTGTTCGGGGGGAACTTGATGTCCCCCACGATAGCTGGAAGTACGACCCAGTGGTGCATCAGCGTCGATCCGGGGTTGTGCAACTCCCGCATCGGTCTCGGTGGTCCTCCTGCCGCGGCTGCGGCGGCTGTTGCTGCTGCGGCGGCTGCTGCGGCTGCTGCTGCGGCTGCTGCATCTGCATCATCCGAGATCCTCGGTCCCTCTCTCCTATGCTTGCGCTCTGCTCTCATATGCTCCATCTCTCTCCTCATGTCTAGCATCAACGCTCCCTGATCCCTCAACTACTGCTGAACTGTCTCGAGGGAGGCGATCAGGGTGGAGTTGATCGCGCCCTGGTACAGTACAAAGTGCTCAGGCACCGGACCTCTGGAGCGATCCTCTGAACTGTCGGCCATGGTGTCTGGGTGAAGGAATCGACTGTGGAGGAGTTGGGCTTGCTCCTGGTCCTTGCCTCGAGGACCGTCGGCGTCCGAGGCTCTGGCGCTACCTCCAGGCAGCGCACGGCGGCGGAAGCTCGTCGGATCGATGGTCTCCTTGCTCCCTCCTCGCTGCAACACCCTCTAGGGCGAGCTGTCACTATCGCCAAGACGATGGAGGTCACTGGGTGGAAAGCAAATGATCCAAATATAGGCAAATGGGTGGCAGAGCTCGGCTCTTATATGGTGGGAGGTCCGGGAAGAAGGGCTCGGATCCGGCTCGATTGAGCACGGATCCCTAGGATCAATGTCGGGCGAGGTTCCCGGATGCTTGGGGAGTGATTAGGACCCTGGGTTAGGCGAAATGGTGATCGGATCTGAAGGAGATAAATGGGGGAAATTGGGTCCGTGAAACAGATCCGTGGGAAGTGGTCCACAGGGGGGAGTTGACCGGGGAGTCAACATTCCCCCGTGGACCAATGAGAAGCAGCCACGTGTAAAATATTTGTAAAATCAATTAAAAATAATAAATGGCTGAATTATTAAAAACTTAAAACATGAAATATTTTTGTTTTATTTTTTTCTATTTTTTGGTGATTTTTAATTAATTTTTCAAAATAAAAATAAGGTATTTACACTATATAGCTATATATAGGTATATATACAATATAGGGTTTGGATTTTTTATTTTTAATTTGTTATTTTTATACATTTTTATTCCTATTTTATATTTTATTTATTTATAGTATAAAATTAGGAATAAAAGTGTATTTTTATTTTATTTTTATTATTATATACAATAGTGAAATAAATAGGTGTATACATCTATGTACAAGGTATATTTACAATATTATTTTTTGTTTTTAATTTTGTTCTTTTTATTTTGTTTTTATTTTTGTTGTTTTTATTTTATTTACAACATAAAAGATAAAATATTTACAAAATTTTTGGAATTTTAATTTATTTATTTATAGGGTGAAATAAATATAAAGGTGGTTGTATATACATGGGGAATATGCACAAGTGAAGTGGGTTTTTGTTTTCTTTTTAATTTTTCAATTTTTGTTTTGATTTTGTATTTATAAATATATACAATATATACAATATATTTTATTATCTTTTTTAGAGGAAAATATATTTATTTATTTACAAGTCTATTTAAGTCTATTTACACACGTGAGCTCCTATCTCCCTCTACTTTGGCTTTTATGCGGCCAGGCCCATGCTGAGCCCTCCCTTGGGTTAGGTTGCTCAATATTTATTCTAAATATTTCCTCTTTTTCTTTTTAATCTTTATTCTTTTATTTTTGCACAAAAACATGCTAATTATAAGTTTTTACACCATGCATGCTTTTGGTAATTATTTGTATTTACACATATCTACATGCATTTGCAAAGGTTTTTGTAGCTAAAATATAAGAATAAAGAGTGATGAATGAGTATTCATCACATTCATCGATTCCTCTTCAAGATGTCAGGATATTGGTCATCATATCCAGGTCACTCCTCTTCGACCATAATCTGATCATCTTCACCTTCTTATTCCTCCTCAAACCCTCATCCAGACCGCGAAGTCAGAACTTCGACTGAATTCCCCACTTCTTTGTACTTCTCACCTAGCCCACCTTCTAACACCCCTGACTCACTTCCAACCTGGGCTAATTCACCTTATAGTCGGATGCTTGCTGGAATCAGGGAATCATTTGAAGAGCAAGCTACTGCTGAGACGGAAAAATGGCAGAACTTTGTGCCCCACATACCTCATTCTCACCTCAAGTAGGGATCGGACAACAATTCACACATCCCGACTTGACCTTAGGGCATTACATGGTCAGTCGAACATACCAAATGGAGAGGCATGCACCTTATGATCTTCCTGACTTGATTGACCCTAGTAATCAAGCCTATAGTGACCAGCCTTCATACCACACATTCGAAGAGCCTACTGAAAAGCGAGAATGCGAGAGCCGCTAAATAGCGGTCTGACAAGTCAGACTCACTGTCGCTGATGCGACTGCTCAAACTTCCTCGGTCTTCAACAATTAACCCACACAATCAATCAGAGAATGAACAGCAAGGATTAAAATTTATTATACCCTACTAAAGATGTACAATGGCAAGCAAGTAGGGGTCGAACTCAAGAAGCAAAGGTGTAGAGCATAGATAAAAAATCCAATCTTGGGTCTAACAAGCAACTCAGCCAATCTAGAATTTTTGTGGGTTTTTAATTTTATATATTTTTTATTTAATTTTTAACTTTTGTCTTTTTGTATTTTGATTTTTAGTTTTCTGATTTTATATTTTCTTTTTATATTTTATATTTTTATATTTTTTTTAATATTGGAATATAAAAGCAATGTAATAAAAGGGAGGAAAAGCTATTTATAAAAATAGATAAAAATGTTCAAAAATAAGAAAATAAAGTCTTTTTTGGTCTTTTTATACTTTTTTACTGTTTTTGTGATTTTTGGGTAATTTTAGAATGTTTTTGGTATTTTTAATTAGCAAAATAAAGCAAACAGTGACTACAATGCAAGGCTGAAACTTAAAATGGAGAAATAAAATAGCAATCAGCAACAAAAATTCTCCAAATTAATTTTCACTTAAAGAGAATAAAACAAAGAAAATTCAGGAAAAGAAAACACTATTTTTGGATTTTTTATGAATTTTATAAATTTTTATGAAGGTTTTTAGAGTTTTGCAATTTTTAGGGGTAGTTTTGTATTTTTTAATGATTTTTGGCTGGGAGTTAAAATAAACTAAAAGACACAAAATATAATTTTTGGGGATTTTTTTGAGGGATTTTTATATTTTTTTGGGGTTTTATAAGCTAGACAGTGCTGAAAAAGTGAGTTTTTGATTTTTAATAAATGTAAAAATAAAAAAAATCAAAAACTAAAATGCTAGCGTTAAAGTACACATGACCAGGAGCTTAACCCTATTTTTGTGGAATTTTTGGACTTAAAAAGATAGGTTAAATAAATACAACAAACATCCAATCAATACACAGGCCTGGCAGGGGTATATATGTAATTATAAAAACATCCAGGGGGTCAGATGCAATTTCCACCAAAAAGTCACGCACAGCTCACGTGAAACACCATTCACAAGGGCATAATTGCAATTAAAGAAAACCGGCTGGGCTTGCATGCAAAATTTCCAACAACATATTATATATCCTACGCACAGGGACGAAATTGCAAATACACAAAAGTTTTGGGCCTATCTTGCAAAATACCCAAAAGTCACACGCCCGCGTCACGTGAGGTGACGTGGCGTGGACTGAAGTGCAAATAGTGATAATGTGAGGGTCTGCATGCAAATATTACAAAAATTTTTAAACTACAACTAAAAGTTACTGGACTAAAAAGTAAATACAAAAAAGCATGGGTTAAAAATGCAAAATACCCACAGGGCACGATCCAGCGGTCGATGACGACCCACTTGTCCACGTGGCGCGCATCTGACGGTGCGTACCCCTTCGTCGCGGACGGCTGCGATTAGATCTTCAAGGCTTGATCGGACGGCGAGGAGGCGCAGATGATCGGACGGCTGATGACGCGTCTGGAGCGGGCCCTCGATCCAACGGCAGGGAGGGGTTCACGAAGAACTCCTCCCCGGCGAACTTCGGCTGGCGAATACGGTCGACACACGGCCTCTCCGACCCCAGGATCAAGGGCAAAACGATCCTGGGGCACGTCCGCGTCTGAAGGAGGTCTCAGGCGAGCCTGAGATAGCTTGAAGCGGCCGGACGACGGAGGTGGCCTGGTTAGCTGCTCCTGGGATCTTCGAGGGTCGATGGAGCCTTCTCCTTGGCTCGGACCTGCGTGGTTAGTTGCACAAAATCCGGGCGAAGCTGCAGGTGTCTTCTGATGGCGCGAAGGAGGCGAAAGGTGGCTCGGACGATGAACTCCGGCGAGCGGCGGAGAAGGGAGCTCTGATAACTCGATCTGGGCGAGATCGAGGTGGATGGAGGGGTGGAGCGGAGCGACGGAGCGACGAGGAAGAAGATGGAGGTGGTCGGAGCGGCTGTGAAGGATGTAGGTGGCCGGAAAGTGGAGGCGGAGCTAAGCTCCGCCGTGGACTTGGATTGAGGATTCACGGTGAATAACGCTAAAGAAATCTAAACTACGGCTATGCTAATCTATGCTAAGCTAGAGCTACAAGAAAAGGAAAAGAGAAGGGGGTGAGGCTCACCAGAGACGTCGGGATGGGGGTCGCGGCGGAGCTCCGGTGAGGGTTGGATCTACTTCGATTCGACGCCAGATGACTCAAACCCAGGCTCAAATCGACTCCTGCTGTCACCAGGAACACTATGGGCGAGGGGTTTTCGGGTGGATTTGGCGGAAGAAGGATCAAAATCGAATCGAAGTTGGGGGTTTCCTTTTGAAGGGTTGACGGCGAGGCGTGGAAGACGAGGGCTCAGCGCCTCGGTCAGTGATCCACAGCCCAAGGAATCACTTGGGCGTGAATCACCAATGACCGAGGAAAAGATTCCAAGAAGGAACCATCACCAAATGGTGATCGAGGCACCCTCGAAAAAAGAGTGAAAACGGGGTCAAACCCGTTTCTGACAAGGGACAGACCTCGGTCAGGGAGTTGACCGAGGTCAACCAATGGAGCGCTCTGGTTGGTCCACGTGGACCAACCAGAAAATTCCTTGGCTAAAAACCCTTATAAAATGAATTAAAAATAGCAGATGAATTAATTAAATTTTGAGTATAAAATAAAAAATATTTGTAATTTCATGAAGTATTTTATGGTGATTTTTTTTATTTTTATGAGCTATATTTTTACAAGTTTGTATTTATGCCCTTTATAGTATATATATCTATATATTTAAGACTTTTATTTTTAATTTGTGTATCTAATTTTATTATTTTTATTTCTTATTTTATAAAATTATAAAATACTTTTATATACATAAATCTATTTTTATTTTATTTTATTGATGTGGTTTTTTGTATAATTAATAAAATATAAGTATAGTTTATAAAGGTATGTGTATAAGTATATTACCTATGTTTTGAGTATACAAGTATTTTATTTTTATTTTTATTTAGGTTTTTATTCTAATTTTAATAAACATAATTATTATAAGTAATATTTACAACATTATAAAAATATAAAATTCTAAAAATAATGAATAAATAATAAATTGAATATTTTAATCTGTACAAGGTACAATGGGGGTCCAAAACTCAACTTTCAAACCGTAGCTCCACCAAATGCGAAACCACCACCATTGGATAGATTATTTTCTTCTATATACAATTAAAGGTGAGTATGCTGCATTTGGAGTTTTTATTTGTGAGATACGGGTCTGGGAAGTTGGCATTCTGGAATTTTATTCAGACCATAACTTTTTATCTGTACATTATTTTTGAATGAAATCAATTTTGTATTTTTCTTTATTCAATTATCTACAACTTTCATGTATAAAGTTTCTTTATTTGATGTATAAAAAGTGGAACAAAAAATAGGTCCCAAAATGAATAAAGAATGAATAGAAAATATAGGTCTTTTATCTGTATTTCTGACCTTATCTCCCCCTACTTTATTCCTTGTCGACCTATTCATCAAGATGCCTAGGTCTCGGGGTTTCGGGTCATAAAATACTTACAATATTTTATTCTTTTTCTTTTCTTTTCTTTATTCTATTATTTTGGCTTTAAAAACCGCATTTTATACAATATTTACATACATATACATGAATGCTAAAATGCCTATATTACGCCTATTTACACGCATTTACTAGGGTTTTTAAGGCCAAAATGATAGAATAAAGATGATGAAACGTGGATTCATCACCTACACATTCACAAGATTGGACTCATGAATTCAATCTACAAGCCCCATCTTTATTGTCTCCATCATATGAGGCTCCGACCGATATCTGCCATTCAGATGGTCCATACTCGACCCAGCATTATATGCCAGAGTCTAGGTATGTTGAGTGTGAGACTCCAATATTTCAACAACATCCTCCAATTGAGCAGAACTTTCCCATTATTTGTCATGAGAATTTTTTGGAGGATGACATTTCTAGACTTATCGAAAAAATGAATCATTTGGTAACAAGTTGAGAGATGTCACTGAAATATTGCACTCAATTTCCGCCAGCTTGGGAATGAAAGTAGAAAAGAAAATAAGTGGATTTGATGTTGAAGACCAATCAAACACAAGGAAAAACACACGCTCTGTACAGATGGAGTCCATTCTACCTCCCTCTTCTACTAACCATTTGCACTCCAATCTCGAGTCTATAGTTTCTCCTGCTCATCATTCAACCATCAAAAAGACCAAAAAATTGAAAAAATCAAAAAAAAAATCACATAAAAATTGAAAATGACTTAAAAAAATTGGATCCTGCTCTAAGGGAAGCACTCGATGAGGAACTGATTTTTAAGCTTCCCTTAATAAAGGCCATATATCACTTCCCCAATCTCAAACGATTTGTGAGAAGTAAATTAATGCCTAATAGGTCGGACAATAAGAGGACAAGGACTGAGAGACACATAGTGTCTATGGTCACCTCCTTGGTAATGGGGAGAAAGACCAAGAGCCGCAGAGTGAAGTGGTTGCCTAGGGTTGAATGTGAAATCAAATACACTATCTTTACTCATGCAAGAATCGATGATGACTCTTCGATAAATATCCTCCTGACCTCTGTGTTTGACAAGCTTAAACTCAGGCCAATCAGAAAGTCGAGAGAGATCGTTCAGCTGGTTGATTGATCTATCAAACGGTTGAGAGGAACCATTTCAGTCATCGTTATTTTCCAAGGTGCTCTACTCCAGGTAGACTTCACGGTCATTTACATTGAGCATCGAGGAGAGTTTACCTAGTCTCCTATTATTCTCGGGAAGCCGTTCTTAGCCTTGGCTAAGGCGACTATAGATTGCGAGACTCGAGAAATCGATTTTACAACATTGGGAGCACTCCAACCTCACCTATTCTTTGATGCACTCTACTCTAAGGTGACCCACAAAGCTGGTGACAGTCATGACCATCGAGAGATAGATGAGTCCCAGCTCTCTACTACACCTGAGATACCGGCTATCGAGCTGACCGTTGGTTTAGAGACTCCCCACACATCCATGACTCCCGCTTCTTGCACCACCACCACCACTGTGTCAACTTCAATAAAAGACTCACAACTCGAAGTTGTCATTGAGTCGGACACAATTTTTGCTGATTGTCTTGACTGTTTCGATGATCCGACATCCGTGAACTAATAATTCCATGCCAACTGAGATCACTAACACCTTCCCGAGACATGTGGTGTCCCTTCAGGAATATTATAATCTATATGGTGACTCATCTGATGAGGAACCCATGGTCAACACCGCACCATCTCCCGGACCTTCAAAGCAGACAACCAGGACTGAATTGACCCTGCCCAAAACCACGGTTGCTCCTTCCTCTAGTCGGTTATCCAAAGAGAGGAAGTCGAGAATTGATTCCTCGAGGTGTTCCGCAGAACCCCTCAAGGCGTCTCACTCTCCTCTCCCTCTCAATGATTCAGGTTCTAGAAAATCGATTAATAAAGTTTCCTTCAACATACCGGAGAAGGAATTTTCAGAGGAATCCTCATCAAGGTCGTATGAGGTGGTTTATATGAGTGAGCTCAGTTCGTCTATTCTTAAACCATATATGAGCAAGCAGCCATGTGTCAACCCTCTTTGGATGATCCCTTCACCGCACTATTATTCATTTGAGGACGATTCCGGCAGTGACACGTATGTATATTATCCACCTCCTCACTCCCGCGAGAAGGTTCATCATAAACCTTCTTGATCCTTGTATATTCACATTCCTCCTTGTAAATATTTTCTTTCCCTCCCTCCCTAGTGATTCGAATCACTCGCCCCAGCTCCATATCGTTTCATTTTATGGCTGTACTTAGGATAACCAGATCCAAAGTATAGGGGGGAGAGTGACCCCAGTCTCTCCACCATTATTTGTATATTCTCCACATTTCATAGGTTCTCACATACACTCCTATCTTAGACTTAGGCTGACTAGAGCTAAGTATAGGGGGGACCGATGCCCGTCATGTATATATACTCGTCCACTTCTCCTCTTAACCTCGTCCGCCCCATTTTTGATCTTCTTCTATACTCAGGCTAACCAGAGCCTAAGTATGGGGGGGTGGATCGACTTCTATATTTTTGTTGTTTTAGCACTCCTACACTTAGCACAATCTATGTCTTTTTCCTTGCTTCTCATGCTCTGAGGACATAGCACACACTAAGTATAGGGGGTGTGTATAAATTACATATATACTTTACCCATAGTTCATACTTTCGCATGTTTTCGTGTATTTTTGTATATATCATGCAATAATTATAGGGTGGATAAAAATTGAAAAAAAAAACTTTTTTGTAAAATACATGTACACTAGTATGTATATTTTATATATTTGTATAATGCTTAAAAAATTCTTGTAAAAAATACTTTTTTAAAAATTGTTGTAAAATAGGGGTATACTAGAAAATTTAAAAAAAAGTTCTTCTTATTTACTCTGCATATCATCCTTGAATTCAAAAAAGGTGTCTTACACTTCATTCATCTACATCGCATTCCATCTGCATCTCATCTGCATATTTAGCATATTCTAAGTGAAAAGTTAGTGGGTTCTGAACTAAGTTTTAAATAGATGTCAAGGATGGATTTGATTTGGCCTTAATCTACCTAATTTCAGAGGAACCTTATAAGAACTGGAGTTAAGATTTTTCAGGTCGAGCGACTTAATTCTTTGAGTCCGCAAGTCTATGTTCACATGTCATCTTGATTAGTCTAAGTAGAATATTTCGCACACACACATTAATCTTTTAGACAGTGACCTAACTTGGATGAGCACCATACATGTAGCTCTTTATTGATGAGGTGGTGAGGAGGTAGAATCCTTTGGCTTGGAGTAGCACACGGGTGGAAACATCCATCCTACTCTTGGGAGGGTAGTGCATCTCAACCTAGTCTAGTGGCATTGATGTCTAACTACGGGATGATGTGGGTTGCAATAATGCTTCAAAAGAGGGATACTCTACTGGCTCAAGAAGAAAAACTCCATTTGTACATGTTGTACCTTGTATATGTGTCAAAAAAAGAGAAAAAGAAAAATGCATAATCTCCAAAAGTGGGCATGCCTGATTGAAAAGTAAAATGCCCACGAGAGTGTATACACAAGTTTAGAAAAATAAGAGAGCTTCAAAGCTTGTAGCTGGATGACTTTGCTACATTAGTCAAGCATCCTAGGATAGGTAGCTACATTGGCTACCGTCCATTCTTCTCTCCACTCCCTCTTCTTGAGATGGTCGCACTTGAACTTAGGAGGGAATACCCTGTTCCTCGAGGAAAGAGTTGCTAGACTGGGGAATTAGAGTTACCTTGTTAGAGGAGGTTGTTTCTTTGCCATTTCTGATGTGGAAAGCTATATTTCACTTACATAGTATAAGTAAGATTCGTATTCATCAGAATTTGCGTATGAGGATCTGTTTTGACCTGACTGTTGAAGCAGCCTGAATAAGAGACTTGTGGAACTTAAAGGCTGGTAGGTCTTAATTGCAATTCCCAATAAGGTTATGTACATTATTATTTCAAAGGTCGAGTCAAGCTCCATTTTCACCTTTTTTTTCATGACCTTGGTATGGAACCCAATTTCATTTCACCTTTGTATTTTATTTTAGTTGCTCAGAGATGAGCAAGATTTAAGTATAAGGGATGATGAATCTGGGATTCATCACTCTAAAAGTTGAAAATAAAGCTTCATTCCTAAGTAATTAGCTGCATTTCTCCTTTTATTCTACATAATTAGCATTCATGCATGTGTAAATAATAGGCACATTTTAACATTCATACTTGCATAAACTAGAAGCCTGAAATTCCTTGTAAAAATCACCTATATAAACCATATTTGTACCTATTTTCTACTAACTCCAAATACAATAAAATCAACTTTATAGTGTATATATTATTAACAGTAATAAAGAAAAAATATCAAAAAAATACTAACTTGTAAAATTGACAAATAAAACCCGAGCCCTAGTTTGACATTAAGAGCCTTAAAATGTGAATATCTCTCTTATACAACGTTTGATTTAGGTCTACCCCTTTAAAGTAATATACATTCAAAGATCTTCATAATAAGACTAATTTCATAAAAATCAGAGATCGTATGTGAAACTTGGGTTTTGGGCCCCTATTTTATATTGTACATATTGTGACCAAGCTACCCCTCTATTTTTCTTTGTATTTTCCTAATTATTAAAAATCCAAAAAATAGATTAAGTTGTAAATATTTCTTTCATATTTTATCTATTTTATTTTGACTTTATCTTATTTAAAAATATCAAAAAATTATAAAACATAAAAATACGGTATTTTATACATATAAGATACCACCTAAAAATACACTTTGTACATATGACTTATTTTGATTTTCGAGCCTTCACGAAAATTGTAGATCTCGTTGAGATGAGCAACTTTCATTATGGGTACTTTTATATTTGACTTCTATTATTATTTCTTTTTTTTATTTACATTTAAGTTGTTATTTTTTTGGGAGCGACACGTGGCAGCTCCAGAGACGCCACATGTCACCTCGTTTTTATTATTTTCGTTATTTATTTTATTTATTAATTATTATTTATTTATTATTTTTTAAATTTTTATTTTATAATTAATTAAGTATTTTAATTTATTTTTAATTTAATTTTTTATATTTTTCCTCTCTTCCATTATATTTTCTTTTCTCTTCATTATTTTTAGTAGCCTACTTATTTTATTTATTTTACCCCTTTTACTTTTCTCCCTTTACTTGATCCCTACTCCAAGTCACCAACTCCCCATTCTCCCCACTTTCTCCACTTCTTTTCTAACTTACAATTTCCTCCTTTTTATTCGATTCACCTCTTTATTTCTCATCATCCGCCTTCCGATAGGAGAATCTCTAGCCCGACCCTTCGTCCAGGTGACAGCTCGATGAGGACGTCTTCGAGCGAAGACGTGCTTCATGACGAGATCTGAAGGTTCCCAACCTTCGTCGCTCCTCCTTCCTGGAAGAGCTTTCGCTTCTCGGTGCCTCGTCAGGCATCGATTGAGGTCACGACTAGAGGTCAGCATAGCTGATCCACACCCTCAGTGAAAATTTAGGTAAGCTTTTCTCTATCTTCACTTTTTATTTATCTAACGTTAGTTATTTGTCTTGTTCAACATCATTGCATTTTCATCATCACGTTATTTTTCCCACCATCTTCATTCACCACCTTATAATCATTTTTTTTATTTTTACATCATCATACATCACCAATACAACCTCTTCATTCATATACTTTTATTTGTTGTTTACAAAAAAATATTACAAAAAAATAAAAAATCTAAAAAAAGAGCAGACGACAACCGTCGCCCCATGGAGCCGCTCCCTTGCATAGTTGTGTGCCGCCGCCCTCGCCGCCAGCCAGCCCAACTGCCCTCCTCCCAGGTCGTGGCCCGCTGCCCCACTGTCGCCCTCAACTGCGACCCCTACACGTGCGGCCCGCCAGCCCGCATCACCTCCTCGCCTTACCGCCCCCCTAGAACCTCCTGATGCATGCCCGCGTCAGCCAACCATCAACCGCAGGTCGCTCCCCCCGTCGTGCCCCCCCCCCCCCCCCCCGGTTCAGTCGGCGCACTACCTCCACGTGTCGCCTCCTTGTCTATCCACGTTGCATCGCGCTCTCGTGAGCTGCAGGACGCCTCACCCTCTAGGACTCTCCCCGCGCGCGGCCATCCTCTGCTCACCCCATCGCTAGGGGTCATGTGTTGTCGCCATCCTCGTCGTGTGCGGCCGCCAGCCATCAACCGCAAGTTGCTCCCCCCGTCGTGCCCCCCGCGTTCAATCAGCGCACAACGTCCACGCGTCGCCTCCTTGTCTTTCCACGTCGCGTCGTGCTCCCGTGAGTTGCAGGATGCCTCACCCTCCAGGACTCTCCCCGTGCATGACCATCCTCTATTCACCCCGTCGCCAGCGGTCGTTGATGAATCCCGTATTCATCATGCTAAAATTTGTCAATTAGGCTATGTTCCCCAACATTCACATGCATTTAATCATTAATAAAGCATCATTAGCATACATACATATGTAAATAATATGTGCATTTCGTCATGCATAATTGCATTAAAAATCCCAATTGTAAATTAGCCCAAAAAGCCGCTAACTTCTCTTATTTTTAGTTAATTCATCCAAACTCCGATTGACCCCAAACCACCTCCATTGCGTAGATATCACTAACCTTATTAAATAAAAAATGTAAAAAAATACTAACCCCAATAAGTGCCAAATAATCCCAAAGTCTAATTTCACATCTGACAGACAAAAATGAGCATATCTCCTTCATACAGTGTCTGATTTTGGTCTACTCACTTTAAAGTACTCCATTTTCAAATACCTTCAAAACAAGACTAATTTCGTAAAATTCGGAGCTCATATGTGAAAGTTGGGTTTTGGGCCTCTTTTGCGCATTTTGACTTTTTGCTATTTTTGACCTAAGTTTTTATGTACATAATTAACCCTTTTAATTTTATTTCTTTTTCATTTGTGTTCTTTGATGAATTTTTTATTAAGCGACACACGAATCCAAATCTAGATTAAAACTGAAGTCAAAGAAAGTGACTGAGTCCAAGTGTCCATTGTAAGTCTGTACAAAAATTGTGCGTTTCTTACTTTTATTTTATTTTCCTATTTTATTATTTATGAAAAATCCAAAAAAAATTAGATTAGTGTGTAAATAATTTTCTTGTATTTTATCGTATTTTTCTAGAATTTTCATCCTCTCTAAAACCACCAAAAAAATTACAAAACCCAAAAATCAGGTTTTCTATACACATGGAAAACCACCAAAAATTTCAGTTCGCACAGATGACCTCTTTTGCTCCCGCGTCCTTTATAAAAGTTATAGATCTCATCGAGACGAACAACTTTCGTGAAGGAAATTTTTCAATCCAAGTTCTCCTTCTGTTTCTTTTCTATTTTTCTTTACCTTTAAATTTTGAATTTTTTTGGGGGTGCCACGTGGAAGTCCCAGGGCGTGCCACGTGGCACCCCCACCTGTTGCGACCTTCTCTCCTCTCGCACGTGCCACGCACGTGTCGCCTTCCCTTTCTGCGCGGCACGTGATCACCCCCTCCCCTTCCCCCCAGCCGTTCGCCCCTGCTGCATGCAACGCCCCTTCCGTTCCTCCTCCATCGTAACCGCCACCACCGCCATCAATCCTTGATAACCGTCGGCGCCCGACCTCCGCAATGCCCCCCACGAACCTCCGGCCGTTACACCCTCCAGCTCCCTACAAAACCCCACGACCCCCACCCTCCGGCTAGCTGCTCTTTTCATGGCGAGGTCCAGAGCTCCAAGCTCTGTTGCGGCCCCCGAGCTGCTGAGCTCGCTGCCTCGCCAAGCGGCTCGAGCGACGACAGGAGGCGGACATCGCCACTCCAGACCCTGGCGACCTTATCTCCCCCGTTCATCGTGTTTTGCCTAACCCCTTTGTAGGAACTCTGCCTCCAGTATCCTCGCTTTGGCTGCATCTGCTTCCGCCGTAGCAACCCCCTCCGCCCCGAGCTCAGCGGGCACGTGCTTCCCCTTCCGCGCACATCCATGCACGGCCGCATGACGTCCACGGTGTCACCCCCGCCCCCGTGCACAAGATCCCCGAGCACCTCCGCCCTGAGCTCAGCCGGCCCGCGACGTACAGTCGCCGTTGGATCAAGGGCCAACCCTTGATCCGATGGCCCAAGGGCCCCCACGTCATCCAGTACGAGCCCGGGACCGAACCTCAGGGTCGGTCCTCCGAGCCATGCCAGAAAGCCATGTGGAGGCTCGGTCCATCCGAGCCTTGGCCTCGGACCGAGCCTCCGCTCTGTCATTGAGCCTCTGGTTCGGGTCTCCGAGCCTCAGGCCGGGCCCGAACCAAAGGCTCGGCCGTCTGAGCCTCCGCCTCGGGGTCCCTAAGCCTCCACCAACCGCCACCTAGGCCCAGAACCCCCGAGCCTCAGCTCTGCCGCCGAACCTCCTGGCGCACGTGTTGCGCACGTGCGCTTGGTGAAAATTGCACTAATGCCCCTAGCATTATTAGAATTTGCAAATATATCCTCACCAGGGGTAGATTGCAGAAAGACCCCTCCGACTTTTATAAATTACAAATAAGCCTCTTCAGGAACCTTTTTGAGAGAAAAACTTTATTTTATTTACAGTTTAGT
Source organism: Ottelia alismoides (assembly GCA_037367405.1). Taxonomy (NCBI): domain Eukaryota; kingdom Viridiplantae; phylum Streptophyta; class Magnoliopsida; order Alismatales; family Hydrocharitaceae; genus Ottelia; species Ottelia alismoides. The sequence continues at coordinate 678,945 of JAZKJV010002089.1, forward strand.
CCCTGCATTTTCATTTTAGCATATCTTTCTTATACGAACTCCATTTTTAGCATACAATATGTCATTTTGAAGCTATTTTCATGCTCTACCATTTAACATAGCTTGTGAACAGATCTGAGGTTGTTTATTAATATTGATTATTTAAGCATCTCGGTTGACTCTTGCAGGCTAAAATTTGACATATTTGTATTACATTTTCATGGATAAATTGATAAATCAATTCTTACAGGGGTGCTCTTATGAAGGATAGATATGGATCTCTCATTCTTTTACAACATCAATTTTATTGAGCTATCGATCAGAAATTAATGATTTATCAATAGAATCATTTGTCTTATCCCAAGATTGTCTCTCAGTGCTTCTGGAGTTATTTTGATAAATATTTCTGGACATAACTTCTTTCGATCTGTGATGTAATTTTTAGGATTTGTTGATCATATTATTGAAGGATTTAACACATTTCAAATCACAAATCCTGGGCATAATCTCCTCTATTTATTTTCCTTGCATCACATTTGCATCTCATTGCATTGTACATTTTCTCAACACATAAATTAACCAGGCATTAATTAATTATTTAATTTGATTTAAAACCATGCAACTAAGAATCATCGTTTCCTGTGTTGGACCTTAGTAGACTTGCCAAGTAAAAATTATTCCACAACATTCAAAGATTGTGGTATTTTGATCAACCGAAATTTGCTTTCTATACTACAATTCATCATTATTAAAGAGGCGGATTTCGCGTTCACCAAATGGCGCCTTTGCCAGAGAACGATGAATTTTTAGGGTTTTAAATCATTTTTTGTAATTAATTTTTGTGTAATTATTTTTTGTGTCATTTTTTCTCTTTTTGCATTTTTTCCCTTTTGCATTTCTTTTCTTCTTCAGATACTAACCACAATTTCTCTCTTTGTAGACTACTAGGAGCAAAGTTTTGGGATATCATCAAGGATCTACGAGGACACAAAAAATGAATTTTAATTTTTGTAAGAGAGAGCTTAGACTAGGTTTAATTTTCAGTAATATTCTTAGGGTCCCTCTCTCTAAACTCTTGTAACAATTTGGACTGAACATTTCGGTGGTGTGTAGGGTCTGTTTCAACCCCTTCTGTGTGGTTGGGACCTGACTTGAGTGGCGTAAGACTTAGGCACATATACGCTTGCGTGTCTACCATTGATTTTGCCCATAATTCTTAGGCGACACTTTCACTAATTAAACACACTATAGATCGTTCAACATTAGCCAAAAATTGAAATCAATTCTTCCCTCTAATAGAACTATCTGCTTAGGGTGTTTTTCATCTGTGAATATCATTTAGTGTAAATTTTAAATTTCTTGTCTTGCATCCCGCATGAAGAATGTGAGGATTCACTGTAAGTCTTCTTCTTAAGCGTGCATCATTGATTTACGTTTGCATTGGCTTTTTCGATTCTCCCTCCTCGAGTTTTACAACTTAGGAATTAACGGAATTGAGACTGCTCATTAGGCATGAATTTCTGTGCTCACATAAACTTCTGTGATAACCTCAATTTAAAATCGGGACTTCTAATCAAGGTGACTGTAAATAAAATTGACTTAAAATTAACCTGTGTTTAGTGGAGAGGAACCCACTCATTGTTTGTAAGGACAAGATCGCACACCTTAGGACAGAGCCAAAAACCGAAATGCTTCGTTCAGACTACTGATTTTAAAAACAATTAGCTACTTTTCAGTGAGGGTCTCGGGTAGCCATTTACGGTCTGACTTCCCTTAGCAGAGTAGGTGGTTTAGAGAATACTATGGAAGGCTCCGTCCTCAAGTAACACGGGTAGCTGTTTAAACGGTCCGTACTTACACCTATACTGGCTAAAAGTAGGTGCAAATAGTTGTATGAACTTGGGACAGCCTTTGTAAAATATTTCGGTACCTAATAGCTCCGCTTAATTTTCAAGATTGTTTTGTCATTAAATTAAAATTGAAAAGATAAGAGGCTGGACCCTAACATGCCTTTGTGGGTGAATCTACGTGTTTGTTTTGTGTTTGATTTGTGTGCGTCAAAGTCCTTACAATCGCAAGAAAATCGTGGTTCGCTGATTATTCCATCCCTCTTGAGAAGATGTCGGCACAGTGTTCTTCTTTCCCGATCTCTACGACCATGTCCCGATATCCTTCTTCTCACACTCCTCAGGAGAACCTGATCTTCAAATCAAGTTCCCCTTAGCCATCATTCTCTTCCCGCCCATACATACCACCCTATGACTGCACTTCTTCTTCTTGTAATAGACTTCTCTCGCATTCTGACAATCTTATGAACATGAGAGAGAAACCAGAATTGAGGATGAACAATAGAGCGACTGATATTGACAGTAGAATACGATTTCCGGTTACTATGATCTCACAGCCTCTTGAACCATCCCCTACTCAGGATGACCATCCTCTTGAGTACAATCAATTTTCCTTCGATAATCCATGAGAAAACCAAAGTCAAGGAAATATAACTCATGACCAGACCATAATGACGATGAACAGTCAATATTCTACTCGAGGTTACATATCAGAAGCACGACACTTGGAGAATGATTATTCAATCACTAGTCATGAGATGTTTGAGAATGAGATTGCTCAGATTAATAATAGAGCAGACACTTTAACTGAGAGAATATATGATCTCATCCAATCCATGCAGAATTCAAAAGAAGTGAGGCCACCACCTTGCGAACCACTGGATTATCATGTGACTCACAATCAGATACGACCACTGACCTTTGACCCCCTACCGACCATATCAGAGAAAATACTAAAAAATTGGAAAAATTAAATATTCAAAAAAATTGGACTATTCTGAAATGGAAGCATTTTGTAAGAGTCTGATCTTAGAGCTTCAACTGATCAAAGCCATAGAATATGTGCCCGATCTTAAAAGATTTGTGAAGAGTCAACTGAACACCAAAAAGACGGGCAAGAAATGATCCAGGACTGAATATCATGTCATATCTATGGCTAGTTCTTTGGTGATGAATCATAAAATCAAAAGCCGAAAAATCAATCCGTTGACTTGGATTACATGTGAAATTGAGGATTCTACATTCACTCATGTTCGGTTAGATGACGACTCCACATTAAATATCCTCCCCAAGTCCGTCTTTGACCAACTCAAACTCGGACAACTCAAAAAGACTAGGGTGATCCTTCACTTACCCGATCGATCTACCAAAAGATTGCGAGGGATCGTTTATGTCGTCGTAAATTTCTGAGGTAAAGAACATAAAGTGGACTTTATTGTCCTTGACATTGAACACCCCGGAAGGTTGTCTGAGTCTCCTATTATTTTAGGAAAGCTGTTCTTAGCCTCCGCTAAAGCGATCGTCGATTGTGAGACTCAGGAAATCAAGTTCCCGAACTCGGACCACAATGAACAAACCCCCAATGACATGACCTGCTCTGAGGAAAACCAACTTGAAACCGACAGTTATGATCAGGAGATAAATATTTCACATTATCAACCATCTCTGCATGACACACTGATACAGACCCTAGGATAATCACCTAAAAGACTGACTGTTGGACGAACTTCAGATTCTCACCACCCTATCACTGCTCCTAGGAAAATCAAGATTTTGGAGCTTATGAAGAATTGAACCATATTATTGAAGATCTCCACAATTATTTGAGTGGTCCAATCTTTGAGTCGGCAGTAATTCATGAGATACTTGAACCATATAAGGAACCGACTCTGGAAACATCCGATGTCACCAAAATTCACGATCATCCGGAAGTGACATCAACACCCCCAGCCATAAACCACAAAATCACCAGGAATAATCTTCCTCGACCGAAGCAGCGCATGACTGACGAGTCACTAGATACGATGTTTAATTCATGTTCGTTGTAATACATGTACTTAGCGATTCGGTCAGAACCGAGAGAAGATCTCCGTGAAGAGTGTCTCGGCTTTAATTTATATCCCAGGCAAGTCCGGGGTCGAACTCAGGGAGGCAAAGGAACAACTTTGGGGTTAATTTGCAAATTTAAGATCTAGATATCCAAAGCGGTATTTTTTTAGATTTTTTAATGCAAAAAGAAACACCAATGCAAGATGCGGTTGAATTAAAACACTAAGAAAACACACAACAAGGCCAAATTAATTTTAATGTCAAATTATCCAATTTAGCCAAATTATATTTTCCCTAAAGTCCTAATCCAGTGGGGAATACAAAACACATTTTTTTGTATTTTTTTAAGTTTAAAATGCAACAATGAAAAATGCACACTTTTTATGGGTTTTTTTCGCAATTTATCACACAAACAGTAAGCAAAAATTATGAAAAAATTACTGGAACTAAAACATGATGCAAGGAGACTATAGTACTTTTTTTTAGAATTTTTTGACAAGTTATGAATTTTTTATGTATTTTTTAGTGGAAACAGAGTGACAGTGAGTAAATAATTCCTAATAAATCCACGTTATCAAATTAATCAGAGTGCGATTTATCTCAGAAAGATATTTAGATAAGAAATCCAGGAGAGTTGAAATTTTGTAAAAAGGATGTATGTAGATTTAATTAAAAATCAAATACTAATTTCACTCTATGATTTATTTCAGGCACAAGACAACTCCATTTTAGATGAAATTTGGAAAATAAACTCATCACATATCAAGACATCACATATATTTTTTGTGGAATTTTTAGAGCAACCATGTATGAGATATAAATTTAAGAGTCCAGAATGGGTAAACTATGCAAAATTTTAGTTGAACAATTTTAGTTAATTACCCATGACTCACAAAAATACAAATAAATAGTCAAGATGTAGACAACTTGCTCATCATATAAACATTTTTCATTGAACAAAAAGATGCATAAAAGATGACCAAATTAACGCATGAACATAGGGTTATCCGTGCAAAATAGAAACTGAAATTACAAAGCAACTTATGTACAGGGACATAATTGTAATTATGAAAACTTGAGAAATAAAAGATGCAATTTTTACAAATAAAAAAAAAGAGAAAACACCTTCTTCTTCCTCTAGATACGGTGGAGATGAACCCACCAAAGGAGGTGGTCGGCGGCCTTCGTCGGCGGAGGGCGGCAGCTTGTGGAGGGGCGGAACGCAGGGGCGCGGCCGCGGTGGGCGGTGGAGGACTCCAACGGCGAGGGGGCGGCGACGACTTGAAAGGAGGGGCGATGGATGCCGCTGGTTGCGGCCGGCGGTGCGCGGGTGGATGCCGCTGGTTGCGGTCGGCGGTGCGCGGCGGGTCGCTGACGAACCGCAAAATCGGCCCTTTAAGAGTGCGGAATTAGCACTTCAACATGTCGTAGCAGTCGGGCCGATTTTGGTCATCAAAAGATCATCTCATTTAAATATATGCAATAATAGAACAAAATGAGATGATCGTAATTTATTTTGCTTGGTAAGAAACCAAGGTCGAACTCAGGGACACGAGCCTCTCTCGTATTAATCGGATTTGAGTCTATTTAATTAAGTGTTGAGTTGGAGCTCATATAGGTCAAATATGCAAGGAGACAACAATGCAATAACAATAAAGTAAACATGCATTTTTTTAATCATTTTATCATGCAAATAAATGCCATAAAATGCAATGCGATGCAATGGAAATATGCCCTAGGTTAAAAGGATGAGCCAACTAAACCAAAGTTGATTTCAGATTTAAATGAAGCAACCACTCATTTGACATAAAGTGCAAAGTTAATCAGAAAGGCATAAAAAACACTAGAGTTAATTAAAAATACATTGAGATCACATTGTCAATATCAAGAGAACAAATATGCCATTAAAAAGTACGTCAAACCAACGTTAAAATGAAACTGAAATCAACTTAATCGGATACTCTTTGCTCAAGATATGCAAGATCAAAAATAAGGGCATAAATGAAAGAAAACATGAAAATATACCTACAAACAGGTCCTTGGGAGGGACTAAAATGCAATAAAAATAAAGAGGAGTCCTTCCCTGTCAATTGTCCACAAGCACAGGGGCATTTTTGCAAATGCTGAAAGTCGCGAGGGCAACAGTGCAAAATGCCCAAATGCACGTGGACTGCACATGCTCTGGACCTGCTTGCAATATGGAGTAAGTTGCGGGCGTCTCTGCAAAATTCCCAGATAGCACGTGCGCAGCACGTGCTATCCAGGCTCGGACAGAGGCTCGGGCAAGGTAGAGGTTCGGAGGTGCTTCGGTTAGGCTCGGCTGAGGCTCGGACATCCCAAGTCTGGAGGCTCGGGTGTTAGGCTCGGCCGAGCTCAGGTGATGACGCGTGGCTAGCTCGGGGCCGTTGGATTATGCGCATCCAACGGCATCTGGAGAAGGCTCTGGCTGGTGGCGTGTCGACATCGGGATCGTTAGATGGTCGCTGGGCGAGGACCATCTAACGGTCACCGTACCTCCTCCCTCGGCCGAAGACGGGCGGCGGGTTCAGAGCTCCGACGAAGGAGCTCCTCCTCCGCCTGCCACTCTCGGCCACGGTGGACCTTCCCAAAGATCCCTAAGTGATCGTCGAGGAAGCCCGGAGCGCGGGGAAGGTCCAGAAGCAACTGGCGTCGCTCGTCGGAGCTCGGGTGGGCACTGCGAGGTCGATGAAGTTTGCTCCGACGGGGCTCCGGCCATTGACGCCCATGAAGACCTGCAGGGTTATTACACATAGCTGAAGCTAACAAAAGACGCGTGTGCGTGCATGGAGTGAGGTGGGAGCTCATCAGGGACGGAGAAGGTGTAGAGCTCGGAGCTCCTCCGCCGCGAGGGCGGAGGAGGTGGGTCGGAGGCGATATAAGGTTCGGAGGAGGGAGAAGGTGAGCGGGAGCGTGCGCGTGAAAGGGGGAACGATGGTGAAGCTAACAGGGGGGTCATCGGAGGGTGAAAGCTACGGGAACGGCCTAGAAAATTAAGGGAAATTAAGGAAAAAATGCAGAGGAAGGAGAAGAAGACTTACCGGCGATGGGGCGGAGCGGAGCTTGGGGGCGAGCTCGAAAGAGGAACTCCGGTCTTCGCTGAACCCTGTCAGCTATTCAGGGCAGCTCGAGCGGGCAGGAGTGCGCCGCAGCACTGCCATGGATGGCGGAGGGTCGCACCGGAGGATGTCGTCGTCTTCGCTCGATCCTCCGCCTCCCCCTGTCACAGGGAGACGGAGGAGGGCTGGGCGAACCCTTGCGTAAAAGTGGACGACGCGATTTGACGGAGGGGGCGGCTGATTTAAGGATGGTGATGGCGGAAGTGGTGGTGGTCGACGTGGGTTTGAGGGCAGCTGTGGGACGACTGGAAGGGAGTCGTGGGTCTTGGAGTAGTGCGCGAGGGAGAGGGAAGAGTGGGGAGGACCGAGAGGTGGTTAGCGATGAACGAAGTCGTCTGAGATGGCAGGAGAAATGGGAAGGGGGAGAGGTGTGCGCGGAGTGGAGAATGTGTGGGAGAGGGGCATTCGGAGGTAGACGATGGAGATCAACCGTTGGATCTGGGGATCCAACGGCGGGTCTTTGGGCGCGAACGAGCGGATATGATTAGATCTGGAGCGTCGTGATCGGCGGTCATGAAGTTGCCATGTGTCGAGCTAGGGTGTGCGTGCCAGCGGACGGTGATGATGGGGATCTGAAGCTCGATCGAAAGGTCCAGGATGCAGCGGGTTTGCGCGGTTGAGATCGCACCTTTAAACACTGATCTAATGGAGGGGGAGATGACACGTGGCGTAAGCAGAAGAAGGCGGGAACGAGTGGTGAAGATGGAGCCTTAATGATTATCCGACGGCTGAGAAATTGGGAGTGCGTGGAAGGCAGCTGGCCATTGGATCAAGAGGCCGATCCGACGGCCGGTTGTAGAGGCGGAAGAGACAAAGGAGCCGGGCCACGTGGCGCTCCCAGAATGGGCCACGTGGCCCAATCAGATTATTCAGAGGACTTTTATTGATTTTTGAGGGCCATATTGGCCGAATTTGAGAAAGTTCAAAACATGAAAGTTGTAGATCTTGACGAGATCTACAAGTTTCATGTTGACCAAAACTGGAGAAGAGATCAAATGAAGACCCGAAATAATTTTGACGGTATTTTTAAGTCTAAAAATACCACGAATTTTTGTTTTTTCATTTTTTGTGATTTTTAATTTATTTAGGACTCTGTTAATTACAAAACTTTAACTGGGTTTTATTGACACTTAGCTTAATCAAGGGGGTTAAAAATGAGAAATAAAGAAGATGAAATCGAGTTTCATCACCCCCCTATACTTAAACTATGCTCGTCCTCGAGCATCAAAAAGAATGACTAAGTTGGATTAACCCCCTTGTGCATGTGAATACAGGATCCAATCTGATCAAGTCGACTCGACTTAAGAGATCCAAAATTCTAGAGTTCAACCCAGCCTTAATCAAGAGGCTTCCAATTCCTCTACTTCTCTAGACTCTCTCTGATGTACATATAAACTAAAGGATATGAAGTTTAGTGTTGACTGCAATTCTGAGAGTAGAGTCAAATCGTCACCCAAAATCTTGGTCCGAGAAAATCTCCTAAGGACCCAATCCTCAGCACTAGGGAATAAATCAAATCTTGCATTCAGTCCACCATCTCTTTAGTTGTCAGACTTAGAAAATGTAGATGGCAAGCCAGAAATGGAGGGCATGGGATTGTGTCAATTCTTCTCTCCCTCTCATTGGAACAAGGATTCTCTCTAGTGCCTTTTATGCAACACATTTTTTTGGTGTTGATCAGTGCATCCGTCAAGAGAAGTTGGAGCCGTCTGCACTTGTTTTCCTGGGAGTACACCGGGTGTGTCCCTTTTGAGTACCTATCGTACCTTCGACACCCAGACTTGTAGCATTTACGATGCAGAGCCCTTTTTTGGTGCAAGCCCGTCTCCTGGTCCTAATAGCGGTGGTCCAAGTGGACACTTTAAAATGGTTGGGAGCGCTCGCCTTTGGTGGAAGCTCTTTGATATTTGACTTTGTGGAATGAGAGCTTTTCTTTGAATTTCATTGACTTGTATAATTTGTGGCTAGCTCCACTGCTTTTACCAAGAGTTGGTGCACAGTGATCAACATTTTTTATTTATTTCACACCCTGGCACTTAGGTCACTGTCAAGAGATTAGTATAAGAACCAAGTTCTCATATTGGCTAATAATGCTGACACTCAGGTTTCATGAAGCCTCCAAAGATTTTATCCCATCCTCGAGCATCATTAGATCAAATCCATACTTGACTTCCTCATCCCAATCCCTCAGGTGAAAAATCAACTCATCTCATCAAAAAACGCAGTCGTGCATGTGATGTGCTGATCATATTCTTTCTGTCTGAGACTAAGCATGGAATATAGCATGCAAATCTAGAAACTTAGGGAAATGTGGATGATTAAGTCCAAGACACTGATGGCTAAGGCTGGTTAACTTAAAATCTCAAAGACCTCAAAAAGCTAAGTCTCCTTGACCAACTCAGATCCTGGGTGAAAGTGTAAGTGTAGAGGACTAATCCAACTTCTTCATTCAAAAACAAGACACACTTTTTTGTTGAAACTTCAAGAGATATTAGAACTTCCTAAACTCAATTGAGCATCTGCAATTCAGTCAGTATCGATGTAAGTACAGACTGAAGCCCGTTGCTTGAGGACGGGGCCTTACGTGATGTCCTCTAAACCATCCAATCTGCTAAGGGCGAACCCTCACTGAATGCGGCTTACTTAATTGGGCTTAGTAGTCACTAACGGCTCCTAAAGGGTTTTGCGATTTTTCTCATTTTTATGGATTTTAGTTAAAGTTAAAACACGGGTTAGACTCAACTTTCCTTGATAAAAGAAGGCGATTTTTCAAAACCATGTCACACAAAATAAAAAGTTTTCAAAACAATTTCAAAAATCATTTTCGAAAATATTTTTATAAAAATAGCGTAACATAATATCGAAAAGCCGTGAAATCATTTGAGTTCTCTTAGTCCAAAGAATTTTACCTTAGCTAAAAAGTTTTTAATTTTTCAAATTTTTCAGTTTATAGCTAAAGTATGTATACGATATATACAGAATACCCCCCTATACTTAAACTTTGCTATGTCCTCATAGCACTAGATGTTACAAGTACATAGGTCCATTTAAGTATATAGGAATATACGGGAGCTAAGAGTGGTTCCCCCTATACTTAGGTTAGAAATAACCTAAGTATAAAGGCAAGAAAAGACGAGTAGAGAAAAATTACGGGTACTTGGGTCCCCCCTATACTTAGGCTGAAATTAGCCTAAGTACAAAGATAGAAATTGATGTTGGGAGGGACCCAAGGTGAACGAAGAAGAGGATGGATCCACAAGTGAGCGGTTGAATCTTTGGAGATGAAATGGAGGGACTAAAGTTTTGGGGTGAGTGTCGCAACAAACATGGCTCAATCAAGCAAGCAAACCCTTAGTTTCACCAACTCACGCATGAAACCAACCAAGGTTGGTTGATTATCTTGTCGGTTTTATTGGTGATAAAACGTTAGATAATTACGCGGAGAAAAATGTGAAATAAAAACCAACGCGTAACCGAGGGTGTTGCTCTCCCAAAACCGATTTTTTACTCCATTTTTTTTGTTGACTTGCAATTAACAGTCCCAATTTTATTTAGAATTATCACTGAATTAAGGTTAGCACATCAATCAGGAAATCATCGTCTACCGTTCATTTCATTTTCCATTAATCCTAGGTGATCAAGCTAGGAAATGAAAGCCGAGAAAAACATGTATTCGATGAAAAAAAAACGCGATCTAGGCTAAGCGAGAAATCATGCAGCGATTTGACTATAAATCCGTGAAAAAACTAGGGCCATTTTGAAAACCAAAATCAATGTATGCAAGTCGAATAAAACTGCACCTAATCATGCATCTATTAGCGGGGAATGATATCTATTTAAGTTTGTCTAAGTGAGGCGAGATTACGTGCGTCTATATTTTAGTGTGTCCTACCTACGATCAAGCACATAGAAATATGAAAATAAAATGAGCTCGGAGAGCCGCGTGCCTTGTCCTAGGTCGACACTCAAGTGGGGACGATCCCCACACAACCATGATCGTTCGATTACAATCGCGAGTCTTCGATCGAAGACCGCTGTAAAAGACGAATTATTACAATAAAATGCAAATAAAAAATGCGAGACATTTTTTCTTTTCTTCCTTATTTGCTCCAAGCATGCTCCTGCGGCTCCTCACAGCGGGGAGCGTCCTGCTCCTCGCCTCCTTGATCCATCAAGGGCTCTGCCACAAAAACAATGGTTAGATATCGAATAAGAAAGAAAAAAAATTTATATGCAAAATATGTGATCATTTGACCTATAAAAAGAAACAAGAAATTAAACAAACAAAAATCCAAAAAATATAAGAAATGAGCCGTGTCCCCGGCAATGGCGCCATTTGATGAGCCGCAAAATCGGCCCTTTAATAATGTGTTTTTAGCACTTGAAATCAGCATCGTAGTCGGGCCGATTTTGGTCATCAAAAGATGATCTCATTGATACATGTCAAATAAGAATGCGATGGTCGTTATTTATTTTTTTACTTGGTAAGATACCAAGGTCGAACTCAGGGACATGAGCCTCTCTCGTATTAATCGGATTTCTATTTGTTTAACTAAGCGTTGAGTTAGAGGCATATAGGTCAAAATCATGCAAAGACACAACAAGACAATGCATTAAAAATAAAGTAAACATGCATTTTTTATCCATTTTTATCATGCAAATAAATGCAGAGAAATGCAATGCAAATATGCCCAAAATTCAGAATAATTATGATGAGCAAGTTAATAAGAGTCAAATTCAGATTTATTCGAAGTGTCAGAGCTGATTGACAAAGTGAACAAGGCATGAGTACATAATAAGAGACACTTAGCTAACGTAATATTTCATTAAAAGTCAAGTCTTTAAGATGAAAGATTAACCATGCCATTAGAAAGTACATCGAACCAGCTCTCAAACGAAACTGAAATCAACTAAAACAGAGGTACGGTGCTCGAGATATGCAATATGGAAGACAAGGGCATAAATGAAAGAAAACATGAAATAACCTTGCAAACAGGTCCCTGGAAAGGACTGGAATGTAATAAAAATAAAGTTCGGGACCTTCCCTGTAATTTTCCCACACGCACAGGGGCCTTTCTGTAAATATTAAAACCCGTGAGGGTTTTAGTGTAAATTACCCCGTGCGCATGTGGTCACGTGATCGGGACCAGTTCGCAATTTGGAGAAGTTCTGAGGGTGTCTCTGCAAATTGCCCAAATAAACACGTGCAACGCACGTGCTATCCAGGCTCGGATGGAGGTTCGGGATCAGCAGAGGTTCGGAGGCGCTTCGGCTAGGCTCGGGCATTGCTTCAGGCTCGGTTGTGGCTCGGGGAAGGTTCGGACGTCCCAAGTCTGGAGGCTCGGGTGTTAGGCTCGGCCGAGCTCAGGTGATGATGCGTGGCTAGCTCGGGGCCGTTGGATTATGCGCATCCAACGGCATCTGGAGAAGGCTCTGGCTGGTGGCGTGTCGACATCGGGACCGTTAGATGGTCGCTGGGCGAGGACCATCTAACGGTCACCGTACCTCCTCCCTCGGCCGAAGACGGGCGGCAGGTTCAGAGCTTCGACGAAGGAGCTCCTCCTCCGCCTGCCACTCTCGGCCATGGTGGACCTTCCCAATGCTCCCTAAGTGATCGTCGAGGAAGCCCGGAGCGCGGGGAAGGTCCAGAAGCAACTGGCGTCGCTCGTCGGAGCTCGGGTGGGCACTGCGAGGTCAATGAAGTTTGCTCCGACGGGGCTCCGGCCATTGACGCCCATGAAGACCTGTAGGGTTATTACACATAGCCGAAGCTAACAAAAGACGTGCGTGCGTGCATGGAGTGAGGTGGGAGCTCATCAGGGACGGAGAAGGTGGAGAGCTCGGAGCTCCTCCGCCGCGAGGGCGGAGGAGGTGGGTCGGAGGCGATATAAGGTTTGGAGGAGGGAGAAGGTGAGCGGGAGCGTGCGCGTGAAAGGGGGAACGATGGTGAAGCTAACAGGGGGGTCATCAGAGGGTGAAAGCTACGGGAACGGCCTAGAAAATCAAGGGAAATTAAGGAAAAAATGCAGAGGAAGGAGAAGAAGACTTACCGGCGATGGGGCGGAGCGGAGCTTGGGGGCGAGCTCCAAAGAGGAACTCTGGTCTTCGCTGAACCCTGTCAGCTATTCAGGGCAGCTCGAGCGGGCAGGAGTGCGCCGCAGCACCGCCATGGATGGCGGAGGGTCGCACCGGAGGATGTCGTCGTCTTGGCTCGATCCTCCGCCTCCCCCTGTCACAGGGAGACGGAGGAGGGATGGGCGAACCCTCGCGTAAAGGTGGACGATGCGATTTGACGGACGGGGCGGCTGATTTAAGGATGGTAATGGCGGAAGTGGTGGTGGTCGACGTGGGTTTGAGGGCAGCTGTGGGACGACTGGAAGGGAGTCATGGGTCTTGGAGTAGTGCGCGAGGGAGAGGGAAGTGTGGGGAGGACCGAGAGGTGGTTAGCGATGAGCGAAGTCGTCTGAGATGGCAGGAGAAATGGGAAGGGCGAGAGGTGTGCGCGGAGTGGAGAACGTGTGGGAGAGGGGCATCCGGAGGTAGACGATGGAGATCAACCGTTGGATCTGGGGATCCAACGGCGGGTCTTTGGGCGCGAACGAGCGGATATGATTAGATCTGGAGCGTCGTGATCGGCGGTCATGAAGTTGCCATGTGTCGAGCTAGGGTGTGCGCGCCAGCGGACGGTGATGATGGGGATCTAAAGCTCGATCGAAAGGTCCAGGACGCAACGGGTTTGTACGGTTGAGATTGCACCTTTAAACACTGATCTAATGGAGGGGGAGATGACACGTGGCGTAAGCAGAAGAAGGCGGGAAGGAGTGGTGAAGATGGTGCCTTAATGATTATCCGACGGCTGAGAAATTGGGAGCGCGTGGAAGGCAGCTGGCCGTTGGATCAATAGGCCGATCCGACGGTCGGTTGTAGAGGCGGAAGAGACAAAGGAGCCGGGCCACGTGGCGCCCCCAGAATGGGCCACGTGGCCCAATCAGATTACTCGGAGGACTTTTATTGATTTTTGAGGGCCATATTGGCCGAATTTGAGAAAGTTCAAAGCATGAAAGTTGTAGATCTTGACGAGATCTACGAGTTTCATGTTGACCAAAACTGGAGAAGAGATCAAATGAAGACCCGAAATAATTTTGAGGGTATTTTTAAGTCTAAAAATACCACGAATTTTTGTTTTGTCATTTTTTTGTGATTTTTAATTTATTTAGGACTATGCTAATTACAAAACTTTAATTGGGTTTTATTGACACTTAGCTTAAGCAAGGGGGTTAAAAATGAGAAATAAAGAAGATGAAATCGAGTTTCATCAGTCGCCGCTGGTGGCGGCGGAGGGAGGGGCGGCGGCAGGCGCGCGGCTTGGCGGCGCAGCCGCTCGCTGCTGCGTGGAGGGCCGGCGGGCGGTGGGAAGAAGGAGCGGCGGCGGTGGGTTCTCCCACCGCTGCTGCTTCTGCCTTTTTTTTGTTTTTTTTAATTTTTTTCTTTTTGATTTTTTACTGCTGTAATAAAAGAGACATTTTTTGTTTTAATTAATTTTTTTTGATTTTAATTAGACAGGGAATGTGTTGAAGAGAGAAAAAAATGGGTTGGTGGTGATGATGATGATGATTTAAAGAAATGAAAAAATGATGGTGGTGGTGGGAGGGATGATATGTGGTGTACTAAAAAAATGCAAAAAGACCAAATGAACTAAAATGAAGGGAAATTTTACCTACGATGATACGGTCGCCTATGGAGTGCTCACGAGAGCACGGTCTTCGCTTGAATTGCCGGCGTGCGATGAGCTCGAGCAGCGCGCAGTTGCGGCTGCGATGTTGGCCGAAAAAGCCAACGGATCACACCGGAGAGAGGGCCGTCGTCGCTCGACCGCGGTTGCTTCGCTGTCACTGATTCAACTCTGGGAACTAGGCTCTCCTCACATAAAGATGGATCAAAAGCAAAAATGAGGAGAATGGCATGTATATAAAGAAGAAGAAAAATGGAAGTTAGAATTAAGATGGAGTGGGATGGAGGTTAATAAAATGGTGGAGTTGAATTAGAAGTTAGAAAATATGGTGGAGTAATGGAGTTGAATTGGTGGTTATTGTAGAGAATGTAAAATAAAATAAATAAATAAATAAAATAAAGTTGTCTACTTTAATTACAATAGAATAAAAAAGAATAAAATATAAAGTGGACAGTTTACAAGGGAAGACAAACAACATGTACACATTTTTTTATTTTCCTAATATGTAATTTTTTGTCTTTTTAATAAGAGATATTTACAACAGAAAAATACAATAAAATACTACAATTAAAATACAACACAAGTATGATTTTTTTGTATTTTTAATAATTAAGAAAGATACAATAAAAATTAAAGAAAGAATGCATATATACATGGTATACAATGTACATCTAGGTCCCAAAACCCAACTTTTGCAAATGAGCTCCGATTTTAATGAAACCACTTCCGTTTTGGATAGATAATTTTCTAACTTGAACTTTAAAAGTGAGTTTGTGAATTTGGAGTTCATACGGAGCGGGAATTCAGCTTGGAAGTTGGACTTTACGGCTTTTTCTCTTTGGGATCTAGGAGCATTTATTTGAGATAAAATTTGTTTTGTATTTTTGTATTTTTATATACATTTTTATAAACAAGTTAGAGAAAGAATTAGGCAAAAAGGAGTTGAAATGAAATTTTTAAAAATACATGAAGTTTTGGGCTATTTACATGTATAAAGCGGCTTTTTATGTGTAATTTATTTTGTACAATCTAATCTACAATAATTAGTGTGTTTTATTTACAAGACTTATTTTGTTAATTTATTGATTTTATGGACATTTATTTGGAATTTTACTCGGGGATTTTGCTAAGATCAAGATATTGCGATGATGAATCGCGGATTCATCACCCCCCTATACTTAAACTTTGCTAGTCCTCGAGCAAATAAAGAATGAATAAGTTGGATTAACCCCTGACTATGCATGTGAATACAAGACTTGATCCGTTCAAAAACTCTCGATTTTAGAGATCCTAAAATTCTAAGCTGAACCAAGCTCTAGTCAAAAGGTACCCAATTTCCCTAATCATCAGACTCTCTTTGTATACATATAAAGTAGGGATATGACTTTAAGTGTTGACCGCAGTTACAAGAGTAGAGTCACAACGTCACCCAAGGTTCCAGTCCAAGAGACTCTCCTATGGACCCGATCCTCAACACTAGGGAATAAATCATTTCTTACATCCAATCCACCGTCTCTTTAGTTGTCAGACTTGAAAGTGTAGATGGAAGGCCAGTTGATGGGGGCATAGGATTGTGTCATTTCTTCTCTCCCTCTCATTGGAACAAGGATCCTCTCAAGTGCCTTATTACGCAACGCATATTTTTGGTGTTGATCAGTGCGTCCGTCAAGAGAAGTTGGAGCCGTCTGCACTTGTTTTCCTGGGAGTACACCGGGGTGTGCCTTTTTTGAGTACCTATCGTACCTTCTACACCCAGACATGTAGCATTTACGCTGCAGAGCCTTTTTTTGGTGCAAGCCCGACTCCTGATCCTAATAGCGGTGGTCCAAGTGGACACTTTGAAATGGTTGGGAGCGCTCACCTTTGGTGGAAGCTCTTTTGATAATTGACTTTGTGGAATGAGAGCTTTTCTTTGACATTTTATTGCTTTGTAGTATTTGTGGCTAGCTCCACTGCTTTTACCAAGAGTTGGCGCACACTGATCAACAATTTTTTTATTTTATCACACCCTGGCACATAGGTAAATATCAAGAGATAGTACAAGAACCATGTTCTCATACTGGCTAAATGTGCTGACACTCAGGTTTCATGAAGCCTTCATTGATTTTATCCCATCCTCGAGCATCATTAAATCAAGTCCAAACTCAAATCCCTCATCCCAGTTCCTCAAGTGAAATTACAACTCATCTCATCATAACTGCAGTCGTGTACGTGAGGTGCTGATCATATTCTTAAGGTAGAGACTAAGCATGCAATATAGCACACAAATCTTTCAAACTAGGGAAATGTGAATAATTAAGTCAAGGACTCTAATGACTAAGGCTGGTTAACTCAAAATCTCAAGATCTCATAAACCAAGTGTTCTTGATCATCACTAGTCTTGTGTGAAAGTGAATTGTGTCAGGGATTAAACCAACTTATTAGTTAGTTTTTTTTATTTTGATGATTGATTGATTTTTTTAAGTTTTAGAAAAAAAATTTCACAAAGGTTTTTTTTTGACAAACAAAGGCAAAGAAGAAGTTTTTTTTAGAAAATTTTTGTTTGTTTTCAAGAGTTTTTTTTTTGAAAAAGATAGGTAAATAAGAAAAAAAATTTTTTAGAAAGTTTTTTTAAGAGGATTTTTTTTGAAAGTTTTTTTTCAAATAAGGAAAAAGAGTTTTTTTAGGAAAAAGTTTTTTTTGTTTTTTTTGTGTTTTTTTACCCACCCCATAATTATTGTATAATATATACAAAAATACGTGAAAGTACGAGGTATGGGTAAAGTATATATGTAATATATACACGCCCCCTATACTTAGCGTGTGTTATGTCCTCATGGCACTAGGTGACAAAAAGACATAGCTCGTACTAAGCGTAGGAAAGCTAAAATAATAAAATAATAAATAGTATAGAAGTCGATCCGCCCCCCTATACTTAGGCTCTGGACAGCCTAAGTGTAGAAGAAGAGCAAAAAAATGAGGCGGACGAGGTCAAGAGAAGAAATGATGAGTAAATACACATGGCGGGCATCGGTCCCCCCTATACTTAGGCTTTGGTCAGTCTAATATAGGACAAGAGTAAGTGTGAGAACCGATGTGATCTCAAGAATATACAAAGAAGGGAGAATATGTACAAGAGTGATTGAATTTTCTAAGATGTTGAATCTTGATGCTGCATCTTCATGAAGAGTAATAAGATGTATCTGCTCTGTGCTCACTCTGTATGAAGTTGATGACCTCGACTTGGACTAACAGCTCTTTCGAATCAACAAAATGCTTCAACAGTTGTCCATTCACCACATGAGATTGTGCACCATCTGTGAGATCAGCTATCTCTACGCTTCCATTCTCGTGCACTTTCTTAACCACAAAGGGACCCGTCCATTTAGACTTGAGCTTCCCATGGAACATCTTCAACCTGGCATTGAACAACCATACCTTTTGTCCAGGGACAAAGTCTTTGCACCTAATGTGCTGATCATGCCATCTCTTTACTTTGTCCTTATAAATCAAGCTGTTGTCATATGCCCTGTTTCGGATTTCCACAAGCTCGTTCAAGTTCAAGTCTCGGCAAAGCTTCCCTAGGTGACAACTCCAATTAATCTTCTTAATTGCCCATTCGGATTTATGAATCAACTCTGCGGGCAAATGGCATGGCTTGCCATAGATCATTCTAAATGGTGAAGTACCCAATGGTGTCTTGTAGGCTGTCCTATAGGCCCACAGAACTTGGTCCAAAAGCTGAGACCAGTTCTTCATATCGGGACGAACCAATTTCTGCAAAATACTCTTCACCTCTCTGTTCGAAACCTCTGCCATGCCGTTGGACTGTGGGTGGTAAGGACTAGTAACTCTATGCTCAAATCCATAGTCCTTAGCTAAAGATCTCATATCTCGGTTCACAAAATGGTTACCCCCATCAGATATCAAAACTTTTGGCACCCCAAACCTAGAAATAATATGGTCTCTCACAAACTTACAGACAGTCTTGTTGTCTGCGGTTCGGGTTGGGATATCCACCCACCTAGATAGATAGTCAACCGCCAACAATATGTACTCATGTCCTTGGCTGTTGGGAAAGGGACCCATAAAATCTATGCCCCATGCGTCAAAAACATCACAAATAATCATCGGTTGCATGGGCATCTCATCTCTCTGTCCAACTGTCCCTCCCATCCTTTGACAAATCAGGCACGACCGTACAAAATCAATGGCATCTCTAAACAAGGTCGGCCAATACAATCCACATTGAAGTACTTTGTGAGCGGTTCTCTTTCCCGAATGGTGTCCTCCAGCCTCAAGTGAATGACAATATGTGAGGACACTATGGTATTCCTCCATAGGAATACACCTTCTCCAAACACAATCCGGTCCTTCACAGAAAAGGAAAGGATCGTCCCAGTGGTATCTCTTCGAATCTGACTTTAGTCGATCAATGCTGCTCCTAGTCCAACCATGGGGAACCTGCTTGGAGACAAGATAGTTCACCATGTTGGCATACCACGGGAGGGAGTCAATAACACAAATTGACTCATCTGGGAAGGTCTCTCTAATTCGCTCATGATCAGGAGAATCCTTAAGTTCAATCCGAGAAAGATGATCAGCCACAACATTCTTCACTCCAGATTTATCTTTAATCTCCAAATCAAATTCCTGGAGGAGTAAAATCCACCTAAGAAGACGCGCCTTCGCGTCCTTCTTTTCCATTAAGTATCGAATGGTTGTGTGATCAGTATAAATTGTCACCTTAGAGCCCAAAATATATGATCTGAACTTCTCGAGGGCCCATACTACTGCGATCATTTCCATTTCAGTCACTGTATAATTTTTCTGTGTAGGATCTAAAACTTTGCTCGCATAGTGAATCGCAAACGGAATCCCCTCTCGTCGTTGTCCTAACACAGCTCCTATAGCGAAATCTGAAGCATCAGTCATGATCTCAAAGGGGAGAGACCAGTCAGGAGCTTGTAGGATAGGCGAGGCACAAATCTTCCTCTTCAAGAGCTCAAAGGCCTCCAGACACCTGTGATCTACAACGAACTATGTGTCTTTCCCTAAGAGCTCAGTCAGTGGGCGGGCAATCTTTGAAAAATCCTGAATGAATCTCCTATAGAATCCGACATGCCCTAAAAATGACCGCACTGATTTTACGTTAGTAGGTGGATCGAGTTTCTTGATCACCTCCACCTTGGCAGGGTCAACCTCAATTCCCCTTTTGGAGATGACATGCCCCAACACGATACCCTCTGTCACCATAAAGTGACTCTTCTCCCAGGAGAGTACCAGATTCACCTCTCTACACCTCGTGAGGACTCGATCCAAGTGTGCTAAACATGTATCAAAAGAATCACCATGGACCAAGAAGTCATCCATGAACACTTCCAAGAAATCTCCCACCATCTCGGTAAATATGGCTATCATGCACCGCTGAAATGTGCCAGGGGCATTGCAGAGCCCGAATGGCATGCGCCTGAAAGCATAAGTGCCGAATGGACATGTGAATGTGGTCTTTTCCTGGTCCTCATGGGCTATGGCCACCTGGTTGTAGCCTGAGTACCCGTCAAGAAAACAGAAGAACTCTTTCCCTGCAAGTCTCTCCAAGATCTGATCAATAAAAGGCAAGGGAAAGTGATCTTTCTTGGTCGCGGCATTCAGTCGCCTGTAGTCAACACAGACACACCACGACGTAGGTACTCGTCTCGCGATCTCTACCCCCTCCTCATTGGTGACCATCTGAATTCCCGACTTCTTCGGGACAACATGAAGTGGGGCCACCCACTTGGAGTCAGAAATAGGGTATATAAACCCTGCTTTGCACCATTTCTCAATTTCATTCTTCACCACTTCCCGTAGATTGGGGTTAAGTCTCCTCTGAAACTCACGGGAAGGTCTCACGTTATCCTCAGTAAAGATGTGGTGCGAGCAGAGAGCAGGGTTGATGCCCACGAGATCCGACACTGTCCAGCCTATTGCTCCGCAGTTCCTCTCTAAGACCTCTAACAACCTAGACTCATGTTCTAAAGTCAAGTCTGAGCTAATGATGACAGGATATCTCTCTTTGGGTCCCGCAAGAAAGGCATACTTAAGTGTAGGAGGTAGTGATTTCAGTTCTGGCAATGTGGTATCATCAAGCAGATCTGGTTGAACTGAATCTGAATCTGGTTCCGTGCTGCATGAAGGTGGGCTAAGCTGAGTAGTACTCGCCACCAAATCAGAAGTATCGGGAGTCGGATCGTCAAAAGTATCCAAACAATCGGCAAAAGCCACGTCCGACTCGTCATCTATATCCCATGATTGTTCCGAAGAGGATGGAACTGACAGATCCGGATGGATCTCTAAGTCATCATGAGAATAGGTTGATGCATCTCTAGTAAGATCAGACAACACCTGGCAAACTGCATCATGCACTATATCCTCTCCAGATGAAAGGGTCTCGCTCTGTTCTGAAGGAATCTGTCCCCAAATCCCAACTGTACTAATCAAACTGCAGTCTGCCTCTGAAGATGAGTACTCTGTGCTACTCTCTGAATCGAGTCGCTGACACTTGGTTTGCTTCATCTCAAGGTTCACTTCTCCGCCTGGAGAACGGAACTTCATCATTCCCGTACCATAATCGAAAGTTGCGCCTGCGGTCCTAAGGAAGGGTCACCCGAGAATGATCTGAGATTCTCTCCAATGATTGGGGGTCTCCATGTCCAAGACTGTGAAGTCCACCTGATAGTTCTGCCCCTCAAACGAGATAACGATGTTCTTCACTTCTCCCTTAGGTCTCTTCATTGAACGATCTGCGAATTGGAGTAAAGCTCTAGATTAACGAAGTGGTCCCAACTCCAATTTCTGATATAAGCTAAGGGAAGTAAATTGATCGAAGAACCGTTATCTAAGAGTGTGCGTGCAAATGCAATGTCGTCAATACGACTCTCCACATAGTGAGCACCCATGTCTCTCTTTTTCTTTGGCAAAGTCTGATTCTTGAGACAATAGGTTGTGGCTACTGATAAGACACGTGTCTTTATATTTCGGTTGTCTTTCTTCCTGCTAACCCTTCTAGGTGTGCATCTCACCTTAAGGTATTTTTGGAAGGCAGGATGGTTAGACACATATTCATCAAATGGCACCTTAACTGTGATGTTTTCTTTACAAAACCGTGCCATATCAGGGTCATCTTTATGAATCTTTTTGATGCGCTTTCCTACCGTAAGAGCATGGGGGAAAGGGATTGAAGCTAGGGAAACAGAGGATGAAGAATCTAAATCATGAACTGAAAGATCATTCTTTACATTAACAGAAACAAAGTTCTTCATACAAGAATCTTTTTGATGCAACATGGACTCAAAATCTAAACTATCTACTACAGGTTGTGGAATAGAAGCTGGAGTGGTATCCGCCACAACCGGAGATGCAAGGTCCTCCATAGACTCAGAAGAATATCCATGCTGACGATGCTGCATACGTGCTCTCCTCCTCCTCTCGGCTCCCTGAGTAGAAATCCTCGAATGGTGCTGATGGGGCTCTGAAATATGATGCCTCTCCTCCTCGTCCTCTGAAGACTCCTCAGGTAGAGCTTCAGAGATGCCCCTCATCGAGTCCCTCGCCCGGTCAGGTACGACCACGGTCCTTCCGCTCCTGAGTGACATGTGGTTAGCCTCGTCACACGAAAGAATCTCATGTTCAGATTTAGGAGATGCTGAATAGTATACCTGACCAAAGTGTTGCTGAGAACTAGAACGGTTCAGGCTATTTGGGTTAGCCTGAACTTGGGCTGGGATAGAGGTAGAGGGTGCAGTCTGCTCGTCTCGCCATCTGGACAGGCGGTTGACATCCACCCGTAAGTCATGAACCTCGCTCCTATAGGAACGTAGCTCGTCGAGTATCTGCTGCTGAATATCCATGGGACTAGACGATGAAGGAAGTGGATGAGACTGGGAAGAAGAACGGGAAGATTGGCCCTGCTGGCCAGTGTACTGCCTCTGCTGCTGTTGCTGGGGTTGCGGGCCATGCTGGCCCATCTGGTAATGGCCATGTCGGCCATACTGCTGGTACTGCTGCCTCTGCTGTTGGGGTGGATGGAATCCAGGGCTCTGCTGTGACGGAGGTGGTGCGGAGGAGAATGCGGTGTTGTGAAAGGTCGGGGGATGCTGATAGGTCTGTCGGTCTCCCGTACTTTCATGCTGATGAATCTGTGATTCATCACTTCAAAAGTCAAAAATAGAGCCTTGTTCCCGAGAAAATAAATGCATATTTCCCTTTATATTGCATAAATAGCATTCATGCATACATCCATAATTCATACATTTTAGCAGTCCATTTGCATTTAATAAGAAGCCAAAAATCACTTGTAAAATACCCATTCACTAAAATAATCTCTTCTCTATAATTTGTACTCCTTAGTTAATCATATAGGGAAGAATGCTAAAAATCCCCTTTGTAAAATAGACAATACAGCCTGAGAATCCCTGTACACTAAAATGCACATAAAGCCCTCATACAAACTCCGAATTAGGTCTACTTACTCTTAGAATACTACACATTAAAAGACCTTTAAAATGAGACTAATTTCATTGAATTTGGAGCTTGTATGGGAAAGTTGGGTTTTTGGGCCACTTTGTATACTACATAAGGTGTATAATTGTATCTTTGTATTTATGTATCATATTTGACCTCATCTCCGTCTTTGGTCAACATGAAACTTGTAGATCTCATCGAGATCTATAACTTTCATGTTTTGAGTTTTTCCAAATTCGGCCCCCTCTTCTCTCTACACATGTATCTTTTTCCAGCCACTCATAGCAGGCCACGTGGCACCCTCTGGTTGCGCCACGCGGCCCGCTTCCCCTTGCCTCATCCGCCTGCATCCTCAGCCGTTGGATCTTGCATTAGATCCAACGGCCCATCCTTTTCTACGCACGCATCAATCCCTAGCCATCAGATCTACTCCCGCATCCGATCTATACCGCACGATCGCGCTCTCACCAGAGCACGCCACGTGGTGCTTTAAAGACCGCTTGATCGCATCCACGATCCTCTGATCTCAGCCGTCTCTTCTTCCAGCGAGTCTCATCCCTTCTATCATCTCCATCTCCTCATCCAAACCTCCCGCTCGCACTTCGCCCAGCGCCCTCCACGTGGCGCGATCACGGTTCATCATATCCGAGCCCCCGATCTAATCCTACCCGACCAGCTGCACTCCGATCACCACCGTTGGATCACAAGATCCAATGGTGGAGACTTCGTCTCCTACCTCCGGGCGCCCCTCTCTCCCACGTTCCCTGCCTTGCGGGAGGGGCGCCCCCTTCCTATTCTTGGCAGCACCTCATCCACCCTCTCCGACCACCAACACCACCACGATGGAGAGCACTCCTCCCTCACCCTCGCCAGCTCCCTCGCTTCCCACGACTCCCACCAGAGTCGCCCCACGTCGACCACAAACCTCACCTCGTCACCAGCCAACCCACCAACTCCATCCTTTAAATACTCCACCACCGGCAACCTTCAGCCGCATCCGCCACTTCAGAGAGCTTCCCTGAGCTCAGACCTTTCCATTGGTGACAGCAATTCGACGAGTCTTCGAGCGACGACGGGATTCTTCTCCGGCGAGATCCTCGGCCCACCGCCGTGTCGCAGCCACTCTTCCGAGCAGCTGCTGGAGCTCGGGACGCCACCGGTCCCTCGAGCGAAGACCTGGACCCCAAGCAGGAGGTCCAATCCCCAGGTGAACCCCCTCCATTCCTCCTCCGATCTTCTTCTTATTTTCCTTTTATTTTCTCCGATTTTATTACGCATCCACGATCACCTTCTCGCTTCCATTCCACCTCGCCGAGCTTCGCGTCGAAGCTCCCATCCTCGCTGACCCCTCCGCACCTTCCGACGACGCACGTCAACCTTCATCAGCTCCAGCTCCGCCACCTGGCCGGAGCACAGTCGCCCGACCGCCTCCCTTCACCTCAGGCCTCGCCAACCATCTTCACTTCTACACAAACACACGCACGAGCTCCGGCTCGATCTTTCGCACTTGCAGGTACCCAGCTTCTCATTGAACGGAAGCTCGCCGGAGACACCCTCGAGCTTCATCGCCATCGACGTCAGGCCGCTCTCCGACGCTCCTGAGACCACCAGCATCTCCGCCTCCTCGCCACGCATCTTCTGGGATATCTCCGACCAGTCGGAGAGCGTCAGCGACACGAGGAAGAACGGGCGGAGCTGCAGCACCTTCGCTGGAGCCCCGCCTTCTCCTCCGCAGGAGGCGGAGGATCCTCGGAGCAGACGAACAGCTGCCGTTCGATCACGTCGATCGAACGGCCCTCACATCGCCACGCGTCCCCTCACCGCATCAGCTCCCAACCGTCGATCGCTCCTCTGATCCAGCGGCCCTCAGAGAGCCACGTCGCCGTCTTCATCGAGCCCCAGAAGCCGTTGGATTATCATCGATCTAAAGGCCCGAGGCCACGCCACGCGTCGGCACCGACACCCCTCGGATCCATCTTGATCCAAGGGCCTTCATTACGCCACGTAGCCTCGGCCCGAACCTCCTCTCCGAGCCTAGGTTCGGGTCGCACGAACCTCACTCCAGACCTCCAGAGCGCCCGAGCCTAGCTCCGAGCCTCCGCAGCCATCCGAGCCTAGGCCGCCCACGTGAGGAGCACGTGCGGCCTGGGTAATTTACACAGAGGCCCCTGGAGCTTTCCATAATTGCAAAAAGGTCCCTGTGAAGCTGAGCCCACGTGAGGAGCACGTGCCCTGTGGAGAATTTGCACAAGAGTCACCAGCATTATAGGTAATTGCATTTTAGTCCCTGTCTGCATATTTGCTTTTTGTATTTTTAATTTCCTGTATTGCATTTACACCCCTAAGTTTGCACGCATCCCTAGGTTGCATTTTACATCATTTTGCAAATCTAAAAATTGCATTTTGTTGAGAATTTTGTCCTCTGTCTATTGGTCCAAGTGTCACATTTTTGTATTTTCAGTTGAATTATTAATGAATTAATTGGTGAATTTTTGACATATTTTGCCCAGTGACACCTTTTAATTTGTAGTTAATTCTCTGAGCTTCCAAAAATCATCAAAAATTCACAGTAGCTTAAGGACATTATTCTTAACATATCATAAAAATTTCATGACATTTGCATACATATCGAGGCCTAAATAAATTATTGAGTGATTTTCTTAATTTAATTTTAATAAATTCATTTCACCTTGAAATTAAGATTTGTAAATTTTCCTGGATTCCTTATCATTAGAGCTATCTAGGATAATTTTAGTTCTTGAAAAAAATTGTGGTTTGCTATTTATTAAAAATTAAATATTGAAAATCACCCTGTCTGTTTATTTAATACACAGTAAATCCATTTAGTGTCTGAAAAATCCAAAAAAATTAGTGTAGATCATTTTCACCATCATTAATCATCTGGCCAATTTTTAGAATTTTTGGACTCCATTTGATATCATAATTAAATTAAACATTAAATTGGTCGGCATTGTCTACATAAGTCTGCATAGAAATTGAAAAAGACAAAAAAATTATTTCCCGAAAATCACACACTTGGATAATTGTTAAAATTCACCTAAGGAGACAGATGCCTCCCTGAGATTGACCTTGGACTCCACCAAGTAAAAAAAATCACCGCTTAAAATTAACTTAACACTAATCGATAAGTGGTTTTTGACTAGCCTCTCGTATCCGACTGCAACGAACTCTCAACATTAATTTGGACATTAATTTGACCGAATTAACTAAGGGTGCGGGACGCTTATCAAAATGGCGCCGTTGCCGGGGAGGCACGGCTTAGGTTAAATTTTAGCAAAATTTTGAGTATTTGATTTTCCTTCCCCGGGTAGTCTGACCCCCGGTGTTCTTGTAATTATTTTTCTCTCTCCTTTATTTCTTGCATTATTTTTGTGTCACTCTCTGACCTCAATTTATTTTTGTGCGAGAACCGCGAGGAGTCGACGACGCTTCAAGGACTTAGCATTTTAATTTTTATTGAGTGGAAGAGAGGCTTTGTATTTCATTTTATTTCTTTTTCGCATCATTTCCAGCGGTTCCTGTTTGGGATCTCGCGTGTGTAAGTATAGTGGAACCGTGTACTGTGTGCTGTGTGGGTAAATTGTAACTTAGCTTGCACTAGCGGCTCCCCGAGCCAATCTAGGAATTGTTTGTGCTCGTAATCAATAGGACCACACAATACACTTAAAAGACGCACCTAGACCGCAGTACTTAGTCAAATTAAACTGTTCTTCACGCTAATAGAACTGCTTGTCTAGGAGCGGCTTTCATCGCTTGCATTTGCATTTAGAGTAAAAAGCTTTCAATTCTTTATTGCATCCTGCATAAAAAGCGAAGGGATCACTGTAAGTATTCTCCACTCAGCATAGCATCATCGATTTTTCGTGCATCGGCTTTTTCGATTTCCCCCTCTGATTTTCTCATTTAAATTAAAACAGGAAATTGGGACTGTCCGATAGGCGTGCTTTGTGGTGGACTTAATAAGTGATAACCTAACTTTAAATCGGGACTGCTAAACAGTATTGACCAAAAAAAGAGGAATAAAATTTGAAAATTGTTTGCGGGAGATTAATCCCCGACCTTGTATTCAGGCTGAGTGAGGGTACTTGAGTGTGTGTGAACACATTAAGGTAGAGCCCAAATCCCCGTCTTCCATATCACGTTCTAACTGATCCTAGCAAATATCACAAGCCGAATAATTTCAGATTCGTTGACTAGTACCAAGTAGCCTACGCCTGTCTCAGGTAGATAGGGGCGAAATTGCGGTACTTTGCGAGAAGTTGCCAGTAACCCCCCGAGGTGAAGTTCCGGCCTTGTCAGCCTCCGCTTGTTTGCAGGTAGATAGGGGTGTGGTCACTGAATCCATCGGCTTGGGATAGGAGCGAAGAAAGGAAGGAGTGGCGGTATCTTAGGCGACAGGATAAACAGGGAAGACGCATCCGGCTCTGAGCCGACTTCCCTATAGGCCGCGTAATCCTTGCTATTTTTGCTTGAATATCACACTTAAAAACTACAAGATTAATTGGACTCGACTTCGAGTCCTTCACTGTGTTGAGTCTGAACCCAGGGTCTTGGATTGTTCTTTTTGCTTGCTTCAGGTAGGAGTAAAATCCTATCTTCTTCTCGCTTCATCAAGATGAGTGACTGGGGAGATCTCGACGCGTTATTCACTGATATCTCTATGAGTCCCCCAAGTAACTCATCTTTATCGGTCCGAGCGCACCTTGGACCACCCAGGACTCATGACCCTCTTGAGTCCTGGTTCCCTCACGCTCGGGGTGGTTACTCTCAAACCAACCTTTTATCTCCTCCGAGATTGCCGAGGAAGACCATCGCCTCGGTAATCCCTTCCTTGATTTGCCCTCTAACACCGATATTATTTCCCAATCCCCAGAATTAGAGGACAAGATGCCGCCAAGGATGCCACCTGATGAGGACCAGATGCGACAGATTCTTAATCGCCTCGTCGAAGCTGAACAGAAGAATGCAGATCTCACGACGCGGATGGGACAGATCATAGTAGCTGGAGGGATCGACCGACCAATGGTCGATACCTACAACCCGGCGGAGAACGAGATTCAAAACTGGTTAGCACCTGCAGTTCCCGACCAGGCATTCGAGCTGAAGCCCCACTTCCTTAGTCTGCTCCCGAAGTTCAACGGAAACCTCAATGAAGAACCATACACCTTCCTCCATGACTTCGAACTGGTGTGCAACAATCTTAGCCATCCCAATGTTGGCCAAGATTATATCCGGCTGAAGGCCACCCCTTTTGCCTTAGGAGATAAGGCTGCTCATTGGTTGAAAAACTTAGGGGTGGTATGTACTACCTGGATGCAGTTCAAGGATCTTTTCTTGAAGAAGTTCTACCCTCTCAGTAGGACTAATCAGATGAGAACGAAGATCGCCAGCTTCGCTCGAGGACCCAGTGAACCTTTCCATGAGGCTTGGGACAGGTTCAACGATTTCGTACAGAAATGCCCATGCCACGGCATTTCGAAGGTGATCTTAGTCCAGACCTTGTTCTGTGGTCTAACCCCAGAGATGCAGGGGTTAGTCAGCGCCGCCTGTGGAGGAAGCTATCTGAACAAGAACGAGCACGCTGTATGGAAGATCCTAGAGCAGATGGCGGAAACCGGCAGGTCACAGGCCACAAGGGCCTATCAGTTATCTCCCTCAATCCTATCCAATGAGACAACTCGAAGGACTATAGCAGATCTGACTGAGGACCTCATCCCCAGCATGGGGATGATTGCCGACAAGCTTACCATGGTCGAGCAGATCCACAAGAGAGTCGCGGAGATGGAGTCTCTTTCGAGCCTTCCAAAGAAAGTGGAGGAACTCTCTGAAAAGGTAGCTAAGATCAAGCTACCTTCCCCTTCTGCACCACCTGTACCTGTACATCGAGTCCATCTTGTACAGGAACAGGCACCGGGGTCTCAGAGCAGCTGGGATCAGACTTATACCCAGCAGAACCATCATGCACCTCCACAAGTGGAAACGGAATACGAGGAGCCTCCGCCAGTATACGAGATCAACGGGCTTTGGTATAGCCGTGACCCGATAGTCCGGCAAATCGAGATGGGGAAGGATCAGCCACACCGCCCATCCCCAGTCTACCAAGAAACCAGGCCCGTCGCAGTCCCGCGCTTCTAGTCCAGGCTAGAACAGGGGTACCAGCCGCAGCAGCGCACCTACCAACAGGGGCCAGCACCGTCCCATCAGCAGCAGTATCGGCACGGCCAGCAGGGCCAATACAGGACCGCATCCACACAGCAGCCAGCCCAGCCCACCGAATTGTAGTCCCTCACCTTGGCGATCCAGACCCTGTCTGATAGGGTCCAACAGATGCATAATGACTACCTGGACATGAGAACTAACATCAATCGGGTCTCTCGTGCCCAAGACCAACAAATGGCGCCAAGGACCCCAATTCCCGCACAAGTTCAGGCCAACCCAAACAGCTTACACCAGGGCCAGAACCGACCTCGAGATCAGGTATACTATTCAGATAATTATTTATCTGAACATGAGATCCTTTCGTACGATAATGTAAATCATATGTCCCTCAGGAGCGGAAGGACCGTGACCATACCTGATCGGGCACGGGCGCAGAAGGAAGGAGCCTCCGAGACTCTACCTGAGGAGAACTCGGAGGAAGAAGAGGAGGAGCATCACCACCACCATCGTCAGCGGAAGAAAAGGACATCTGAGTCCTCGAAGCAGCATTCTCGCATTTGCACAGAGTCAGACGACACCGATGAAGAGCTCGCACCTCCATCTGAGGAGGATTGTCCAGAAGAAGCGGAAGAAGCATCACCGGTTTCACCTCAGCATTTTCCTTTTAGTCAGAGTCAGAGTCCGAGTCTGTATCAGAGTCAGGGTCATGTTAAGAACTCAGTTCCCGAAATTAATGAGAAGATTTCAGTTTCCGAACCTGAGTTGGAGTCAATAATCCCTTTCCCCCGAGCTCTCAAGGGTGGAAAGAAGAAAATCAAAAAAATCCAAAAAGATGACCTTGAGATGGTTGAATTCTGTAATAAACACATCAAGGTCACAATCCCTTTTGACAAGTTCGTGGAAATGACCCCTGCATTCCAAAAATACCTTAAGGTGAGATGCACACCTACTAGGGTTAGCAGGAAGACTAAAAGCTGTGTTGAGAAACACGTTTTATCAGTAGCCACGACTTGTGCAATAAAGAACTCGTTTCCTCGGAAACGAAGAGACATGGGTGCACATTATGTAGTGAGTCATGTTGATGACATCGCGTTTGCACGCACTCTCCTGGACAATGGTTCCTTGATCAATTTGATGCCCACAGCCCTCTATGAGCGGCTCAATCTCGGACCTCTTAGGAAATCTAGAGCTCTTCTACAGTTCGCTGACAAATCAACTAAGAGGTCCCAAGGAGAGTTAAGGAACATTGTAATCAAAGTCGAGGGGCAGGAGTACATGGTGGACTTCACTGTCCTGGATATGGAATCCCCTCGCAATTGGAGAGATTCCCAGATTATTCTAGGTAGGCCCTTCCTCAGAACAGCAGGGGCCTTATTTGATTATAAGAATGGGAAGATTCAGTTCCAAACTCCAGGCGGAGATGAGGAACTTGAAATGAAGCAAACAAGATGGCAGAGACCGGATTCCGAATCCAGCACCGAGTACTCTTCTACCGGAACAGACTGCGAGCATGTAGAATCAGTTGGGCCATGGAGACAGAACCCAGCCAGCACCGATGTGTCCATCTCCTTCGAAGATGATCCAGTGCATGAGTCAGTCTGCGAGATCCTCAGGAACGAGTACAGCTCTGAGCCTGCATCGCCCTACATCTTCGATGACGTAGAGGCCCAGTTGGTCCTGTCAGTCCTTACATCCTTAGGACAATCGGAAGATGAGGATGACGAGTCGAACGAGGCGTTTGCCGATTGCATGGAGACCTTTGACGATCCGACTCCAGAGCCGAACGTGGTGGCCGCTCTCACAGAAAACGATCCAGCCACTTCCAACACCGAACCAGATCAGATTGAGCCAGATTTTCTAGACGATCACACTATTCCTGAGCTCAAACCCCTACCCACAACCTTGAAATATGCATTCCTTGCGAGCAAAGACAAGAAATTTTCGGTCATTATCAGTTCGCAATTGACCGAGGAGCAGGAATCTCGCTTGCTAGAGATCCTGGAGAAAAACCGCAGGGCGATAGGCTGGAGCATTTCCGATCTCCACGGGATAAATCCCGCTCTGTATTCGCACCATATTTACTTGGAGAATGAGGCCAAACCCTCTCGTGAATTCCAACGCCGGTTGAATCCAAACTTACGAGAGGTAGTGAAGAAAGAGATAGAAAAATGGTGCGACGCGGGTTTCATTTACCCAATCTCTGACTCTAAGTGAGTGGCCCCAATCCATGTTGTCCCGAAGAAGTCGGGAATTCAGACGACCACCAACGAGGACGGAGAGGAGATCGTGACGAGAGTACCCACGTCGTGACGCGTCTGTGTGGATTACAGACGCCTGAATGCCGCGACGAAGAAGGATCATTTCCCCCTACCGTTCATTGATCAGATTTTAGAAAGACTAGCGGGGAAAGAATTCTTTTGCTTCCTAGATGGGTTCTCGGGCTACAATCAAGTAGCCATAGCTCCGGAGGACCAGGAAAAGACCACGTTTACATGCCCCTTTGGTACCTATGCTTTCAGGCGCATGCCTTTTGGGCTATGCAATGCTCCAGGTACCTTTCGAAGGTGCATGATTGTTGTATTCGCCGAAATGGTCGGCAAATTCCTGGAAGTCTTCATGGATGACTTCTCGATCCACGGCGATTCTTTCGATTCATGTCTTAGGAATCTGGACCGAGTCCTCAAAAGGTGTTGTGAGGTTAATCTGGTGCTCTCCTGGGAGAAAAGTCACTTCATGGTGACGGAGGGCATTGTGTTGGGGCATGTCATCTCCAAGAGAGGAATGGAGGTTGACCCTGCCAAGGTGGACGTGATCAGACGACTCCAGCCACCAACCAACGTGAGACAGTTGCGGTCGTTCCTCCGGCATGTTGGATTTTATCGGAGATTTATTAAGGATTTTTCTAAGATTGCCCGACCGCTAACTGAGCTTTTAGGCAAAGACATGGAGTTTATTGTAGATCACAAATGTCTTGAGGCCTTTAAGCGTTTACAAGGAATGATCATGGACGCACCCATCCTACAAGCCCCAGATTGGTCTCTACCTTTTGAGATCATGACGTAAGCCTCTGATTATGCTGTTGGGGCTGTGTTGGGACAAAGAAGAGATGGCGTCCCGTTTGCAATTCACTACGCAAGCAAAGTGCTTGATTCTGCTCAGCGTAACTATACAGTTACAGAAAAGGAAATGCTTGCGGTAGTGTTTGCCTTGGACAAATTCAGATCTCACCTAATCGGATCCAAGGTAATTGTGTTCATAGACCACACGGTACTACGGTATTTGATGGAGAAGAAGGACGCGAAGGCGCGTCTTCTTCGTTGGATTTTACTTATCCAGGAGTTTGATTTGGACATCCGTGATAAACCTGGAAAGAAAAACGTAGTGGCCGATCATCTTTCTTGTCTCGAAGATCTTAATACTTCCGAGGTTTCACCAATTCGAGACTCCTTCCCTGACGAGTCGATTTTTGTTATCGACTCACTCCCATAGTACGCCAATATCGTGAATTATCTTGTCTCCAAGAAAGTTCCCGAAGATTGGCCCAAGAGCCAAATCGACCGACTAAAGTCGGATGCTCGACACTACCATTGGGAGGATCCGATCCTTTTCTTTGAAGGACCGGATTGTGTCTGGAGACGTTGTATTCCTCAGGAGGAATACCAGAGTGTCCTTTCTTTATGCCATAGCTTAGAGGCAGGAGGACACCACTCCGAGAAGAGGACCGCATGGAAGGTACTTCAGTGTGGCTTCTACTGGCCGACTCTGTTTCGCGATGCCACCGCCTTCGCGAAGTCATGCCCAGTTTGCCAGAGAATGGGAGGAACCGTTGGTTCCAAGGATGAGATGCCAATGCAGCCGGTCATCATTTGTGATGTCTTTGACGCCTGAGGCATCGATTTCATGGGCCCATTCCCTGTCAGCCACGGGTTCGAATACATCCTCCTTGCGGTAGATTATCTGTCCAGATGGGTGGAGGCTATCCCGACCCAAGCCGCAGACAGCAGGACTGTCTGTAAATTCATCAGAGAGCACATAATCTCTAGGTTCGGGATCCCCAAAATGATGATATCAGATGGGGGTAGCCACTTTGTGAATCGGGAGGTGAAGAAACTCCTGAAGGACTACGGCATCGAACACCGTGTCGCGAGTCCTTACCACCCACAAACCAATGGTATGGCTGAGGTGTCAAATAGGGAGGTGAAAACCATATTGCAAAAGCTTGTCCGCCCGGACAGGAAGGACTGGTCTCAGATCTTGGATCAAGTCCTCTAGGCGTATAGGACGCTTACAAGACACCGTTAGGCACCTCCCCATTCCGAATGGTATTCGGAAAGCCGTGCCATTTGCCCACAGAGTTAGTGCACAAATCAGAATGGGCAATAAAGAAGGTCAAGTGGAACACACACCTGGGACAGAAGCAGAGAGACATGGATCTGAATGAGCTTGTGGAAGTCAGAAACCGCGCATATGACAACATTTTGGTGTACAAGGACAAGGTGAAGCGTTGGCATGATAGTTATATCAGACGAAAGACCTTTGTTCCTGGACAGAAGGTATGGTTGTTCAATGCTAGGCTGAAGATTTTCCAAGGCAAGTTAAAGTCTAAGTGGACGGGACCATTTGTCGTCCGTACGGTGCATGATAGTGGATGTGTCGAGATCTCAGATCTCGCAGATGACGCACCGACATTCCTAGTGAATGGACAGCTGTTGAAGCACTTCGTCGAATCCAATGAGCTATTAGTCCATGTTGAGAAGATTGTATTCATGCGCGAGACAGATACAACAGATACACCTCAAGCCGCGTATGAGACCTTGCAACAATGAACTCCACCATCAGCAGCATCTTGAAAGATTCACACCGACTCATCTGTATATATCATTCTTCATGTACATCCCATCCTTTTCCCCCGCGACTCTAGTGACCCATCCCCACATCATCGAACCATTATCTTGGACTATGCTTAGGATAACCAGATCCTAAGTATAGGGGGGAGGGGCCACCTGAGTCGGTTCACTGTACATTCTCCAGATCACATTGGTCCTCATACTCATTTCCTACCAATACTTAGGCTGACCTGAGCCTAAGTATAGGGGGGACCGATGCCCGCATTGTATACTCATCCACTTCTCATATTTCCCTCGTCTGCCCCATTTTTCTGATCTTCTGCTACACTTAGGCTGCCAGAGCCTAAGTATAGGGGGGCGAGACGACTTCTATACTTTTTGTTCCTTTACCTCTCCTACGCTTAGCACGAGCTATGTCTTTTTCCTCGCTCTTCGTGCTCTGAGGACATAGCACACGCTAAGTATAGGGGGGCGTGTATATATTACATATATACTTTACCCATAGCTCGTACTTTCGCGTATTTTTGTATTTATTTTACAATAATTACGGGTGGGTAAAAATCGAAAAAAAAAATGAAAATGAAAAGAGGCTTCTTATTTACTCATGCATATCATCTCTGCATCCAAGAAAAGAAAAAGAGTCTTGCATTTCATTCATATCTTGCATGTCATCTGCACATTATCTGCATATCTTGCATATGCAAAGTGAAAAGCTAGTGGGTTCTGAACCAAGTTATGAGTAGATATTGAGGATGGACTTGATTTGACCTTAATCCACCTAATTTTAGAGGAACCTTATAGGAACTGGAGTTAAGATTTCTCAGGTCAAGTGACTCAATTCTTTGAGTCCGCAAGTCTATGTTCACATGTCATCTTGATTAGTCTAAGTAGAATATCTCGTGCATACGCAGGATTCTTTTAGATAATGACCTAACTTGGACAAGCACTATGCACGTAGCTCTTCATTGATGAGATGGTGAGGAGGTAGAATCCTTTAGCTTGGAGTAGCACATGGGTGGAAACATCCGTCCTCCTCTAGGGAGGGTAGTGCATCTCAACCTAGTCTAGTTGTGTTGA
The DNA here is from genome assembly GCA_037367405.1 of Ottelia alismoides. Taxonomy (NCBI): domain Eukaryota; kingdom Viridiplantae; phylum Streptophyta; class Magnoliopsida; order Alismatales; family Hydrocharitaceae; genus Ottelia; species Ottelia alismoides. The sequence continues at coordinate 714,277 of JAZKJV010002089.1, forward strand.
CATCTAAGGACAGGATGCTGTGGGTTGCAATAATGCTTCAAAAGAGGGATAGTCCACTGGCTCAAGAGGAAAAACTCCTGATGTACATGCTGCAATTTATGAAAAAAAAATGCAAAAACTCCAAAAAAAAATCAGACAGGTCCAAGAGAAAATAAATACCTGTCGGAGTATGTATACTAGTAAAGAAATGCAGCTGGATGACTTGGCTACACTGGTCAGGCATCCCGGGATAGGTAGCTACACTGGCTACCGTCCATTCTCTTCTCTACCCCCTCCTCTTGAGTTGGTCGCACTTGAACTTAGAAGGGAATACTCCGCTCCTCGAGGAAAGAGTTACTGGACCGGGTTATTGAGTTACCTTGTTAGAGGAGGCTGGTTCCGAGCCATTTCTGATGTGGAGAGTTACATATCCCTTACACAGTACAAGTAAGAATCATAGTCATCAGAAATTTGCGTTTGAGGATTTGTTCTGACCTGACTGTTGAGGCGTCTTGAATAGAAGACTTGTGGAACTTGAAGTCTGTTAGGTCTTAAGTTCAGGTCTAAATAAGGTTCCGCCACACAATTAATCCAAAGGTTGAGTCAAGCTCCATTTTTAACTTGTGTTCATGACCTTGGTATGGAACCCAAAATCATTTCACTCTTACATTTCATTTAGTTGCTCGGGGACGAGAAAGGTTTAAGTATAGGGGGTTGATGAATCTGTGATTCATCACATCAAAAGTCAAAAATAGAGCCTTGTTCCCGAGAAAATAAATGCATATTTCCCTTTATATTTCATAAATAGCATTCATGCATGCATCCATAATTCATACATTTTAGCAGTCCATTTGCATTTAATAAGAAGCCAAAAATAACTTGTAAAATACCCATTCACTAAAATAATCTCTTCTCTATAATTTGTACTCCTTAGTTAATCATATAGGGAAGAATGCCAAAAATCCCCTTTGTAAAATAGCCAATACAGCCTGAGAACCCCTGTACACTAAAATGCACATAAAGCCCTCATACAAACTCCGAATTAGGTCTACTTACTCTTAGAATACTATACATTAAAAGACCTTTAAAATGAGACTAATTTCATTGAATTTGGAGCTTGTATGGGAAAGTTGGGTTTTTGGGCCACTTTGTATACTACATAAGGTGTATAATTGTATCTTTGTATTTATGTATCACATTTGACCTCATCTCCGTCTTTGGTCATCATAAAACTTGTAGATCTCATCGAGATCTACAACTTTCATGTTTTGAGTTTTTCCAAATTCGGCCCCCTCTTCTCTCTACACATGTATCTTTTTCCAGCCACTCACAGCAGGCCACGTGGCGCCCTCTGGTTGCGCCACGCGGCTCGCTTCCCCTTGCCTCATCCGCCTGCATCCTCAGCTGTTGGATCTTGCATTAGATCCAACGGCCCAGCCTTTTCCACGCACGCATCAATCCCTAGCCATCAGATCTACTCCCGCATCCGATCTATACCGCATGATCGCGCTCTCACCAGAGCACGCCACGTGGTGCTTTAAAGACCGCTTGATCGCATCCACGATCCTCTGATCTCAGCCGTCTCTTCTTCCAGCGAGTCTCGTCCCTTCGATCATCTCCATCTCCTCATCCAAACCGCCCGCTCGCACTTCGCCCAGCGCCCTCCACGTGGCGCGATCACGGTTCATCATCTCCGAGCCCCCGATATAATCCTACCCGACCAGCTGCACTCCAATCACCACTGTTGGATCACAAGATCCAATGGTGGAGACTTCGTCTCCTACCTCCGGGCGCCCCTCTCTCCCACGTTCCCTGCCTTGCGGGAGGGGCGCCCCCTTCCTATTCTTGGCAGCACCTCATCCACCCTCTCCGACCACCAACACCACCACGATGGAGATCACTCCTCCCTCACCCTCGCCAGCTCCCTCGCTTCCCACCAGAGTCGCCCCACGTCGACCACAAACCTCACCTCGTCACCAGCCAACCCACCAACTCCATCCTTTAAATACTCCACCATCGGCAACCTTCAGCCGCATCCGCCACTTCAGAGAGCTTCCCTGAGCTCAGACCTTTCCATTGGTGACAGCAATTTGACGAGTCTTCGAGCGACGACGGGATTCTTCTCCGGCGAGATCCTCGGCCCACCGCCGTGTCACAGCCACTCCTCCGAGCAGCTGCTGGAGCTCGGGACGCCACCGGTCCCTCGAGCAAAGACCTGGACCCCAAGCAGGAGGTCCAATCCCCAGGTGAACCCCCTCCATTCCTCCTCCGATCTTCTTCTTATTTTCCTTTTATTTTCTCCGATTTTATTACGCATCCACGATCACCTTCTCGCTTCCATTCCACCTCGCCGAGCTTCGCGTCGAAGCTCCCATCCTCGCTGACCCCTCCGCACCTTCCGACGACGCACGTCAACCTTCATCAGCTCCAGCTCCGCCACCTGGCTGGAGCACAGTCGCCCGACCGCCTCCCTTCGCCTCAGGCCTCGCCAACCATCTTCACTTCTTCACAAACACACGCACGAGCTCCGGCTCGATCTTTCGCACTTGCAGGTACCCAGCTTCTCATTGAACGGAAGCTCGCCGGAGACACCCTCGAGCTTCATCGCCATCGACGTCTGGCCGCTCTCCGACGCTCCTGAGACCACCAGCATCTCCGCCTCCTCGCCACGCGTCTTCTGGGATATCTCCGACCAGTCGGAGAGCGTCAACGACACGAGGAAGAACGGGCGGAGCTGCAGCACCTTCGCCGGAGCCCCGCCTTCTCCTCCGCATGCGGCGGAGGATTGTCGGAGCAGACGAACAGCTGTCGTTCGATCACGTCGATCGAACGACCCTCACATCTCCACGCGTCCCCTCACCACATCAGCTCCCAACCGTCGATCGCTCCTCTGATCCAGCGGCCCTCAGCGAGCCACATCGCCGTCTTCATCGAGCCTCAGAAGCCGTTGGATTATCATCGATCTAAAGGCCCGAGGTCACGCCACGCGTCGGCACCGACACCCCTCGGATCCATCTTGATCCAAGGGCCTTCATTACGCCACGTAGCCTCGGCCCGAACCTCCTCTCCGAGCCTAGGTTTGGGTCGCACGAACCTCACTCCAGACCTCCAGAGCGCCCGAGCCTAGCTCCGAGCCTCCGCAGCCATCCGAGCCTAGGCCGTCCACGTGAGGAGCACGTGTGGCCTGGGTAATTTACACAGAGGCCCCTGGAGCTTTCCATAATTGCAAAAAGGTCCCTGTGAAGCTGAGCCCACGTGAGGAGCACGTGCCCTGTGGAGAATTTGCACAAGAGTCACCAGCATTATAGGTAATTGCATTTTAGTCCCTGTCTGCATATTTTCTTATTGTATTTTTAATTTCCTGTATTGCATTTACACCCCTGAGTTTGCACGCATCCCTAGGTTGCATTTTACATCATTTTGCAAATCTAAAAATTGCATTTTGTTGAGAATTTTGTCCTCTGTCTATAGGTCTACGTGTCACATTTTTGTATTTTCAGTTGAATTATTAATGAATTAATTGGTGAATTTTTGACATATTTTGCCCAGTGACACCTTTTAATTTGTAGTTAATTCTCTGAGCTTCCAAAAATCATCGAAAATTCACAGTAGCTTAAGGACATTATTCTTAACATATCATAAAAATTTCATGACATTTGCACACATATCGAGGCCTAAATAACTTATTGAGTGATTTTCTTAATTTAATTTTAATAAATTCATTTCACCTTGAAATTAAGATCTGTAAATTTTCCTGGATTCCTTATCATTAGAGCTATCTAGGATAATTTTAGTTCTTGAAAAAAAATGTGGTTTGCTATTTATTAAAAATTAAATATTGAAAATCACCCTGTTTGTTTATTTAATTCACATTAAATCCATTTAGTGTCTGAAAAATCCAAAAAATTTAGTGTAGATCATTTTCACCATCATTAATCATCTGGCCAATTTTTAGAATTTTTGGACTCCATTTGATATCATAATTAAATTAAACATTAAATTGGCATGCATTGTCTGCATAAGTCTGCATAGAAATTGAAAAAGACAAAAAAATTACTTCCCGAAAATCACACACTTGGATAATTGTTAAAATTCACCTAAGGAGACAGATGCCTCCCTGAGATCGACCTTGGACTCCACCAAGTAAAAAAAAATCACCGCTTAAAATTAACTTAACACTAATAGATAAGTGGTTTTTGACTAGCCTCTCGTATCCGACTGCAACGAACTCTCAACATTAATTTGGACATTAATTTGACCGAATTAACTAAGGGTGCAGGACGCTTATCACCTGCCTGGCAGGGTCCTGAGTATACCATATCCCATTCACCTCCCAAACTGGTGGAGGCTCCTCCTGGACTGTCTCTGCTACTGGAGGTGGCTGCTGGAAAGAGTGGGTGTAGGATTGGTCCTGCTCCCACGGCTGGGGTTGCACTGACACCAACTGCTCCTGAACATGGTGAACTCGGTATACGGGAGCAGAGGGTGCAGTCACGGTGGGTATCCTTATCTTAGATACCTTCTCAGTCAACTCCTCCATCTGTTTTGGAAGTTTGGAGACGCTCCGATCTAACTCATCAATCCTCCTGTCGATCTTCTCGACTACAGTAAGCTTCTCAGCAAGGAGTCCCATGCTAGGGATCACGTCCTGAGAGAGATCGACTACAGCTGCTTTTCCCCCTCCAGATGAGAGTGAACTGGGGGGTGGTGTATAGGCCCTGCTGGCCATTTGTGAGCGGCTAGTTTCAGCCATCTGCTCGAATACCCTCCAGACGGTATCCGCTCCTCATGATGTATAGCTGCCTCCACAGGCAGCGCTCACTAAACCCTGCATCTCAGGGTTGAGACCAGTGAAAAATGATTGGACCAAGATGTTATCATTTAGTCCATGACAGGGACACTTCTGCAGGATGTCCTTGAATCTTTCCCAAGCATCACAAAAAGCTTCATGGGGTAATTGGGAAAAACTTGTAATGCGCGTCATCATCATGTTAGTTCTACTCAAAGGGTAGAACTTCTTCAAAAACAGGTCCTTGAACTGGGCATATGTGGTGACGGCGATCCCAAGATTCTTTACCCAGTAATCAGCTTTGCCACCCAAGGCAAATGGAAGGGCTTTGAGCCTAATATAATCCTGGCTAACATTTTTGATGTTTGAGGTTAGCGCAGATGAGCTCAAAGTCCCTTAGGAATGCATATGGTTCCTCAGAAGAATTCCCATTGAAGTGTGGCAACAGGTTCAGAAAATGCGGCTTCAATTCAAAATCAACCTCGGGTTCGGCCAGACTCAAGTAGTTCCGAATTTGATATTGTCCGGGGTTATACGCCGCATCCATTGGTAGTTGGACCCCAACATTTAACTGTCCCAACTGAGCTCTCAGTAATGCTTGTTGCTGCTCAGATGCAACCAATCGAGCTAGTATCATTCTCATCGGGTCTTCATGGTTCTCTTCTTCCTCTTCTTTCTTCTTTGGCATTTTACTCGAATCTTCTTTATGTCCTGAATCAGCAATGTTTTCTTGATTAGAAGAGGATTTATGAATCAATATATTCTCACCAAGGTGATGGTCTTCCTCGGTGAGGTGGGAAGAGAGAAAAGGAATGGTTTTAGAGTAACCATCTCGAGAGTGAGTGATCCTAGACTCAAGAGGGTCATGAGTCCAGGTTGGTCCACGTTGCGCTTGGACCTTTGAAGACATACTTTTTGAAGGGTTCAACGAGAGATTCACAAAGTCCGAATAAATATCCCCCCAATCAGTCATCTTCGATGTCAAAAGAACCGATTAGATCACGATAATCAATGAGGCACTAGTTCTACGGTGCACGTAAATGTGCGGAGTGAACTCACACAATACAAACGCAATTCAAACCCCCAATTTCACCAACTCAACACGTGATGGCCGTAAGAGTTCGGCCGAATTATCTGGTCAGTTTTAGTTGGTGAGAATACAATCTTCGAAAGATTAACGAGCTGTTAGGTGCCCGTATTTTCCTACAGACTGGCCCGGTTCTTACGACTAGTTTGACCTACTTTCAGCCAGTATATGAGTAAGTACGGACCGTATAAATACGGCTACACGTTCCTTGAGGACTAAGGCGTCCTCTAAACCTCCCACTCTGCTAAGGAAGTCCGGACCGTTTACCGGCTACTCGTAAATCCTCACTGAAAAGTAGCTAATCGCCTAAAAAGAAAGAACCAGTAGTAAGTAAGAAATCCAGACTTGGCTCTATCCTAGGGTCGTCTCTCTCTCACTTGCAATTAAAACAAACAATGAGGTCTTTATGCACCCGAGAACAAGGGTTCTTTTTATTCCAATTAATTAAATCGACCTGCTCAATTCAGTCCCAATTTTAGAGTTAGGTTATCACTTGAAATTTATGTGAACACACAAGCATGTCTACCGTTCAGTCCCAATTTCCTTTTGACCTTAAGTTGTAAAACAAGAGAGGAATTATCAGAATGCAAACGAGAAACTATGATGCATGCTCAGAAGAAGGTATACTTACAGTGAATCCCAGCACTCTTCATGCGTTATGCAGAACAGAATTTATAAATATTACACTAAATGCATGCAGATCGAGAAAACCGCACCTAAACAATATACTATTAGCGGGGAAGAATTGATTGAATTTGAGCTAAGTAGTACGTGTCTGTGTGCGTCTCATTATGAATCTTATCAAATAAGTGAATCTTCTAAGATATGTGTGGCCTAATTTACGATGGGCACAAACAAGTTTGAATCTAAACTACTGTGTGCCTAATCCTTAAGTTCGCCACTCAAGTCGAGACCCCACCCTCACCGGAGAGTGAAACAGGCTCGACACACCACAAATAATGTCCAAGTTCTTTTACATTTGAGAGCTCTCAAACAAGAGCCGCTATAAATGAGCAAGATAAATAATTAAAACAATTTACAAAATTTCTCTCAAAAATAAATTGCTTTTCCTCGCTCTTCAGCAATCGGCGCGCGTCGCGTCCGTCGACCTCCAATGCACTCCAAGTCCACCGGGCCCTCGCAAAGAAAACAAGATTTATATTAGAGAGATAAAAACAAAATATATACAAAAATATGAAGAGAAATAATTGAAAAAAAAGGAATAAATACAAGTGGCTCGGGGGTCAGACTACCCGAGTAAATGAAAATCTAAATCTAAATTTTTAAACTAATCCATAAGCCGTTTGCCTCCCCGGCAACGGCGCCATCTGACGAGTCGCTAGATACGATGTTTAATTTGTGTTCGTTGTAATACGTGTACTTAGCGATTCGGTCAGAACCGAGAGAAGATCTCCGTGAAGAGTGTCTCAGCTTTAATTTATATCCCGGGCAAGTCCGGGGTCGAACTCAGGGAGGCAAAGGAACAACTTTGGGGTTAATTTGCAAATTTAAGATCTAGATATCCAAAGCGGTATTTTTTTAGATTTTTTAATGCAAAAAGAAACACCAATGCAAGATGCGGTTGAATTAAAACACTAAGAAAACACATAACAAGGCCAAATTAATTTTAATGTCAAATTAGTCCAATTTCGCCAAATTATATTTTTCCTAAAGTCCTAATCCAGTGGGGAACACAAAACACATTTTTTTGTATTTTTTTAAGTTTAAAATGCAACAATGAAAAATGCACACTTTTATGGGTTTTTTCGCAATTTATCACACAAACAGTAAGCAAAAATTATGAAAACATTACTGGAACTAAAACATGATGCAAGGAGACTACAGTAATTTTTTTAGAATTTTTTGACAAGTTATGAAGTTTTTATATATTTTTTAGTGGAAACAGAGTGACAGTGAGTAAATAATTCCTAATAAATCCACGTTATCAAATTAATCAGAGTGTGATTTATCTCAGAAAGATATTTAGATAAGAAATCCAAGAGAGTTGAAATTTTGTAAAAAGGATGTATGTGGATTTAATTAAAAATCAAATACTAATTTCACTCTATGATTTATTTCAGGCACAAGACAACTCCATTTTAGATGAAGTTTGACAGTAAACTCATCACATATCAAGACATCACATATATTTGTTGTGGAATTTTTAGAGCAACCATGTATGAGATAAAATTTTAAGAGTCCAGAATGGGTAAACTATGCAAAATTTCAGTTGAACAATTTTAGTTAATTACCCATGACTCACAAAAATACAAATAAATAGTCAAGATGTAGACAACTAGTTGCTCATCATATAAACATTTTTCATTGAACAAAAAGATGCATAAAAGATGTCCAAATTAACGCATGAACATAGGGTTATCCGTGCAAAATAGAAACTGAAATTACAAAGCAACTTATGTACATGGACGTAATTGTAATTATGAAAACTTGAGAAATAAAAGATGCAATTTTTACAAATAAAAAAAATAAAAGAGAAAACACCTTCTTCTACCTCTGGATACGGTGGAGATGAACCCACCAAAGGAGGTGGTCAGCGGCCTTCGTAGGCGGAGGGCGGCGGCCTGTGGAGGGGCGGAGCGCGGGGGCGCGGCCGCGGTGGGCGGTGGAGGGCTCCAACGGCGAGGGGGCGGCGGCGGCTTGAAAGGAGGGGCGGTGGATGCCGCTGGTTACGGCCGGCGGTGCGCGGGTGGACACCGCTGGTTGCGGCCGGCGGTGCGCGGCGAGTCGCCGCTGGTGGCGGCGGAGGGAGGGGGCGGCGGCAGGCGCGCGGCTTGGCGGCGGCAGGCGCGCGGCTTGGCGGCGCAGCCGCTTGCTGCTGCGTGGAGGGCCGGCGGGCGGTGGGAAGAAGGAGCGGCGGCGGTGGGTTCTCCCACCGCTGCTGCTTCTGCCTTTTTTTGTTTTTTTTTAATTTTTTTCTTTTTGATTTTTTACTGTTGTAATAAAAGAGACATTTTTTTGTTTTAATTAATTTTTTTTATTTTAATTAGACAGGGAATGTGTTTAAAGAGAGAAAAAATGGTTGGTGGTGATGATGATGATTTAAAGAAATGAAAAAATGATGGTGGTGGTGGGAGGGATGATATGTGGTGTACTAAAAAAAATGCAAAAAGATCAAATGAACTAAAATGAAGGGAAAATTTACCTACGATGATACGGTCGCCTATGGAGTGCTCACGAGAGCACGGTCTTCGCTCGAATCGCCGGCGTGCGATGAGCTCGAGCAGCACGCGGTTGCGGCTGCGATGTTGGCCGAAAAAGCCAACGGATCACACCGGAGAGAGGGCTGTCGTCGCTCGACCGCGGTTGCGTCGCTGTCACCGATTCAACTCTGGGAACTAGGCTCTCCTCACATAAAGATGGATCAAAAGCAAAAATGAGGAGAATGGCATATATATAAAGAAGAAGAAAAATGGAAGTTAGAATTAAGATGGAGTGGGATGGAGGTTAATAAAATGGTGGAGTTGAATTAGAAGTTAGAAAATATGGTGGAGTAATGGAGTTGAATTTGTGGTTATTGTAGAGAATGTAAAATAAAATAAATAAATAAATAAAATAAAGTTGTCTACTTTAATTACAATAGAATAAAAAAGAATAAAATAGATAGTGGACAATTTACAAGGGAAGACAAACAACATGTACACATTTTTTTTACTTTTCTAATATGTAATTTTTTTTGTCTTTTTAATAAGAGATATTTACAACAGAAAAATACAATAAAATACTACAATTAAAATACAACACAAGTATGATTTTTCTGTATTTTTAATAATTAAGAAAGATACAATAAAAATTAAAGAAAGAATGCATATATACATGGTATACAATGTACATCTAGGTCCCAAAACCCAACTTTTGCAAATGAGCTCCGATTTTAATGAAACCACTTCCGTTAGATAGATAATTTTCTAACTTGAACTTTAAAAGTGAGTTTGGTGAATTTGGAGTTCATACGGAGCGGAAATTTAGCTTGGAAGTTGGACTTTACGGCTTTTTCTCTTTGGGATCTAGGAGCATTTATTTGAGATAAAATTTGTTTTGTATTTTTGCATTTTTATATACATTTTTATAAACAAGTTAGAGAAAGAATTAGGCAAAAAGGAGTTGAAATGAAATTATTAAAAATACATGAAGTTTTGGCCTATTTACATGTATAAAGCGGCTTTTTATGTGTAATTTATTTTGTACAATCTAATATACAATAATTAGTGTGTTTTACTTACAAGACTTATTTTGTTAATTTATTGATTTTATGGACATTTATTTGTAATTTTACTCGGGGATTTTGCTAAGATCAAGATATTGCGATGATGAATCGCGGATTCATCAATGACCCTTCAAGAATTGGTCGACTTTTACGGGGATTCATCTGATGAGGAACTCACGAATGCCACATCGGTTACTCAAGATAGGGAGATGAAGACTGCCCAACTTCCTCCCAATACTTCCCAAGGAAACAAATCGACCAAGAAAGTCACCTTTGAACTTAGACACTAGGTGATTTCTGATGAATCCTCGTCCGGTCCTGATGTGGTTCATCAGATAAGTGCAATAGGTACAGCTCCGATCCAAGGGCACTTACCTCTGATCGATAAAAGTTGGAGATCCTCTGAGATGACTACTATTCTCCTGAGGACGACTCCGACGATGGTTGGTCTTCTTCATCAGCCCCCTCTTCATCGCCCTCCACATCTCCATACTATCTCCCTCCACACTCCCGCAAGAAGGTCTGTCGCAAACCTCCTTGATCTTGTACATCCGCAAATCTACCCGGTTCTCCATATGTATTTATCCGATTATACTTAGGCTAATCTGAGCTTAAGTATAGGGGGACCGATACAATTGTTTATACATCACTTCTCTTCTTTTGTTTTTAACCCATCTATACTTAGTACGAGCTATGTCTACATTTCACTTTGTGCCATGAGGACATAGCACAAGCTAAGTATAGGGGGTATGTTTGTATATATTTTACCTACTTTATCCATAGCTCGTACTTTAATCGTTTTTATCTAACATCGGGGATTGGTACAAGTAGTGTTTATAATATCTGTTTAAAAAAACAAAAAACTTTTTTTCAAAAAAACAAAAAAAACTTTTTGCATAAAAATTCACTCATAGTCTTGCATTTCATCAAGCATTTCATGCATTCCTTGGTTGATATATTCCTGACACATTCACTATCACTCAAGGATTGAGGATTTTTTAGGACACTTGATTTCTGAGATCTTGAGATTCTGAGTTAGCCAGCCTTAGTCATTAGAGTTTTGAACTTAATAATCCACACTTCCCTAGTTTGCAAGATTTGAGTGCTATATTGCACTCTTCATCTCTACCTTCAAAAAGAATATAATCAGCACAATCACTTTCACAATTGCATGATTGATGAGATGAGTTGAGTTATCACTTGAGGAACTGGGACTAGAGATTTGAGTTTAGAACTGATTTAATGATATTCGAGGATGGGATAAAGTTAATGAAGGCTTCAGAAAACCTGAATGTCAGCAAAAACCTAGCCAGTATGTGAACAAGTTCATATGCTATCTTTTTGATATTGACCTAAGTGCAAGGAAGGGTGTGTTGAAACATAATGAAAATTGTTGATCAATGTGCGCCAACTTTTGGTAAAAGCAGTGGAGATAGCCAACAAAAGAAAAGAAAAAGAAATGTCAAAGAAAAGCTCTATCATCCAAAGTCAAATTCCAAATGAGCTTCCACCAATGGCGAGCGCTCCCAAATATTTTCAAAGTGTCCATTTGGACCAAGTGCTAATTAGGACCAAGGAGTCAGGCTGACACCATAAAAGGGCTCTGCATCGTAAGCGATACAAGTCCGGGTGTCGAAGGTATCTTAGATACTCAAAAGAGATACACCCCGGTGTACTCCCAGAAAAACAAGTAAAGACGACTCCAAATTTTCTTGACGGACACATTGATCAACAAAATAAAAATATACTTTTGTTGAGTAATGAGGCACTCGAGAGGCACCTTGTTCCAGTGTAAGGGAGAGAAAATTAGACACAATCCTATGCCCTCCATCATTTGGCCGTCCATCTACACTTTCAAGTCTGACAAACTAATGAGACGGATGACTGAAGCAAGAATAGACTTATTCCCTAGTTTGAGGATTAGGTCTAGAGGAGAGTCTCTTGGATTGGAACTTTAGGTGATGTCTTGACTTGACTCTCATGAATGTATTACACTAAAAATCATATCCTTATATTATATGTACAAACAGAGAGTCTGAAAATTAGAAAAGTTGGATTCCTTCTGATTAAGGCTTGGTTGAGCCTAGAATTTTAGGATCACTCAAATTAAGGGTCTTCTATGAATTAAGCCTTGAAAATTCACATGCACAGTCTGGGATGTATTCAACCAAGTCATTCATTCATTCATGCTCAGGGACGAGCATGGTTTAAGTATAGGGGTATGATGAATCTTGTATTCATCATGCTAAAATTGGTCAATTGGTCTATGTTCCCCAACATTCACATGCATTTAATCATTAATAAAGCATCATTAGCATACATACATGTGTAAATAATATTTGCATTTCATCATACATAATTGCATTAAAAATCCCAAGTGTAAATTAGCCCAAAAAGCCGCTAACTTCTCTTATTTTTAGTTAATTCATCCTAATTCTGATTGACCCCAAACGACTTCCATTGTGTAGATATTACTAACCTTATTAAAAAAATAAAAAAAATTACTAACCCCAATAAGTGTCAAATAATCCCAAAGTCTAATTTCACATCTAACAGACTAAAATGAGCATAAAAACTCATTCATATAGTGTCCGATTTTGGTCTACTCACTTTAAAGTACTCCATTTTCAAATACCTTCAAAACAAGACAAATTTCGTAAAATTCAGAGCTCATATGTGAAAGTTGGGTTTTGGGCCTCTTTCGCGCATTTTGACTTTTTACTATTTTTGACCTAAGTTTTTATGTACATAATTAACCCTTTTAACTTTATTTCTTTTTCAATTGTGTTCTTTGATGAAAGTTTTATTAAGCGAGTCAAAGAAACTGATTGAGTCCAAGTGTCCGTTGTAAGTCTATACAAAAAATGTGCATTTCTTACTTTTATTTTATTTTCCTATTTTCTTATTTATTAAAAAACCAAAAAAATCAGATTAGTGTGTAAATAATTTTCTTGTATTTTATCGTATTTTTTGTAGAATTTTCATCCTCTCTAAAACCATCAAAAAATTACAAAACCCAAAAATCAGGTTTCTATACACATGGAAAACCACCAAAAATTCCACTTCACACAAATGACCTCTTTTGCTCCTGGGTCCTTCATGAAATTTGTAGATCTCGTCGAGACAAACAACTTTCGTGAAGAAAATTTTTCAATCCGAGGTTTCCTTTTATTTCTTTTCTATTTTTCTTTACCTTTAAATTTTGAAATTTTTTTGGGGCTGCCACGTGGCACCCCCACCTGTTGTGACCTTCTCTCCTCTCGCACATGCCACGCATGTGTTGCCTTCCCTTCCCGCGCGCACGTGCGTGGCACGTGATCACCCCCTTCCCCCCAGTCGTTCGCCCCTGCTGCATGCAACGCCCCTTCCGTTCCTCCTCCATCGTAACCGCCACCACCGCCATCAATCCTCCATAACCGTCGGCGCACGACCTCCGCAACGCCCCCCATGACCCTCCGGACATTACACCCTCCAGCTCCCTACAAAACCCCACGACCCCCACCTTCTCCATCATCCGCCCTTCCCCTTTGCACGACCGGTGACAGCGGCTAGCTGCTCTTTTTTATGGTGAGATCCAGAGCTCCAAGCTCTGTTGCGGCCCTCGAGTTGCTGAGCTCGCCGCCTCGCCAAGCGGCTCGAGCGACGACATGAGGCGGCCATCACCACTCCAGACCCTGGCGACCTTATCTCCCCTGTTCATCGTGTTTTGCCTAACCCCTTTACAAGAACTCTGCCTCCAGCATCCTCACTCCGGCCACATCCGCTTCCGTCGCGGCAGCCCCCTCCGCTCCGAGCTCAGTCGGCCCGTGTTTCCCCTTCCGCACCCATCCACGTGCGGCCGCGTGATGTCCACGGTGTCACCCCAACCCCCATGCACAGAATCCCCGAGCGCCTCCGCCCTGAGCTCAGCCGGCCCGCGACGTACAATCGTCATTGGATCAAGGGCCAACCATTGATCCGACGTCCCAAGGGCCCCCACGTCATCCATTACGAGCCCGGGCCTGAACCTCAAGATCGGTCCTCCGAGCCACGCCAGAAAGCCACGTGGAGGCTCGGTCCGTCCGAGCCTTGGCCTCGGACCGAGCCTCCGCTCCGGCATCGAGCCTCTGGTTCAGGACTCCGAGCCTCAGGCCGGGCCCGAACCACAGGCTCGGCCGTCCGAGCCTCCGCCTCGGGGTCCCCAAGCCTCCACCAACCGCCACCTAGGCCCGAGACCCTCGAGCCTCAGCTCCGAACCCCCGAGCCTCAGCTCTACCGTCGAACCTCCTGGCGCATGTGTTGCCACGTGTGCTTGGTGAAAATTGCACTGAGGCTCCTAGCATTATCAGAATTTGCAAATATACCCCCCATCGGGGGTAAATTGCAGAAAAGCCCCTTCGACTTTTATAAATTACAGATAAGCCCCACCAGGGACCTTTTTGAAACAAAAACTTTATTTTTTTACAGTTTAGTCCCTGCAATTTCATTTTAGCATATCTTTCTCATATGAACTCCGTTTTTAGCATACAATATGTCATTTTGAGGCTATTTTCACGCCCTATCATTTAGCATAGCTTGTGAACAGATTGAGGTTGTTTATTGATATAGATTATTTGAGGATCTCGGTTCACTCTTGTAATCTAAGATTTGATTTATTTGTATTGCATTTTCATGGATAAATTGATGAATCAATTCTTACATGGGTGCTCTTATGAAGGATAGATATGGATCTCTCATTCTTTTACATGATCAATTTTATTGAGGTTTCGATCAGAAATTAATGATTTATCAATAGAATCATTTGTCTTATCCCAGGATTGTCTCTCAGAACTATTTTCCTCCTGCCTGCTTCTGGAGTTATTTTGATAAATATTTCTGGACATAATTTGTTTCGATCTTTGATGTAATTTTGAAGATTTATTGATCATATTATTGAAGGATTTAACACATTTGAAATCACAGATCCTGAGCATAATCTCCTCTGTTTATTTTCCTTGCATCTCATTGCATTGTACATTTTCTCAACACAGAAATTAATCAAGCATTAATTAATTATTTAATTTGATTTAAGACCATGCAACTAAGAATCACCGTTCCCTGTGTTCGACCTTGGTAGACTTGTCAAGTAAAAATTATTCCATAACATTCAAAGATTGTGGTATTTTGATCGACCGAAATTCGCCTCCTATACTACAATTCATCATTATTAAAGAGGTGGATTTCGCGTTCATCAGTCGTGTACTGTCTCCATCCTCGCCGCATGCGGTCGCCAGCTCCATCATCACCCCGAGCAGGCTGTCGCGCCACAACCTCCCCCGCTATTGCGCCACATCGTGGCCTCCAGCCCTCTGCCCAGACGTGGGTTCCATTTTTGGAACCCACGTTCAAAGGTTAACCTTTTTATTTTTTTGTACAAATTACATTTTTTTCTCGTAAGCTTTTAAAATTTCAAAAGTGCTCATGTGCACTTTTTTTGTAAATTTTAATTTCTATATTGCACAGATATTCTGCATTATTATTTTAATTTGGACCTCTATTTACATCATTTATTTTAATCAAAAATAGCACATTGAAGATCATTTAATTCTCTATCATTTTTCTATTTATTTGGATTTTTGTGACATTGGATAATTTATTAAAATCAGAGTTTGAAATTCAGTAATATTTTGCCCATTTATGCTCTGAACTTCACGCATGCTTAAATATTACTCCAAAAATTATGTAAAAAATCGAGATGATGCCTCTATATGCATTTTAATTATTATCCAAATTTCATTGCAAATGGAGATGTCTTGTGCATAAAATATATTGTTGAGTGATTTATGTAATTGATTTTTAATTAAATCCATTAATATCTATTTTGTAAAATTTCAAGTTTCCTGGATTGCATATTAACATATCTTTTTGAGATAATTTTGCTTATGGATAAATTGAGTTTGTGGATTAATTAGGAATTAAAAACTCACAATCACTCTGATTTCAGTAAAAATTCATAAAAAATCATATATTATCAGAAAATTAAAAAAATCACTATAGATTCATTTCATCATTTTAAGTTCCAGTAAAAATTTCATAATTTTTTCATTCTGTTTGCACAAAAAATTGCATAAAAACCCCTAAAAAGTTTGCAATTTTTTATTGCATCTTAAGCCCAAATCTTTCAAAAAAATACATTTTGCATTCATCATTGGATTAGGTTTCCAAAAAAATGGATGAATTGGATTATTTTGCTCCAAAAATAATTTGGCTAAGTTTCTTATTTCCTTAATAACCTAGGTCATCCGCATATTTGCATTTGAAAATACAAAAAAATCTGCTTGGAAAACCGTGAGCTAATTCATCTAACTTGATCTGACGTTGTTCCTTTACCTCCTTGAGTCGACCATGGGGTTTACCCATGTTAAAAATACACAAAACTGCACATTGATTAATTAATTGATTCATCGATTTGTGTGGTTTTGATCGATCATGATTGCCCAACTACAACAATTTCTCATTTAAATAGGGTAATTTAGCGATCAATCACTCAAAAATATTAATTTTGAGCAAAATTCAAAATTTTAAAGGAAATTTTTTCAGAAGTGAGATATGATAGCTCATTGAATATCGTAACTACTAGAATAAAAATATCTAAAATTATATATAAGATATCCATTTAACTTCATCCTAATTTCATGTGCTAATAACCATCAATTTTGACCAAATCCAAAGTATCAGTAAAAAAATTAGAATAGAGATAGGATAACTTGTGATCGAATATCTTGACAAATTCTATAATGAAAAAAGATTTAAAATTATTCGAAAGTAATCTAGTTATATTCGTTCAAATTTCATATACTAACACCCATCAATTTTGAATAAAATTCACAATTTTAGTCGAAAATTTTCAGAATAGTAGGTGATAACTCATTACTGAATATCTTTACAAATAATATAATAAAAAAATGTAATCAACTAAAACGAAATCTTTTATGTTTTTTCCAAATTTCGTATACTAACATCCATTACATTTAAGAAACTTCAAAATTTTAGTAGTAAAATTTTTGAAATAGATATGACAGCTCATGATTAGATATCTTGACAAATGCTAGAGTAAAAAATAGTTAAAGTTATTCAAAAGTTATGCAGTTAGTTTCGATCAAATGTCACATGCTAACACCGAACAATTTTAAGAAAAGTACAAAACTTTATTAGAAAGTTTTCAAAAAAGAGGTATGATATGTGATGATTAAAAACTTGAATAGTATTTGAATGAAAAGTTATGTAAATTCTTTAAATTTTATCTAGTTAATTTTATCCAAATTTTATATACTAACACCCATAAATTGTGAGAAACACTAAAAAATTAGTCAAAATTCTCACAATAGTGATATGATAGCTCATGATTGAATATCATGATAAAATACTATAATAAAATGGATTGTAAAATTATCCAAAAGTTATCTAGCTAGCTTCATCCAAATTTCATATAATAACACTATTTAATTTCGAGAAAAAAATTTAAAAAAGTTTAATAGAAAAATTTCAAAATAGAGATGCGATAGCTCATGATTGAATATCTTAACAAATACTAGAATAATAAAAGACGTAAAATTATTCAAAAGTTTTATCATTAATTTCGTCCAAATTTTATAAACTCATGGCTATCGATTTTGAATGAATCTCAAAAACATCAGTAAAAATATTTCAGAAACAAGATATGATAGCTCATAATTAAACATCTTGACAAATACTATAATAAAAAGGATGTAAAAATTTTAATAGATTTCAAGTTAATTTCACCCAAATTTTATATGCCTCCCATAAATATTAAGCAAAATTCAAAACCTTAGTAGAAAATTTTCAGAATAGAGATGTTATATCTCATGATATCTTGACAAATCCTAGAAGTAAAAAAAATAAAATTGTTCCAAGGATATTTGATTAATTTCCTGTATTAACACCCATCCATTTCTGTACAAACTCATAATTTTAGCAAGAAATTTTCAGAAAAGTGATACGTTTTCTCATGATTGAATATCTTGAAAAATAGTAGAATAAAAAAGATATAATTTCTCAAAGGCTTTCTATTTAATTTCATCCAAATTTCGTAACACCCATCAATTTCCAGCAAATTCACAATTTTAATGGAAAATTTTCAAAATTGAGTTGATAGCTCACGATTGGAAATCTTGAGCAATAATAGAATAAAAAGGATGTAAAACTATTCAAAATATATCTAGTTAATTTCATCCAAATTTTCTATACTAACACCCATCAATTTTGAATAAAATTCAAAATTTTACGAGAAAATTTATAGAACAGAGATATGATTGCTCATGGTTGAACATCTTGACAAATACTAGAAAAAAATTCTAAAATCATTCATAAGTTATCAAATTAATTTCGTTTAAATTTCATTTTTTAACCATTCATTAGATATGTTTCATCTATGTACAAAATAAGGGCTATTTATATTTTAATTTTATAATGTTTTTATTTCATTTATATTTTAGATGATAATAAGATATCAAGAGGTACCGACAAAAAATAAAAAATGTAAAAAGGAGTTTAAATGTAACTTGTACAAACTACTGAAGGTTAGAATAAATTGTATTTAAATACAGTGAGGTCCTAAAACTCATTTTCTACAAATCGAATCCAATCCAAAGTATTTTTATTTTTTAAAGTATTTATAGATCTAAACTTTGAATGTGAATAGAGTCAAAATGGAGTTCATATGCATGAGAAACATGTCGTTGAATACATGCATATTGGAAACAGAAGGTTTGGATTTTATTGACAAAGATGTAGAGTTATTTAAAATTTATCTACTAAATTTAGTCTAAATTTGATATACTAACACCCATCTTATTTGAGCAAAATTAAAAATCTTAGTATAAAACTTTAGAATAGAGATTAAATAACTTATGATTAAATATCTTGACAAACATTAGAATGAAAAAAATATGTAAAATTATTCAAAAGTTATTTAATTATTTCCATCCCAATTTCATATACTAACACCTGTCAATTTTGAGAAAGATTTAACACTATAATAGAATTTTTTAGAATTGAGATATCCTAGCTTATGATAGAGTATATTATCACATACAAGAATGAGAAAAGATGCAAAATTTTTCAAAAGTTATCTAATTAATTTTAAGCAAGATTCAAAACTTGGAGATATGATATCTCATGATAGAACATCTTGACAAATATTAAAACATAAAAGTATCAAATGTTATCTAATTATTTTCCTTCAAATTTCGTATATTAACACCAATCAATTTGGAGAAAATACCAGTATTTTAGTTGAAAATATTTCAGATAGATATATGATTGCTTATGTTTGAATATTATTAAAAGTATTAGAAATAAAAGATGTGATATTATTCAAAGATTTTCTAGTTAATTTCATCCAAATTTCCTTTACAAACAACATGTATTTTGAAGAAATTTAAATTTTCAATACAAAAATTTCAAACTAAAGATATGATAGCTCTTGATTGTATATATTGAGACTATAATAAGAAAAGTTGAAAAAACTTTAGTAGTAAATAGTAAAAGTTTTAGTTAATCCATCCCAACTTCATATAATAACACCCATCAAATTTGAGCATAGTTCAAAACTTTAGTAGAGATATGATGGCTTGTGATTGAATAGCTTGACAAATACTAGAATTTAAAAAGATTAAAAATTAATCAAAAGTTATCTAATTAATTTGTTTGATTTTTCAAAACTGACACCCATTAATTTTGAAGAAAAATCAAAATTTTAGGGATAATTTTTAAAATAGAAATATGATAGCTCGTGGTTTAATATCTCAATAAATACAAGATAAAAAAGATGTAGTACTTTTAGAAGCTATCTAGTTAGTTTCATCCAAATTTGTATATTAACAACCATCATTTTTGAGAAAATTCAAAATTTTAGTAGAAAATTTCTAGAATAGAGATATGATACCTAATGTGTCAAAATCTTGGCAAATGATAGAACAAAAAATATACAATTTTTTTGTATTAAATTTCTGCTAAATTCCACATACGTACCCACCAAGTTTGATCAAGAAAAAAGTTTAGTATAAAATTGAATAGGGCTATGCATATCATAATTGAGTACCTCGAAAAATATGAGAATATAAAAAGGTGTAAAAAATCCAAAAATTATATAGTTAGTCTCGTCCAAATTTCGTACAGTAACACGCATCAATTTTGGGTAAGACTCAAAATTAAAGTAGAAATTTTACATAATAGAGTCATGATAATTAATGATTTATAATATTGGTAAACACTAATTTAGAAAAGATGTAAGAATATTCAAAAGCTATCTTGTAAATTTCATCCAAATTTTCTATACTAAGGACCATCAATTTCAAGAAACCTCTATATTTTCATAGGTAATTTTCATAGCAAGCATTTGATAGTTCATGATTGAGTATCTTGAAAAATATCAAAATAACGAATATGAAATTTATTCAAAAGTTTTCCGATTAATTTTGTCTAAATTCCATATGCCAACACTGATCAATTTCGAGAAAAAAAATAAAATTTTCAAGGAAAATTTCGAAATAGAGACATGATAACTCATGATAAGAGTTATTGACAAATAGTAGAATTAAAAAATGTTAAATGATTTGGAAGTAATATAATTAAATTTCTTAAAATTTTGTGTACTAACAATTATAAATTTAGAGTAAAATTCTAATTTTAGTAAAATTTCAAAATAGATATATGATAGCATATGCTCGAATACCTTGACAGAATAAAAAAAGATGCAAAATTATTCAAATGTTATCTAGTCCATTTCGTCCTAATTTCACATATCAACACCCATTTATTTTGGGTAAGATTCGAAATTTTAGTAGAAAAATTTAAAAATAGACATATGATAACTCATAATTGAATATATGGACAAATAGTAAAACACAAAAAAATGTAAAATTATTCAAACATTTTTCTAGTTAAATTTGACCACATTTCATATATTAGAGCCCATAAATTTTGAGTGAATTCAAAAAATTTAGCTGAAATATTTAAGAATTAGATGGTGTATCTCATGATTGAATATTTGACTGATACTAAAATAAAAAGGTTGTAAGATTACTCAAAACATTTCAAGTTAATTTCCTCTAAATTTTGTATATTAATGCTAAAAACTTTGATTAAAATTCAATTTTTTGTGGAAAATTTTTAGGACGAAGGTATAATAGCTCATCAATGCATATCTTGATAAATAGTAGAATAAAAGGAGATATAAAATTATTCATAAGTTATCTATTTAACTTCATCCAAATTTATGGTACTAATATCCATTAATTTTGATACTGTTAAAAATTTTTGCAAAAAATTTCAAAATAGAGATATGATAGGTAATAATTGAATATTTTAACAAATACTAGAATAAAAAAGTTGTAAATAATTCAAAATTTATCGAGTCAATTTCGTCCAAATGTAAAATACTAACAAATTTATGAGTTAAAATTATTCAAAATTTAATAATAAATAACAAGAAAATTTTTAAAATTTTAGAAGAAACTTTTCTAAATAGAGATACGATATCTCATGATTGAGTATATAGAAAAATATTAGAATAATGATGAATCTCCCTTTCATCACCTTTACTCTTTCATTTTGACCTTAAATTCCTAGCTAAATCCATGTATATAGCAATAATTTGTACAAAATAACACTCAATAATTGATCTATATATACTATATAAAATATTGTATTTAATACAAAAATAAAAGAATAAAGGAAGAAAATAAAAAGGATGAAGTTTCAAAGACACTAAGCGACCATAGACCCCTAGACCTAGTCATCACGATTACTTGATCGACAAGGAATAAAGTAGGGAGAGATAGGACAACCAATTGTACGGTATACACATCTCATAAACCCTAATTTTATAGCCAAATAATTACATTTTGGGACCAATTTTATTTTCTTATTTTTATACCTTAAATCAATAAACATTGAACATGAATATTTTATATAAAAATACAAAGAAAAATACAAAATTATTTCTTTCAAAAATAATGTACAGTATGCTCCGGACACAGAATAAAAAGCTACAAAGAAAACTTTACAATCATGTATCTTCTCCATACATACTCAAAATTCATAAAACTCACTTTATTGTTCATTAATTTTACTTATGTAATTAATAAAGGTGGTTTTGTTTAATTTTGAATTAAAATTCAAAAGATGGCTTTTGAGCCCTCATTGTGTAATAAACACGTATATAATAATCAATATATTTATTCCTTAATTTTTAGCTTCTTTACATTTTTATATTTGTAAAAAATATTCAAAATACACATAAATAATAAAATTAGAATAAAACCATTAAAATACATTAAAATAAATAAAGATATAAAATATATAGGTAAAACATGCCTTTAATATACATATATATTATATGTACATAATTATTTAAGTAAATAAATAAATAAAGAAAAACAAAATAAAAATATGTAAATAAATAGTTAAATAAGTTGTAAATATGTAAAATACATGTATAAAATAATAAAATATGTAATGCAAAATAAAATAAAATATTCTATATATACCTATATATACATGTAAATAGTAACTCCTAATAATCTTGTATAAATAAATAGAAATATACATAAAAGGGAACATAAAATAAGAATCATTTTTCATATTTTTAATTTTAATTAATAATATCACCTACTATTTATTTTCGATTTAATTCGACATTTTGAACATTCTTTTTCTTGATTGGTCCATGTGGACCAATCAAGACTCTTCGACAGATGACCTCTGGTCAACTGTCCTATCTTCAGCTTTGACTTTTGTCAGATCTCACTAACCCCTTACCTTCTCCATTTTTGTCTATGATACAAGGCTTGATGGCCCTTGGTTTCTTCACCAACATTGCGCCCCTCACCTCCTCCATCTCACCATGCCCTTAGACCTCATGTACATACACTCCATCGAAGATCATCTTGTGATTTCTCCACCTACCCTACATGTGTATAAATAAACCATGGCCGCACCCTTTTGTGATTTTAATCCCCGTTCTAAGCATGTAACCCCAATATGACCCCGTAGATCGAGTCGTCCAGTGACAGAGAGTGACTCTCTATCCTTGTTGGCGTGGATAAAAATGAAGGCGACATGATCCAAGCTTCGTCAGAGAAGCTCCTGTGAGATTCATCTGCTCCTTGGAGTAGCCAAGTTTGAGCTACTGACTCTAGGTAATTCTCTTGCATTTCCTTCTAGTAGATTAGAGGTAATGTTAGTTTTGTTAATTAGTTTTTAATTTAAAGTAATTTTAGGAATCAAATTTATTGGAGCATAAGGCTCCAGCCCCAAATTCATTGCCATTCCCCTATTCCGACCTCACCCGCACCCCCATCCTTGTTTCTCATCATCTTCTCCATTTTCCCCCTTGTTTGCCCATCAATTCTGCTTAGATTGATGGGAACTGGAGCTCCCTCCTCTACCGTTATTGGAGCTCCATCACCCCGTCATTCCTTTGTGTATCTAGCTTCAAGATGGGGTTGGCCACAGCCCTCCCGCTGCCCCCTTCATTTTTTTGTAGTTACCCGATCGAAGCATCCACTTGGAGCAGAAATCCTGAAGAATTTGTATTGCATCGCCTTTATTCTTTCATTTTTGTCCTTAAATCCCTAGCTACATGAATGTATATTTCATTGATTTGTCAAAATAAATACTCTAAATTGTACAAAATATGATACAAAATAAAGTATATTTATTGTATATAATTCCAAAATTAAAGAATAAAGGAATAAAAAAGAAATGAAATACTATAGGCGTTGAGTGACCCTAGACCCTGAGATCCAGTCATCATGATGACTTGGTCGACAAGGAATAAATAGGGGGAGATAGGGCAGAGAAATTGTACAAAAAATGCATAGAAAACCATGTACAAAATCCTAATGTAATTACTCAAATATTGCTTTTTGAGACTATTTAACTTAACTATTTTACACATAAAATAACAAACCCTATATATGAATATTGTAGATAAACATACAAAGAAAAATACAAAATTGATTTCACAACAAAATAATGCACAGTGTCCTCAGGAAACAAAAAATAAAAGTTAAAATAAAAACTTCACATACATGTATCTTCTCCATATTGTGTTAAAATGGGCCAAGTAACATTTAGTAAGCTATTTAATGAAGGTGCTTTCATTTAATTTGGAGCTAAGATGCAAAAGTTAGGTTTTGGGCCCATATTGTGCAACATACCTATATAATATATTCATTCTTTATATTTTTCAAATTATTTTATTTTTAAAAATTGTAAATATTATTTAAAACACATATCCATAACTAAAATAAATTAAAACCATCAAAATAAAATAAAAATAAATCACATACTTAAATACATAGATGAAATATACATGTATATGCCTACAATAAACATGTACATAATTTATTAAGTATTCATATAAACTCATAAAAATAAAATAAAAATATCTAAATATGGATAAAAATAAATAAAAAATATGTAAAATACATGTATAAAATAATAAAAAAAATATTACAAAAAATAAGACCTAAATACCGATATATTTACCTATTAATATACATGTAAAAATTAACTTATAATAAATGCCCTCATAAAAATAAATAAAAATACATATAAAATACTACATAAATTTATAAATATTTTTTATTTTATACTCTAAAATGAATTAATTCATTTAATATTATTTAATTATTTTACAAATAATTTCTGCTCCCTTTTTTTGGTTGGTCCACGTTGACCAACCAGAACACTTCGGCAGTTGACCCTAGGTCAACTGCCCTTCTTTCTCCTCTGACTCGTGTTAGACCTCACAAGACGCTAACTTCTTCCCATTTTCACTCAACCTACTATGCCTCTTGCATCTCAAGCTCCTCGCCCCAGCACAGCCCCCACGTTCGTCCTCTTCTATGGCCATCCTTCCTTCACCTAGCCCCACTCTAGTACACACCATCGCACCTCGAACTCTCTACTCCACCATCCTACAGATCGGCACCCCTCTCCTTCTTTTTGTCTTTGATCCCTCTTCATTCAAAATCAGCCCCTCAGGCCACCTAAATCAGAGTCCCTTTGTGGTAGGAAGAGTACTTGAGGTCCTACAGCGAGGAGGAGTGGAGAAGGAGGAGATCCAGGCATCTGCGGCGAGTCGCCGTGAGGTTTTGTTTCCTCGGCCCTCTGGCCAAGTTGAGGCCCTTTTCCAGTCATTTTATGTCAGTTTTAATCCGTAATCTCATTTCTGTAATTTATTTTTAATCATTAGGGCTTAAGTTAGCATATTTCTAAGAATCTCATTCGCTTGGAGCTTGAGCTCCATGCCTCAAATCCCATGTGAACCTCGTCGTTCTACATCCGTTGATCATATCATTTATAACCTCTCTCACTTCTCTGCAAAAGCCCCATCGTATCCTCTTCGATTTGACTCAAATCGAAGAGATTCGAAGCTCCATCCATTGTGTTCTAGGTGTCCTCCAGCGAACGACGGAGAGGGAGAAATGAATTTTTAGATCTATGCAAGATCTAGAAGGATGAAAGTACATGGGATGTAGGACTGAGAACGAGGAATATGACGTAAGTGATCGGAGAAGTGGAGGATGGCTGAAGTGGTTGGAACCAAGTAGCGGAGCTGAAGCTCTGTCGAACTTAATTTTTTTTTATTTTGTGAAAAGTAAAGCTAAATCAAATGAAAAGAAAGCTTACCCTATGCTACTGTTATGTTAAGGAATAGAAAGAACAAAGAAGGAAGAAGCTCGCCATACCTAGACCACTTGAAGCAGAACATCAGGCAGAGGAGGCGGTGGAGCTTTGGATCAACCTCCATTCGACGCAATCCAAGCTCCCTGAAGATCTTGGGAGAAGCATGTTGTCACCAGGTTTCTTGATCAGTTAGGATTTTGATGGCAGAAGAGGGATCGAAATAAAAAATGGGATCCTAGGTGTCTTATGTACAAGCGAAGAAGAGATAGGGAATGGTGCTCGTCTCAATGATCCCCGGATTGATGTAGGATCTCGATGTGAAAGATCATTGATCGAGGTACGTCAAAGAGACACCAGCTGAATAAGTGAAAGAATCTTGTGTGAAAAATCGAGGAAGAGAGGGTCAAATGCAATCGGACACGAGCTAGGGCCTCGTTAGAGAGTTGACCAAGGTCAATGGACGACATGCTCTGATTAGGCCACGTCATCCACAAGAGGACAAAAAATGAAAATAAAAAGAGAAATAAATATAGATAAAATAGTAAATGATTTATTTAATTGTTTACTAAACATGAAAAATATTTATTATTTTATTTAGTATTTAATGGTGCTTTTTATTTGTTTTTTGGGATTAATTTATTATAGGTTACTTTTTAGAGGTTCATTTATAGGCATATTTACATATATATTTAGTCTTTATTTCTATTTTGTATTTTATTTTTTATTATTTATATACATATTTATATATTTATAACTTATTTTAATATACATAGATATATTTTTATTTTATTTTTCTGATATTATTTATACACTTAGATAAATAAGGGTATTTATTATATAGGTATAAGTATAGTATCTTTATTTGTGTATTTTTGTATATTATTTTATTTTAGTGTCTATCTACAGTTAATTATAGTCTAAGGCAGGTACATATATTATAAAAAAGTAGTTACAAAATTATAAAAATATAAAATAAATAAATAAAATAAATAAACAAAATGAATATTTTATTCTGATATATAGCACAATAGGGGTCCAAAACTTAACTTTTGCATCTTAACTCTAAATTAAATGAAACCACATCATTAAATAGATAATAAAATTTATATACAATTTAAGTTATTTTTATGCATTTTGAGTTCATATGGAGAAGATATGGGTTTGGGATGTTTGGATTCTGGAATTTTATTTTGAGTCTAGAACGTACAATTTGTTTGTGTAAACTCAATTTTGTATTTTTCTATGTATTTTTATCTACAACTTTAATGTACAAAGTTTCTTTATTTGAGGTGTAGATAATACTGAATAAAATGGGTCCCAAAAATAAAATTAGGATTTTCATTGAGTTTTTGACCCTTATCTCCTCTTACTTTATTCCTTGTCGACCTAGTCATCATGATGCACAGGTCTCAGGGTTTAGGGTCATAAAATACCTTTGGCATTTTATTTTTTTTCTTTTCTTTTCTTTTTTTTATTCTTTTATTTCGGCTTTAAACAATGTATTTTATACAATACTTATACAATAAATAATGAATGTTAAATTTACGCAAAATATTGATATATACATGTATTTAGCTAGGGTTTAAATGTCAAAATGAAAGAAAAAAGGTGATGAATGTTGGACATGCGAGCCCACGGCGATCCATTATGCAATAAATGCTATTGCAAATATCATTCCCTAATCTGAAATGAAGAATAACTAATTTGCATAATAGGTCCCTTAGTATAATTACGGTTATGTATCATGGCCATCTTAATGATCATACAGCTGTTAATTCAATTATTGAATCATATAGGCTGGTGCTTGGATGAATATCTAAAGAGTTAGATTGAGGACTCATCAAGTACCATCAATTGATTGTTAAGAAATGATCCCGAGCCTGAGTAGGAGATGACAATCCTTTCTAATTGGCTGATATATGACCGACCTCTTGATGCAAGT
Source organism: Ottelia alismoides (assembly GCA_037367405.1). Lineage (NCBI taxonomy): Eukaryota > Viridiplantae > Streptophyta > Magnoliopsida > Alismatales > Hydrocharitaceae > Ottelia > Ottelia alismoides. The sequence goes on from JAZKJV010002089.1 coordinate 741,977, forward strand.
CCTTTGCATGGGAGTAGAGATTCAGAGGTGTCAGATTAGTTAGGTCAAAGAGTTGACTTAACAAGATCGAGATAACCAAAGACCTATGTCGTATGTTGTCACGATATAGGCATGCATCCTCTGACCGGAAGCAGATGTGTTACTATATGTATGAGTATGTACATTTGGCAGACCAATAGGTTGTTGTTTTTTAAATTATAATTGTTGTTGTTTTTTACAATTATATAAATTGTTGTTGTTTTTTACAACAACATCATGACCAATTAAAGAAACACAAATTAATCTCATCCATTGATTGTGTGTTATCCATGGATTAAGATCCATGAACTCCCAAAACCCTATATAATAAGAGGCACCCCTTGCTCTTCAAGTTACATCAAATCAATTGCTCTCTCCCTCTCTCTACACACCAAGAGTTCTCTCCCTCTCTCTCATTATGGTTGTCCACCATGGAGCCATTGAGAGAGTCGTCGTCACCGCAACAACGTTGTTATGCTGTCGGAGTATTTTCTTGTGGATCTCCATCTCCTTCGGTACGCCTCGCTCGTGAAGAAGATGTCAGATCTTGTGTGACGAGATCTGGAGATTCGTTGCTTGGATCATCAATGGGTATTGCAAGAAGGACCTGTCTCATCAACATGCTCGCAAGCGTCTCCTCTGTTGGATCGGACTTATGACAGGAGGTCTCTTCGTTTAGAGACTCGGTCGCAACCATGCTTCAAGAGGTAACCTTAATACCTATTGTGGTTTAGATGAAATGATCCGAGAAATATTTTTGGATCATGTGGTTTCATCATATTAAAATTTTTTAAATTCCGCAGCATCGAGCAACTAGTGCGACTAGTCGCTCCCGATCACATACGATGCAATCCACATGCTTCCATGATGCGCTTGAGGATCTCCCCATACTTTTAAATGAAATGGATATTCATCATATCATGATGTGGTCGAAATTATCCAAAATCATGTTCTTGAGATGCCCTTTCTCAAAGCCATCTAGTACATGTCGAACATCAAGAAAGGGCTAAAAGAAGCATGTACTTCAAAGAGACAACCCCACAGAACTCGTTAAAGAAATGTGGAACATATTCTGACCGCGACAACTATAAATGCAATCAGCAATCTCCTAACTAAAAAGAAGGACATGGGAGCTCCTCTAATCAGATGTCAGAAGTTCGACCAAGACTTCTATCGAACACTCCTTACAGCGGATCATCATCAACATGATGCCTACTTTACTACTCAAATCAATTGGGTTGGGACCGCTTAAGCATACAAGAATGATTATGCAATTCGCAGACACTTCCATCAAGCGGCCCCGAGGAATTTCGAAGGATGTCATCGTCACCATTCAGGGAATGTAGTTTCCTATGGACTACATCATGCATGACATGGACACCTCAACTCCTCTTCTACAGACCATGATAATCCTTGGAGAATCGTTCCTTCAAACAACCAAAGCAATGATATACAATGGCACATGACAGATCAGTTTTCGTTCTAGCAGCGACAAGGTGCTTATTGAGACTATCCAAATGCCAAAACTGACTGAGTCTACATCAGACGAGAGCGAGCTGGCAGAATAGCGAACAGAAGACTGTTACTTCCTGGTTGAAATTTATGATACAAATCTTTTTTATGGATGATATTGAGACTGTGACTTTCATGAATTCCTCTCTATAGGGAAAAGAGTGGACAACACAGTCGAGTTCCCATATGTCCTTGATGATGAGATTTTTGTTGAGTTGCCTGAAGAATACGACTATTGCCACATGTCTTTGGCAGAGCAGGAGGAAATCATTGAATTTTTTTGTGAACAAGATTCCATAATAGAAGAATTCTGTACAGCATTGGATGCAGAGTCTACAGTAATGGTGGACATAATACAATTTAAAGATCCGACACCATCGCCCTGCACAGTAGCTGAAGTCACCACTGAGCTGAATCAAACTCCGCCTGAGCTCAAGCCACTTCTAGCAAACATAAAATGTGCCTTCCTTGCGGGTGCGCAAAACATGTTCCTTGTAATCATCAATTTTCAGTTGACGCAAGAACAAGAATCTTGTCTACTCAAGGTTCTAGAGAGAAACCACAAGGCCATAGGTTGGAAAATTTTAGATCTCCATGGAATAAACCCCTCATTATGCTCGCATCATATATACATTGAAGAGGACAACAAGCCTTGAGAGTTCAAGCACGGATTAAATCCAAATCTTCGGGAGGTTGGGATGAATGAAATCACCAAATGGTGTGATGCAGGGTTCATATATCCCATATCCGACTTGAAATGGGTGACTCTCTTTCATGTTGTGCCAAATAAGTCAGGGATCACCATGGTCAAGAATGGCAAAGGAGAGGAGATCGCAACCCGAGTACTCACATCTTGGCACATCTATGTTAACTACAGACGCCTGAATCTAGCGACCAAGAAGGACCATTTCTCTCTCTCCTTCATCGACCAGATCATTAAGATATTGACCGTGAAGGAATATTTTTGCTTCTTGGATGGTTACTCTGCTTACAACCAAGTCGATATCGCTCTTGAAGATCAAGAGAAAACAACCTTCACATGTCCATTTGGGACATATGCCTTCCGCAGAATGTCGTTTGGTTTGTATAATGCTCCAGCAACATTCCAGTGTTGTATGTTGGTCGTATTCGTAAATATGTTTAGAAGTTTTCTTGAGGTTTTCAAGGACAATTTCTCGGTCTATAGAGACATCTTCGATCAATGCCTATCTTATCTAGACCGAATCTTGAAGAGATGTTGTAAAGTGAACCTTGTGCTCTCATGGGAGAAGAGCCATTTTATGGTGACCTAAGGTATTGTGCTAGGCCATGTCATATCAAAACGTGGCATGAGGTAGACCCTATGAAGGTGGGCATCATTTCAAAACTAGAGCCGCCAAAAAACTTGAAGCAAGTCAGGTCATTCCTAGGGCACATCAGTTTCTACCAACGATTCATTAAAGATTTCAATAAAATTGCCCGACCGTTGATTGAGATTCATGATAAGGAGGCCGATTTTATTATTTATGAGAGAGTCCTCTAGGCATTCAATCAATTGAAAGAATTGATCACCCATGCCCCAGTCCTTCAACCGCCATATAAGTATTCATTATTTATCTATAATTAATATAACTGCTACACCGTCTTGTCTCCCTTTGTTCGACACCCAGATACTATACACATTTATTTATGGGGTATAATAAATTTTGATCCACATCTATCACTTTTATTGCTTTATATCTATTTTGTGGGTTGATTGTTAAGATTACTAGGTGATCTTTGAGAGTAGTTACTTCGACGACTGCGTGTCCGCCTTGTGAGATATGCACAACCCTCCTCTTGGATTATTTTCAGTATTTCACATTCGAGCTCCTAACAAAGATCAAGGTGTCTTGAAGCTTCAGGGTCCCTCTGATGGACCCCGGGCCCCATTGAGATCCCTACATGTGTGCATGAGTCCCAGGAATCTTTTGGGATTGTTGACGAGACAGTTGGTGACCGGAGATGAGCGCAATCAAAGAACAAAGGTCGGGGAAGAGAAGTGATGACACGAAATCCGACGCAGTTGAGATGTGTAAAATAATATCAAAAAAATGATGTCGTCATTCTCAACTGCGGGATTCGGTCAACGAGAAAATTATTTTAAACCACTTAAAATAAAATAAATCAATCAAAGCAAATGTAAGCGGCTTTCGCTATTCTTTTTACATGTATAGCGACTAGGGTCGAACACAAGGAGCACGATTGAAAAACTAGGCAATCAATTTTCAGAGTTAATTTTTTAGTGGTTTTTGAATTTTTATTTTTTTATTTTTTTTAAAACAGGAACAAATGAATACAAACACACACCACGCTTTTATATTTTTCAAAAAAGTCAAAAATATACAATAAAGTTCAAAGAAAATATTTTTGTATTTATATATTTTAAAATATTTTTGGTAATTTTTTAGGATTTTTTTGATGTTTTTGTAATTTTATAAAAATAAAACAGTGGAAAATAAAGAGACTATTCACAGCTAGGAATATTTTTCAATTTAAAAATTCTTTAAAAGCTCAAAACTCCTGGAGATTATTTTTAATATAAACTACAAGACAATATCTACAAACAGAGGCTGGGATCAAATTTTTTAGATTTTTCTATAATTTTGCTACAATTTTTTTAGGATTTTTCATTTTTCGTATTTTTTTGGCTTTTATAAAGAGTTAATGTACAAAAATTAAATAAAATCTAAAAGACACCAAAATGCACCTACCACAATTTTTTTGGATTTTTTAAGCAACTTTTCAAATTTTTATGAATTTTCAAATTTCAGGAAGACAAAAAGACACTATTTTTGATTTTTTAAAATATATCAAAAGTCAATGAAATGCGATGAAAAATTTATACAAGGTTAAAAGCTATAGCAGGAACATACACGAATTTTTGCAAAATTTTTTGATATATATAAACATGTATTCCATCAAAAATAACATGCAAAGTTTATTGTCTAGAAATGCAGGGACTGAAACGCAATTACTGAAAGTTTCTACATGAAATTATAACAATAAATATACTGCAGGAGTATCTTTCGAATTTACCCAGATAGCATGGGCATGTCACATGACCAAGTTGGAGGCAGGGGTTGATTTGCACTTATGTAGACCACCAGGAACTTTTTGTAATTTTTCCAATATACCTTTTTTTTAATCCCAACTAGGGTTCTCTTGCGGGTCTTTTTTTTTCTTTGACAGCAAAGAGGGAAAGAGGCACCCGTCGCCGCTGCCAAAGAGGAGGACGGCCAGGCGGCGCGTGGGGTCGCGATGGGGAGGCGCGCGGGCTGGCGCCTTCGGGGATGGAGCAGTCGGCCTGGAGGAACGGCCCGGAGCCGCTAGGGCCTCTTCAGTAGAGGGGCGGTCGCGCGCAGGGCGTGGGACGCCGAGGAGAGCGAGGTGCGGGGTGGTGCCGCCGCCCGCTGGAGTAGTGGAGGGCCCGGGGCTATTTCACAACAGGTGGCGGATGCGCCGCGTGCTAGGGTCGGCGAAGAGGGCTCGGGGAGCCGCAGAGAGCTGCGGGAGGTCAGAGGAGGCGGGCGACGCTGTGGAGCTCTGGAGGAGGCCGTGCGCGGGCGCGGAGCGCGGGGCGGCGTCGGCGAGCGGGCACATGGAGCGCAGACCGCGGTGCGGGCGCGGTGGCTGGGAGGTCGGCGCACACGCGTGGAGGCGCGATCGGACTAGATGTGCTGGCGTTGTCGGGGCGCAGCCGCCGCCGCGGGAAGGAGGTGCAGGCGGCGGGTTGATGGCCGCCGCCTGCTGCAATTTTATTTTTATTGTTTTTGTTTCTTTTGTTTTATTTTTGTACTGTAACCTGCAGGAAGAGGTTTAAAAAAATATTTTTTTTTCTTTTTTAAAAATATTTTTTTTGTTTTTTTAAACAGTAAATGTAAATAAAAGAGAAAGGAATTTTGTTTTTTTTTATATTTTTAATTTTTTTATGTTTTCCTACAAAACAAGATGTTAGAAAACAAAAAAATAAATGATTTTTTCTTTATTTTTATTATTTATTCCTGCAACACAAAGGTTAGAGATAAAAGATAAATAAAATAATTATTTTATTATTTTCCTGCAAAAACAAATGTTAGAATCAAAAGAAAGAATTTTTTTTATTATTTCTTATTGTCCTGCAAAAACAGTCGTGAGATAAACAGGAAAAAGAATTATGTTTTTTAATCTATACACAAAAATGGAGGTGTGAATGGAGATCCGGTGGAAATGTGAGGGATGGATCCGATTCTCCGACCACCGTACGTGGTCGAAGGTGATAGGTCGTGCGAGGTAGAAAGTGAAAATGGTGAGATCAAAAAATGGGATGGCAAATCGGTGTCGGGGCGGATCAAAGTACGATGAAATTTTTAGGATCTAAATTCTAAAGATTAGCTATGCCTAAGAAGAAAATAAATCTACGATTTAACTACGAGAAAAAGACAGGGAATAAAAATGGATCTCACCTTGGGGTTCGGACACACCATGATGGCATCGACGAAGCTCAAATCGCTGTCACCGACCGGATCGGAGGCTAGGACCCTCTTCAACAAGAAACCTCTCGGAAATCGGGCTCCTCTCCGCCAAAGATCGATCAAGTGTGAATGAGGGAGGAGGAGCCCATTAAAAAGAGAAGAAAAACAAAAGAGGAAAGTATGTACAAAAAAAGGAAGGTAATTATGGGTTAATTAAATAAAATAATTAAAAAAATAAAATAATTAATTAATTAATTTCGAAATTTGGATTTAAATAAATTAAATAAATTAAATAATTAATGAAAATCAATTAGCCACCTTAATGGTGGCCATTAAAGGCATGGAATAAAATCTAATATAAAAGGCAAGTTTTTAAATGAATTAAATAATTAAATATAAATACAAAATTCGTAATTACATTGAATTAATTAATTAAAGTTAGATAAATAATTTTTTGTGAATTTTATAAAAGGAACTTAATTATATACAAGTATTATGCACATATAATACAATATACATAGGTACAAATAAGGAAACAAATTTTATAAAAGATTTTTTTAATTTTAGTTTTTTTATTTTATTTTCAATGAAAACAATATTTACAATTATATATATTATGTCTAAAAATAAATATGAATACAATATATACAGTAAGTATATGGGTAAACTGCACAATGCACCCCAGAAAAATGACTTTTTAACCGTAACTCCAAAAAATACGAAACTACAGCCATTTGAAAGATAATTTAATTTATAGTACGATGGAAGTGAGTTTGGTTCAATTTAAGCTCGTATGGAGTCGGAATTGGTGTTTTAATTGTCGCTTTGCGGCTTTTTTGGGTGCAATTATTTGCAATATATACAATATTTTATTTTACAAAGATTTTTATTATTTACAACACATTTTATTTACAACTTTTATTTACAAAAATAGTTAATTTAAGGTCAAATTATGTACAAAAAAGATAATGTAAGTTTTGTACAAATATACATGAAAAATATTTACAAAATATTTGTGGCCTTTTTCTGACAGAAGATCCTATCTCCCCCTACTTTATTCCTGGTCGATCAGGTCAAGTCTTGACCTTCTCTTGGGGTTTGGGTCAGTCTGTATTTATTGCATAAACACATCCTTTTCTTTTTCTTTTCTTCTTTATTCTTTTATTTATGTACAAAAAGTGTTAAAAATGTAATTTTAACGAATGCATGCAAAATGGTAATTTTATGTAATTAGTGGTATTTACAGGTATTTGACTAAGGAAATGATGCTAAAATAAAATAATAAAGGTGATGAATCGTGGATTCATCATTCCCCTATACGTTACCTTTGCTAGTCCCTTAGCAAACACTTATTTGGAAAATAGTGAAAATGAAAATAAAGAAAAGGAAAAGGAAAGAAGTTAGAACAATGTTGACTTTCAACATTATCTTCATAAAAATGTAGTATGGAGCTCCGTCGTACCTTTGGATTATTAATGTGTCGAAACCTTAATGGGAAATGGAATTAAAACCTAACAGCCTCTAAGTTCCATAAGACTCCTATTCAGGTCTCCTCAACAGTCAGATTAGAACAAGTCTACAGACACAAATTCTTATGACTATGAATTCTTACTTGTACGTGTAAGTGAAATATATCTCCTCATCTCAAAAGTAGCAAAGAAACAGCCTCTCTCAACAGGGTAACTCTAATTCCCTGATCTGGCAACTCTTTCCTCGAGGAGCGGGGATATTCCCTTCTAAGTTCAAGTACAACCAGCTCAAGAAGAGGGGATGGAGAAGAGAATGGACGGTAACCAGTGTAGTTACCTATCCTTGGATGCATGACCAGTGTAGCCATGTCACCCGCTGCAAGCTCACAAATATATGACTTTGAAGCTCTTATTTTTTCTTTTTTTCCACTTGTATGTATACTCCGGCAGGCAATTTTATTTTTCTATCAGGCCTGTCCACTTTTGGAGATTTTGCATTTTTTTCTTTTTTTTGACAATATATACAAGGTGCAGCATGTACATAAGGAGTTTTTCCTCTTGAGCCAGTAGACTATCCCTCTTTTGAAGCATTATTGCAACACCACAGCTCCTGTCTTTAGACCTCAACATCACCAGACTAGGTTGAGACGCACTTCCCTCCCTAGAGGAGGACGAGAGGTTCCGCCTAGATGTACTACCCTCGTATGCTACCCCAAGCCAAAAGATTCTGCCCCCTCACTACCTCATCCATGAAGAGCTACGTGTAAAGTGCAGTGTCCAAGGTAAGCCATGGTCTGAAAGAATCATGTGTGTGTTGTTAAATATTCTACTTAGACTAATCAAGATGACATGTGAACATAGTCTTATGGACTCAAAGAATTAAGTCACTAGGACCTGAAAAGTCTTAACTCCAAATCTTATAAGGTTCCTCTGAAATTAAGTGCATTAAGGTCCAACTAAGCTCCATTCTTCAAATTTATTCCAGACTTAGTCTAAATGTCAAAATCATCCTGAAAAATGCTCATGCAAATGCAAATGCAAGAAAGTATGTACATGAAAGGAAAAGAAAACAAAATCTTTTTGTGAAATAATTTTCAAAATTTTGAAATTTTTATGGATTTTTAAAAAATGATGATGCACATGCAAAAAGATTTTTTTTAATGCAAATAGTTAGTAATATATACAAGTATATACAATTGTTTTTAATTTAATTAGGAAAGTGATACATATTTACATAAGAGTAAGTTGATTATTTTACAAGAATAAGATGCAAGAATTTACAACTTGAGTAATTTATACAAGTATATACAGAGTTGATTGATTTTTTTTATTTTATTCATTTTTTTGTGATGCATATATTCCTCAAATTTATTTGAAAATAATTTTACAAATAATTTTGAAAACTATATTCCAAAATAATTTTTCACATAATTTTACAAACATTTACACACATTTGAAAACTATTTTGCAAATATTTTTCAAATAGTATATATAGATTTTCAAAATAATTTTTCAACCATTTTTCCAAAACATTTACAAATAGTTTTTACACAATAATTTTATTTCACACAAAAAGAAAAATTTTTACAAACCACAATATTTTTACAAAGGTTGAAAATATTTTTCAAACATTTTTCAAATAGTTTTCAAAAGATTTTTCAAATAGATTTTCAAACTACTTTCAAAATATTTTTCAAAATATTTTAACCTGATTTATTAATCAGTATATACAAAAAGAATTTTGAGGAAATATCTGCATCTCTTTTTTTATTTGTTAGTTAGTTTTTTTTTACAAGTTTTTTTTGAGTATTTACACAGTATTTTAGCCATATTAAAGATATGGAAGTACGAGTTATGGCTAAAGTATATATACAATATATACGACACCCCCTATACTTAGCTCGAACTATGACTCATAGTGATCAAAGAGCTGAAAAGAAAGACATAACTCATGTCGCGTATAGAAAAGTGAAAAGAATAGTATACTACAACGACGAATAAACAATATAAGTCGGTTATCCCCCTATACTTAGGATCAAGTAATCCTAAGTATAACAGGCTGTACATAAAGGGAAGACCGATGAGTAGAATGTACAAAGTTTACCTCCCCTATACTTAGGGTAAAATATCCCTAAGTATAGGCAGCAAAACAGAGGTAAAAAGAGTAAAAAGAATAATCACAAGTCTGACACCCCCTATACTTAGGGTAAAGTACACCCTAAGTATGGAATGATCATGCGATGAAGATGGGGTGTGAGACAGAAAGACTGGACGATATGGACAAATGGATCTAGACAATGGAAAAATGTTGAGGTGCCTCTCAACAAGCGCTAGAGTTTACGCCCCTAGCTGGGCGCAAATGCTAGGATAACGTCGTATTAAGGTTCAGGACGGCATCTGTCAGGCGAATATCGTACTGTCGTTGCAGTCTCGGTGGGAGAACAACAACGAGGTCAACAGAGTAAATGATAACATCCAGAAACAGTCAGGCGGGTATTTGCTACCTGGTAAAGATATGTACAGATGAAGTCGGGCTCCGGTAGCACAAAAGAAATCGTCGGCTCAAGATCTATATGGAATGAAAGGGCAGAGCCGAAGAAGTCAAACGTGGAGAAGGAAGGATCTGTCAGTGAATCCTCCACGTTAATCACAGTTATTTGACTAAATGGTAATTTTATGTAATTAGTGGTATTTACAGGTATTTGACTAAGGAAATGATGCTAAAATAAAATAATAAAGGCGATGAATCGTGGATTCATCAAGAAGCTTCTTCCATGTTCTTCCTCAACCATCATCACCATCGAATCAAGCATCGGGCCACGTGGAAACTCCTCCGTCACTTAATACGTGCCAGTTATGGGTTAAATATTTAAGTGAACCAACCATCTTTTGTAATTACTTTTTGGTCTAGTAAATATTAAGTTTACTTTAAAAACTTGTGTAAAAATCACACACACCTCCCGTACTTTATTATAAATTACGTTTAGGTCCAGTGCCCAGCTCACCTCATGTGGGCATGCAAATAGCCCTCGGATTTTATTTTTATTAGAAATATACCCCTGCCATGTATTGTAAATTACTCTATTGCATTTTTATTTTGATTAAATAGCTCTTGTGCTTGTAAAATCATGGAAAATTGTAGTAAATGCTTAATATCATGCTTGTCCACGTAAAATTTTTGTTTAGAATTTTCTTGCATTTTTCCAATTATTAAATATCAAAAGGAGCCTATTTATTCCATTTAAACTATAAAATTCCAAAAAAGTTATAAAACTTATTCTAAAAATTTCCAAAAATATATATTTTATATTACTATATTTTATATCCCCAGACCAAAAAACACAAAAAAATATAAAAGGAAAACCTTCAAAATTTAAAACCCTCCCAAACTCTATAAAAATTTACAAAAATTCCACAAAATCCAAAAAAAATAATTTTCTATTGTATAAATGTATTTATATTATATAGTATAAACTAAAATTAATTTTGGGAATTTTTAAAGTATTTAGCTATTTTTAAATCCCAAAATAATCTGATATATTAATAAAAGTCACTGTTTTGAAAGTTTAAATCAATTAAAAATACACAAAAATTAGCAAAAATTACAAGCAAAGTCTCAAAAATAGAGAAAAATATTTAAGATAAAAAAATTTATTTTATAATTTTAAAATATATAGAGCTATATTTATAAATATAAAACCATATGTAGCTTACATATAATATTCCTATATATTACTTTTAATTATCATTATTAATTATAAATACATATAAATATTTAAAAACCAATTAATAAAATAAAAAGGACTATTATTATTTGTATTTCCTGAATTTTACCTATTTATTACATATATATTATATTATTTATATTATACATATTATTATTTATATATATAGACTTGTTAAACCTTAAAAAGAAATAAAAAATAAAAACTATAAAAAGAAAATAAAATTTATAAAATTCTAAAAATATGAAAAATATAAAACATTAAAAATCCATTAAAATTAAATATAATTAAAAATCCACAAAAAGTAAAAAAGGTACAAAATGGTATCTATTTATTTTTATTTATAGACAATAATTATTAGCATATCTGTGTATTTACTCTCAACGGTTCAACCCCCGTACTTGCTTGCTATACACATTTATTTGCATGGTATAATAAATTTCACAAAGCACAATTTACATTGATTTATCTTAGATTGTGGATTGATTGTTGATTTGATTGGTTGAGCATGTTCTGAGTACTACGAGAGCGACCGACACAACGATTGTCGAATCCGACTTGTCAAAAACTACAGGCCCTCCAAGTTCATGCGTTAGGAACCTCTGCGTAAAACCTCTCTATTAAATAATAAGATGTAAAATAATTCAAAAGTTATCTCATTAATTTCCTTCAAATTTTGTATATTGAAACCCATCATTTTGAGCGAATATCAAACATATCGGTAAATATACAACAAAAATTACATATGATAGATATCTTGACAAATATTATATTTAACAAATGCATAAAATTAAAAAAAGGATGTGCAGTTAATTTCATCCAAATTAATTTCATCCAAATCATATGCCTCTCATCAATTTTCAGCAAAATTCTAAACTTTATTGCAGAGCTTTCGGAGAGATAAGATATCTCATGATTGAATATCTTGGAAAATGCTCGAAAAAAACATAAATTTATTCCAAATTTATCATATTAGTTTCCTCCAAAGTTCATATACTAACACTTATCCATTTTGGGAAAAGTTTTAATAGGATTTTTTTAGAAAGGAGATATGGGTTGTTCATGATTAAAAATACTAGAATAAAAAAAGATGTGAAATTTATTAAAATGTTTTTCTAGATAATTTCATCATTCGTATACCAACACCCATCAATTTCGAGCAAATTAAAAATCTGAATATATATGTTTAGATTAGAGTTAATAGCTCATGATCGAGTATCTAGGCAAGTACTAAAATAAAAAATGCTAAAGCATTCAAAAGATAACTACTTAATTTTATCCATGTTTTGTACTCACACTTATTAATTTTGAGAAAAATCAAAACTTTAAAAGATTTTTCTCAGAAGTGACATTGAATATCGTAGTAGATACTAGAATCAAAAATATCTAAAATTATTTATAAGTTATCCAGTTAATTTTTTCCTAATTTCATGTACTAATAGCCATCAATTTTGATCAAATTCAAAGTTTCAGTAGAAAAATTTAGAATATAGATAAGATAACTCATGATCCAATATCTTAAAAAATATTATAATAAAAAGATTTAAAATTATTCAAAAGTAATCGAGATATATTTTTTCAAATTTCATATACTAACACCCATCAATTTAAAAAAAATCAAAATTTTAGTTGGAAATTATCATAGAATAGATGATAACCCATTATTGAATATCTTGACAAATAATAGAATAAAAATGTATAAACTACTAAAATAAAATATTGTATTTTTTTCCAAATTTCATATACTAACATCCATTATCGTTGATAAACATCAAAATTTTTAGTAGAAAAGTTGCAGAAAATAGATATGATAGCTCGTGATTATATATCTTAACAAATGCTAGAGTAAACAATATTTAAAATTATTCAAAATTATGTAGTTAATGTCAACCCAATGTCACATACTAACATCCGTCAATTTTAAACAAAGTTCAAAACTTTGGTAGAAAGTTTTCAAAAAAAAATATGATAGGTCATGATTAAAAACTTGAATATTACTTGAATAAAAAATTATGTAAATTATTTAAAAGTATTCTAGTTAATTTTATCCAGATTTCGTATACTAACACCCATCAATTGTGAGAAAGACTAAAAATATAGTCAAAATTCTCATAATAGAGATATGATAGCTCATGATTGAATATCATGATATAATACGATATATAGAAAGGTTGTGAAATTATCAAAAGTTATCTTGTTAACTTCATCCAAATTTCATATAATTACAATAATCAATTTCGAGAAAATTTTAATAGTTTAATAGAGACTTTTCAGAATAGAGATGTGATAGCTTCCAATATAGAATTTGAAATTCTCCGACTGACATTCCACGTTCCCGAAACGGATCCCCAGAAATATTTGCTAGTCCTAGTCCGGTTGTTTCCTCGCTCTAATCAAATTAGCCTTTCGAAATTCCCCATCATAAGTCGGATTTTTTGTGGCAGTGAAAAACTTTGTCAATTATCATTTTGAAGGTCTTCAAGTCAAGCTTACGAAAAAGACCTATATTACTCCTAATCACGCTATTTGTTCTCGAATTCGGGCGCATCTCCTATTTTGTTTGATTTCTTTTATGTTATGCGAGCCCGCTTAGCTCAGAGGTTAGAGCATCGCATTTGTAATGCGATGGTCATCGGTTCGACTCCGATAGCCGGCTTTTTTTGGCGGAGGTGCGTCCACAGAAGAGGAAATAGCAATGCATCTTGCTCAGTTATTCATAAGTTATCTCATTAATTTCATCCAAATTTTATAAACTCACAGCTATCGATTTTGAATGAATTTTAAAAATATTAGCAAAAAATATTTCAGAAACAAGATATGATAGCTCATAATTGAATATCTTGACAAATACTATAATAAAAAAGATGTAAAATAGTTTAATAGTTTTCAAGTTAATTTCTTTCAAATTTTATATGCCTCCCATTAATTTTGAGGGAAAAAATCAAAACTTTAGTAGAAAACTTTTAGAATAGAGATATGATATCTCATGATTAAATATCTTGATGGATAGTAGAAGTAAAAAATTGTAAAATTGTTCAAAGGATATGTAGTTAATTTTCTCCAAATATTGCATACTAACACCCATCCATTTCTGTAAAAATTCGTAATTTTAGCAGGAAATTTTCAAAAACTTATAATATTGTTCATGATTGAATATTTTGAAAAATGTTTGAATAAAAAAGATTTAATTTTCAAAGTTTTTCTCGTTAATTTCGTCCAAATTTCATGGCACCCATCAATTTCAATAAAATTAACAATTTTAATGGTAAAAATTTTCAAAACGGAGTTGATAGTTCATGATTGGAAATCTTGACCAATAATAGAATAAAAAATATGTAAAAGTATTCAAAAGATATATAATTAACTTTGTCCAAATTTCCTATATAACACCCATTAACTTTGAATAAAATTCAAAATTTTAGGAGGACATTTTTAGAACAGGGGTATTAATTGAACATCTTGACAAATACTAGAATAAAATATCTAAGATTATTCATAAGTGATCTAGTTAATTTATTCAAATTTCATTTATTACCATCTGTTAGGTATGTTTCACCCATGAAAAAAATAAAAGTTTACTTTTTTTGATTTTGTAATGGTTTTGTTTCTTTTATATATTAGATGAAAATAAGGTATCTAGATGTATATACAGAAAATAAAAAAATGTGTAAAAAGGAATTAAACATAATTTGTACAAATTAGAATAAAACTGTACTTAAATACAATGAAGTCCTAAAACAAAATTTTCTAAAATTGAATCCAACCCAAAATATTTTTAAGATTTAAAGTATTTATAGATCTAAACTTTGAAGGTGGGTAGAGTCAAAATGGAGTTCATATACATGAGAAACATGTCTTTGAGCACATGCATATTGGAAACTAGGGTTTGGATTTTATTGGAATATGTGAAAGTTTTTATTTTTAGATTATATATATTGATACGATACAAAAAGAATAAGATTAAATGGAGTTAAAATAAGAAGTGCATAAAGATTTGAATATCTGACCTATATGTTGTACAATCCAACGGATCAAAACTCGCTTCTTTAACTATGATATTTTTGTATTATGTTTATCATTTATTATTTATTGTAGAATGAAGTTTAAAGGTGAGTTTGCTCCATTTTGGAATTATAGATAAATAGATACAAGCTCGAGAAGTTGCCATATTCCTATATTAAGGGTCGTGTTTACTTCTTCATAGCGTTATTTTTATATTTTTTTATTTTTCTACTTATTTTTTATGCATGTAAGGGAAAAAGAATTAGATGAAATTGAAATAATAATAAATAGCAAGGTTGTTTTTTGTGTATGTTTAGGTCATTTATAGATATGTTGAGCTGAATTATGTACATTGTAATGCTATTTTTAGGGTTCTCCTTATTTATCCTACTTTATTGAATAAATCAAGTTATCAGGTCTTAGTCTCTAGGATAGGGTCATAAATAGTATTTACAATCCTAGCACTACAAATAAATAAGGTAATGAATAATTTAACATTCATTGGCATGTCTTTTGTAACTAAATATATAACGACAAATAATATCCGTTGATTCTTTAAACTAGCAATGATTATTATACTCATGGATATATTCCTACCAAGGAATCGTATAACAATCGCTATCCATTACATTTTTCTTCCAATCATTGTTAAATTTATCGATGATTAGTACAAATTTTAATGAATAAATCAACGGATAGATAATCATTATATGGTACTTCAGCAAAAACATGACATTCGTGGCTAATTACAAGAACAAAATATAATTTTACAACAAATAATACTCATTGTTATATATTTAACATATGAAGATATGACAATATATATTCAAATTAGTCGTTGCCAGGACAACTTTCGTGTAGTGTATTTATTCCTTTTTCTCTGGTCAGTCGTGTGTATATACAACATTTGTCTCTTTCTTTGATACCCTTCTTCGCACATTTTTATGTATTTTTAGATATTAATGAAGTGTTCTTATTTGATGAAGCTTATTTACAAGAATGTGGTATCAACAAGTATCTATATGTGTTTGTCAAGGGTTTTAACTCTATGCAGTAATAAAGTGGATAGATCTCATATTCATCAATGGAAAGGACGATTAACTTTTATAGGAAGTATACAAGAATACTAGTTGTGATAAAAACAAAGAAGAGAAAGATGATTGCTTGAGCAATATTTTAGAGAGGAGATGGAGATTGCATACAATTCGGATCACAAACACTGAAAAGAGAATGCAAATCTCAAAGTAAATAAATTTAGTGAGAGCTATAGATAAACCACTTATTCGGACTGTTAAGTCTAATGTCTGATTGAAGTTGTTTAAAGATTTATTTAATTGATCCATAAGGATGTCTAAATAATTGAAAGAATGCAAAGAAGATCAAAGCATGTCGCAATGGCCAGAAAGGAGAACATGTTGCATGATAGGTATATATCCTACAAATTGAGAGCTTACACTCAAGAATAATAGTAACACGATTAGAAAAGAAACATGCGACCAAGACACAACATTATAATCTTCGCATGTTTTGTTTTGGCTATCAATCTACCCTCATGGTTATGTATGAGATCCCTATTCTGGATGCTTGCACTGTCGATGCATGTATGGACATCACCCATAAATGCAATCGATGTTTACACACATTTACTAATAGTAGAACTATAGAAACTCAGGTAAGACTTATCGTACACATTTTCTCCTTAGAATTCTCTGTCAAAAAATATGAAGAAAATCAATGGATAATCGAATATTTGTTGTTATTGCCTATGATATAAAAAGAATTAATATGTTACATAGATAATTTGACAAGCATTAGACATGGGCGGACCTACCTAGTTGAAACCTATGGACCATAGATATTAGTACAATGAGAACATGCACTCCCTCACATTTTACATTAGCAAATTTACAAAATCAGAGTTATGGTCATGTATAATATGAGAATTTGTTACTATAATTTTCATTGTTAAATCTATAACAACAAAATTAGCATTACGAAATTATCTTTACGTCTTGAACTAAATAACGAATATAGTATTCATTACTATATTCTAAACAACAAATGATATCATAATGATTGTTTGTTGATTTTTTAATCCATGTTTGAATGTAAGATAGCATCCATGAAGTAGGATGTCCTTTCCCAAATATATTATATATACATTCGGCGGACATGCCCTTATCAAGCCAAAAAGTAGGACAGATTTCTCTCTCTAAATTACTCCCATTTAATTAGTTAGGTATTGGCTATTGTGACCACTCGAATTCGATTCTGACCCCTCATCAGATTTCGGTTAAATCCGTATCAATAAGTACCGATAAGTCGATTCTACCATACGATCTATCAAAATTAAAATATATATGAATCTCTCTGATAATTACAGTCCTAATGCTTTGTATGAATTGAAATCGAAAGGCTTCAATCCGCTATTATATCTGTTTATAAGAATTTGGTATGTGTATTGTACATGTTTTAAAATAAACACATGTATATATATAGCACGTATATATATTATGTATCCGATCATTTGATTCCCTTATTTCTATCAAAACACACACACACACTCACACACACACACACACACACACACACACACATATATATATATATATATATATATGGGTTAAATGGGGCTGCCCCTGGGAGTAGCCAACTTGGCTACTCCCACCCCTATTTTTCCCTCATTTTTTTATTTCTTTGGAAAATAAAAATTTGTAAATTCATCATTATATCCATCTAACATTCTATTATATATATATATATATTGGTATATGTTTTGCGCAAAAAGATAATGTATTGTGCAACATGAACTAGTCCATGATAATGTATTGCGCAAAAATTTCTGCACTTTCCATAATTATACGGTGACCGTTACGATCTTGTGAGAGGATCGTCTGCTGTAATATAGCAGGTGATGTATTACAATGGACAGTCCGATCGCGATCGGACAGCTCTCATAGGTGGTCTACTATCCCCAGCCTCCTATGAGGGCCGTCCGATCCCGATCGGTCCACTGTAATACAGCACCTGCTATATCACAGAAGACAATCCGGTCTCTCCAATATTGCTCTGTTTTTGACCGTATACCTCTACTAAATATAGCCCGTCATCATGTACGGAACTCGATTCTCGGCTTCCCATCTTATTATAATTTTGAAAGGTCACAGGGACATGGTCGCAAAAATTCCTGATATATATTTATTGCTGTTAATATAAGGAATGGTATATGATGGTGGCCATGATGTGGATAATGGGATGAGATCCAATGGCACATGAGGGCTTCGTGGCATGGGTGCCTGTGGGGGATGGCACCTTGGGGGCGACATGCCAGCACCACCATCACATGGCCATGGCAGTCCTTGGGACCCTCCATCCAACTCCCCATAGTATGAATATGAGATCAGAGTTGGGAGAAGCTAGATGCACTTTGAGTGCGTCCCCCACAAGGACATTTTGCGCTAAACACCCATAGGCATCACTCCACATGTACCTCATCGAGTCGACTTGTCGATGATCCGCCTTTACACGTGGGCCCCACGACCACCTCCGCCTCCCGTCTCCTCGGTTAGATGTTTTTCCGACGACCGACTCCGTATTGAGGCGGGTTGTAAACCGTGATCTGTGATGTCACTGCTCAAGTCATCCTAGGTAGATCATCGCCTCGCTCGTGCTGCGTGGGTAGAGCGAGACAGCATCGAGAGCTAGACCGTTAGAACATATCAGTTCAAGCCAAAGTTTGACCTTGCTTGCCTACATACTTCTCAAACCTTAAGCATGAATAAGGATATGGAATAAGGAGAATAAAGGTCTATTCTCTGTTCAGCTGGAAAGATAGAAATAAGAAGAATAAGGAGGAATAAGAGTAGGTAAAGTAGTATAAATATAAGAATGAGGGTGGAAAAAGTAAAATAATGAGATGTGGATGTGAATAGACGTACTCGTAAGGAAGTATAAAATGCAACTGAGAGAATAGATTATAATCATTGTTTAAAATGTTGGGTAAGGAAAGCTCTATAGTTATTTCGGGAATAAGAAAATCCTAGACTTTATCTCCATACTTAGAGTCTTAGATGACTTCATTTGCTTAATAAATTGGGAGACATAATGAATAATATCCGGAAGATGAAATACCCTAATTTTCTTTGTTTGACCCATAAAATTAGGAGACGGTCCAATATATAAGGGGTTTTTACATTTATACCCCTGTAGATTTACAATAGCAAACAGTTTGTAAAGTGGAGTAAATAAAAAGTATTGCAGGGTCATTCTTGTAATATTGAAAGTTTACAGTGGTGTTTATGCAAAGAATCCCTTATAAAATTTAGAAAAGGGAGCAACCACCACTGTTTGTGGAAGGAGGAATATATGTGTCTCTGTGCATGAGGCAAATGCTGCAGTGGTTCACAGTTTGAGGTCTTTTTATCAAAGATGATAAAAAACAACAGGAAAGAGAGCAACACACTTTAGTTTTTGGTACCTATTTGGGACAAATAGTTTGTTCCTATTCCCACTAAGGTCCACCTTTGAGGACGGCGAGAAAAATCCTAGAAATTAGAGATTTTTATATCATGACTCCTGAAATATTTTTCTTATTGCGGGAATCCCAGAAACTAGAGATTTTTATATCATAACTCCTGAAATATTTTTCTTATTACCCCACAACCCCTGCAACTTTTGTTACTACATTATGACAATGCCCATGTAAGCTTATTGAGTCTTACCCCACAATATGGGCATCTATGTTAAATAGAGCAATATTACAAAGGTCGTGTTGTCATTACAATGATGTGATGTAATTGAACAAGATTTTAGGGTTCAATGTGTAAAAATGCTAATATTTTGCGTTAATGGTCGTCAAGATTAAAAGGGATTTTTACTCGACAGCCCTATAAACTTTGCCAATTATCTCTACGACCTTTTGCACAACATAATTACCCCATCGACCTTGTAAATTACCCCAAGAACCCTCACAGGCTTCAAACAGATTAATCAGAGGGTTCATGGGGTAAGAGTTCGCAGGTTTACGGGGTCGAGGGGGGAATTAGGTTGTTCCAAAGGTCGTGGAGGTAATTGGCAAAGTTTATAGGGTCTGTCGGGTAAAAATCCCTTTTATTTTTAGGTTTTGATTTGCACATTGTACTCGCACGACTCCATGATGCGATTACGATTACGTAATTGTGCGCAGTCCGATCGAGCTAATGAGAGCGGTCGACAAAATGATCTGGTGGTAAGCAGTGTGCATGTAATCCATAACCATAGAATTACACAAAAACCCTAATAAACAAAAACTATTTTTTTTTGAAAAAAAAGGATGTTTACAACATGACTACTATAATCTTACTCAATTTTGACATATATATGCTCATGTTTCATAGAGTAATTTACAAGGATCATGATGCAATTACATGAGTGTAGAAGTTATGATATCATTGAACAAAACTTTAAGGGTGCGTTTGGTTGGCGGGTTAAGGCGGGTTAAACTGGTAGAGGGTAACTCGTTTTTGTGTTTTGGTGTTTGGATAGAGGGTTAAAGTGGAGGTGGGCTAGAAGTGAGTTTGGGTGATATGATTGTATTGAAATTTGAAAAAGTGAGTAGTTATTGTGATGTGATTGTATTAAAGTTTGGAAAAGTAAGTTGAAGTAGAGTAGTTTATAATTTTTATATGATATGATGTTATAATATATTATTTTTTTGATAGGATTGATGATGTAAAATTGATTTATTTTAATTTTTTTAAAAAGGAATAAAGTGGGGCCTACGGGAAGAGAGGGGGTGTGGGTTAAAGGGGTAAACTCCCCTAACCCGCAGGTAACCTGCATGAGGAACGGGAGCTAAAGGTTCATGGTGTAAAAATCCCCCAACACAAACACCATGAATGCTCTCATCCGCATTGGCCACGTATTGTTATCTCCACCGTTCATCTCCGAGACCAATCATGTTAAAAACCAACCTTCTCCCTCCACCCTTCAAAGGGCTCTCTCTCTCTCTCTCTCTCTCTCTCTCTCTCTCTAACTCTCTCTTTCTCTATATCTGTTTCTCACACTCTCACTCATCAAAGAACACTTCTACACCAACGACAGCAAAGGATTTGAGCTCGAAA
The DNA here is from genome assembly GCA_037367405.1 of Ottelia alismoides. Lineage (NCBI taxonomy): Eukaryota > Viridiplantae > Streptophyta > Magnoliopsida > Alismatales > Hydrocharitaceae > Ottelia > Ottelia alismoides. The sequence continues at coordinate 763,276 of JAZKJV010002089.1, forward strand.
TTGCAATATAGTGAAGGAATCTCGGATCAAGTTCAAGATTTGGGTAGATTTGGACCATGTCTGGGGTGCTCATGGCGCCGGAAAGCGGCGGTCTCGGCTTCGAGGAGACCGAGCTCCGCCTCGGCCTCCCGGGGGACGGAGGCGAGGCAGTGAAGAGCTCGGCGAAGCGTGGCTTCTCCGAGACCATAGATTTGATGCTCAAGCTCCAGACCACCGTGGATGACGTCAAGGACGACACGAAGGAGAAGATCACGATGATGATGAAGGCCTCGATCCCCGTCGACCCTGCGAAGCCGCCCGCCGCGAAGTAAGCTGACCATCCTAGCTCACTTCGAACTTTCGTCATGCAAAGTTCCTGTGATTATCAATATAATTTTTCATCTTAATTATACGGAAGATAATTGTATATATCATAATTTTTCCAACATTTCTAGAAGTACTTGGTTATTTTAGCATATTTTTTTAATACTAAGCACAGTAATTTCTAGGGCTCGGGTTCGAATCCGGATAATTTAAGATAGACACACCGCACTACCATCAGACCACTCCTTAATTGAAGTATTTTAGCCTATTACTCGGTAATCACGAAAAATTAGGGGGGAAAATAGCTCATTTGCTGTAAGAAAAGCTGTTTATTGTATGTAAGATTAGCTATTTTTCATTTTTTTACGTAGTTAAGAGGTGCAATTATATATTTTTTAAAATATGGCAGCAATATGGCGGAACCAACAATAATAGCAAAAAATATAGGGATTTTTACCCAACAGATCCTGTAAACGTTTTAAAATGCCTCTACGACCTTTTGCACAACGTAATTACCCCATCGACCCTGTAAATTACCCCAAGAACCTTCACGGGCTTAAAATATATTACCCGGATGGTTCATGGGGTAAGAGTTGGCAAGTTTACAGAGTCGAGGGGGGAATTAGGTTGTTTCAAAGGTCGTGGAGGTGATTGGCAAAGTTTATAGGATTTGCCGGGTAAAAATCCCATTTATGAGATTTTTATTTCGCTAAAAAATCTTGTTGTCTTGAAGCCAAAATTTTAATACATATGCACAAGTTGACGACATCTGATGATTCTCCTAAATATGATAAGACAACGACATCTTCCTCATAAATCAATATATCTAAAATCGATAGTCCGATAAATAAAATGATCTAAAGGTTGAACAATTTGATTCCGTCGGAAACACAACCCAGGGCACAAGTCGTCGGCTGGCCTCCGGTGAGATCCTTCCGCAAGAACGCGCTCTCGGTGCAGAAGGTCGGGAAGGACGAGGGCGACAGGACCGGCGTCGCCGCCGCGTTCGTGAAGGTCAGCATGGATGGCGCACCATACCTCCGCAAGGTCGATTTGAGGACTTACAAGAGCTACCAGGAGCTCTCCTCCGCCCTCGAGAACATGTTCAGCTCCTTCTCCAGCGGTAATTTGTTCCTCCTATCTCCCCGTGTATTATTTTGCGGAAGCAGATCCTCTACAGTACAACAGAGAGCCGCTCAATCATGATCGAGCAGTTCACGCAAAGGACCATCAAAATCCGAATTTTGTGTGAAGCATTCGATCTTGATCAAGCGACTCTGACCGTACAAATTGCATAAATGATCCTGAATTATTAACATTATTTTTTTCGTCGTGTGATAAATGAATCGTGATTAGGGCTGTCAGGACATGTATTAAGATTCGTTGGTTGATGTGAATTAATATGATGGGGATTGTTGTTAGGACATCAAATCGGGCATTAATAAAAGTGGCAATAATAGGAAATGGTAGAGGGCATGTGGGTTTGCAGCAACCGGTGCACCCACATGCTCTGTTATCCACTCTGTCCTCTTTGGATTATAGTCAAGCCCATAATACCAAACTTTGATTAATCAGTATATACATATAAGAAAAAGTACATATATAGCTTAATATTCTCCTTAATTTATTTTGCATGATTAGGTAGATGAAAGATATTTAAAATCATGAAAATGCCTACGACTTGACCAGCATGCATATAGTTGACGGATTACAGCTCTACCATAGAAACAAAATGTGTGCATCTGCAGTTGCTAATGATGTAGTGATAGATTTAATAACTATTATTATTATATATTTAAATAACAGCTAATGATATAATGATAGATTTGGAAAAAAAACGTCACTACATGATGGTAATTAAAGAGCATACGATCGTTTTTGTATGAAGGGATTTTTACACCCATAACTTTGAGTAATTTCGCAATAACATTTATAACTCTGCATAATTACGAATTACATGAGAAACCTCGAGTAATGCTTAACTCTTACATAACATGACCCTATGTTATGTTATGTTTGGGATATCCGTTATATTTAACGGTTTCCGTTGAAAAAGACAAAAATACCCTTGATGTTCATTTTTATTTGCAAAACATGCCATCATCGATTCTCCCTCCCCGCACTCAGAATACCTCTCACCCCTCTCCTCGATTCGGCCGACCACCTCTGCACCTCCCCCCCTCGGGGCGACGACAACCTCCCTTGCCGATCTGTTCCCCCCTCATCGAAGCCGAGTCTGCACTGTCCCTCATCCAAGCCCACGCGCGCCTCTTCTGCACCCCTGCGAAGCACTTTGGTCGATGCTTCATCGATCGCATCCGCGTGCAGCCCACCCCCCCCCCCCCGGTCAAGCAACCCGAGATGCTGCTCCGCTCGCCCACTCGTAGCCGAGCTTCCCCCCCCCCCCCAGCGGAGAGCCCCCCGCCCCAACCCCACGGTGGAGCCCCCACCTCCCCCCAACCCCACCCCTGCACAGCGCCCCCCGCTCCTTCCCTGCAGAGCTCTCAAGGCCCCCCCACCCTGCGACGGAAGCCCCCCCGCCCCTCGCTCCTTTCCTGCGCTCAAAGCCTTGCTCCTCCCCTGGTCGAGCACCCCGAGTTGGTGCTCCGCTCGCTCACCCGCAGCTGATCTTCCCCCCCGGCGGAGAGCCCCCCGCCCCAATCCCGCGGTGGAGCCCCCCCACCCCACCCCGTGGCGGAAGCCTCCCCGTCCCTCGCTCCTTCCCTGCGCTCAAAGCCCCTCCCCCTCCCTCCCCCCCCCCCCCTGCGGGTTGCTCCTCCCCTGGTCGAGCACTCCGAGTTGGTGCTCCGCTCGCCCACCCACAACCGCGCATCCCCCCCCCCCCCCCCCCTCCCCCCCCCCCCCGGCGGAGCTCGAAGCCCCCCGGCCCAACCCCGAGGTGGAACACCCCCCCCTCTTCTCCCCCCGCACAGCGCCCCCCGCGATCCGAGTTTCTACCTCTGCTTGAAACCCCGCAGCTCACTGCTCGACTGATCCGAAGCAAGATGAAGAGAAGGGAGCAGGGTTTTCTTTGTTTATTTTGAGGATGAGTTAGATTAACTCATTCATATGGTTGAGTTAAGATAGTAAACTAACGGAGGGTTATGAGTGTGAGACGGAGTGAATATCCAGGGTTTCTTATGTAATTCGTGATTATGCGGGGTTATGAATGTTATTGCGAAATTACTCAGAGTTATGGGTGTAAAAATCCTGTGTATGAATTATTGTTAAAATACAAAAATGGATATATGGACATTCGTCGTGAATTTCAACTATACATACTTCTTTGTTGTGGTATATGATAAAATATCAGATATATATATATATCCAAAAATATTATAGTTAGCAAAATCATCCACTGCAACAAAATTGGACTATATTGACACTTTTTCACTCACTAAATCAGTTGTTTGTAAAATATATAATTGTGATACTATTAGTTACGGTGATCCATATAACAATGCTTATTCATTGCTATTTTTTAAAAAAATTACTAATCGTCGCCAAATTTTGAACTAAAATAAGTGATGATTAGTTGAAATTTTGAAAAATAACAATAGATAAGCTTTGCTATATAGATTGTCGTTAATGATATAACGACAGTGGAATATTTTTGCTAAAGTATAAAAAATCATTTCGAAATGAATAAAATCATTATTATATATCTAACAACAGTTGATTAAGTGATAGATTTTGAAAAACATCTCCGTAGCTCAATTTGTTGTAAGGATCTCTTATTATCGGCAATTACAACAAAATTAAAGGATAGAGTCGATGGATAATTATTATTATATGAACCAAAAGGGCATCATATATTACGTAGTTTTGAAGTGTATTTTTTAAAAAAACAAACAATATTGATTGCTATATTTATCGTTTCGTATTTTTCAGCCAAGATTAAGAAAAAGAAATAACATGACATGCGCATTATGTTCCATGCAAAAGACCCGATCCTCTATTGTAGAGTCTGTTGCTGCAGCAGACTCTGCAGTAGACTCGTGGGCTGCTCGATCTTGATCAAGCGGTTCACACGAATTTGCATGATATGGACCCACAAAAAGTATGAATTCGTGTGAATCGCTCGATCATGAGAACGGCCCACGAGTCTACTGCAGAGTATGTTGCAGCCTGACTCCACAGCAGACGATCCTCTCTATCCATGCAAACCCTAAATGCAGGGTCGTCCCTGAGGTTAGTTTACGAGTGCAATGGCTCAGGGCCCATCAACTTTAGGGGCTCATTTTTACATGTATTCAACCTTTAATTAGTTTAGGGAAAGATAGTATATGCCCTAACGAGGACTTGTAGAATCAAATTTTTAGTAAAACAAGTCCCCGAAAATGAGCCCTTGTGGAATCGATTTTTTCAATGAAACAACTCGTTGAAAAATGATCCCTTATGGAATCTATTTTTCGATGAAACAACTCATCCAAAAATGAGCCCTTATAGAATCGAATTTTCAGTGAACAACTCAATGCTAAAGTCCAAAATTTAATGGAATTATATAAGGGCACATTGTTCATTGAAATTTTTTATAAGGACCCATTTTTTTTCTTTTGCCAAGGGCCCACCAAATGTCAGGGACGACACTGCCTAAATGGATAGCATAGGCATTGGCTTTCTCTAAAAAAAAAATCGGAGTTTTGCATGAACGACGGATGGAAATAAAGCAATCGTGGACGTACTTAATTAATCAAAGTGAAACTAATTAACCCATGCATGCACGTAAATTACGAGATTAAGTATATAATTACAGGGTCCCAAGGGATGCACGGGAGGGACTTCATGAACGAGAGCAAGCTGATGGATCTGCTCAATGGATCTGAATATGTCCCAACCTACGAGGACAAGGATGGTGATTGGATGCTCGTCGGGGACGTCCCATGGGAGTATGATCAATCCATATTATCTTAGTTTCTCTAATCTGTTCTTGTTTCTGCAGCTAGAACATATATATGTCTGCATATATTCATCTGTGTTTTTTGTGTTTGAGATTCTGAATGTAGATTTATGTTTTGTTGTTGATTATATGATGATCAGGATGTTCGTCGATTCGTGCAAGCGCCTGCGAATCATGAGAGGATCGGAGGCCATCGGCATCGGTTAGTATACGACATCATCCTAATCACACTCTTAAATTCTTAATTAAGTCCTTAGTAGTTGATGTTTTGAGATTTCCAGTCTACATTAGTTAGTGATATAGCATTTGATGGAGATTGTAGTAACTCTGCAATTTGACCAACTTTAGAGTAAAGCTTAATTAAGGACAAAGATTAAGCTTCAAGATATTTTGGTTATATATGCCCATCAATCTTAAGTCCATAACGAGCAAAAAAACACACATGGAACCATACAATTAGGGTAAACTTTACATAAAATGTCTCAAAGTTTGAGGTAGATTAAAAAAATATTGGGTCACCTGTAAATATCATGATGTTATAGAGGTAAAATAGGGGGGCATACATTTAATAACAAAAAGATAACACCGTGAATTTTGTGAGAATGCACGGAGTGGTGTTGCAAAAATCATAAGGGCATAACTGCAATTGCAGAATTTCTGAGGAACATGAGTGTTAAAATCCCTATTAACATTTATGACACAACTCAAGGATTTTCACTACAAGAAAAACGAGTTGTTGTCACAGAATGTGGCTACGGAAACTTGTGGTCATGATAATTGTGTGGCTATTAGTTACTCATAACTACAATTCCGTAGCCAAAATCTTCATACCAGAACTCTGGTCATGGAAACTTCTGTGGTTACTTATAGTGGCCACAACATATTCGTGGTCAGAGAACTCTCGCAATGAGACTTTTAACTACGACTACAGGCTACAAAGTGTTGTAGTCAGAGCTCAATTTTGTAGCCACAAGTTCCACATTTGTGGGCATATGTAGTGTTTGATGACAATAAGACATCACCTGTCATAATCTTAGAATACATAGATGATCATATTAGCAAGGTCAGATCTATCATTTCAATGAAAAAAATTACAATATCATTGCAAAGTGTTTCTCCACTGGATTTCTTTTAAAATGAGTCAGTACTTTTTATCTACAAAAACTTCGGGACCTTTTATGCAATTTACCCTAATTTAGTCTACTTTGACCATATTTCTACCACTTAATTAATACCTAGAATTACAAAAGAAAATCCAGTTCTCAGGAATAAATATTCATGCAGATTGAAGCCCTACTCTTTGAACAGTTCAGAAAATTCATGTCCACATCATGAACTTCCATCACACTTAAAAACAGCATTTGCTGAAGATTATTATAATGATTTCAGCAATTTGTTTGACCACTTCAATCCAAACCTAAAAAGCTGGGCCATGATTAAGCTTAAAGATACCCTGATAAACTTATAATATTAACCTAAGCAATTAAACTGCAAACAGTTCTTAATCATAAACTAATCACTCCCTGTGCATTGATTCCAGCACCGAGGGCTGTGGAGAAGCGCAAGAACAGGAGCTGAGGAAGAAAAGCTTAATCCCTTCATCATATATTAATGTCAGATGAGGTGCATGTTGTCCATTATCATGATTATTATAAGATGTTTGAGTACAAGATCTGAAAGGTGTCTGTAATTTCCTGCTCCTTTTATATATATATATATATATATATATATATATATATATATCTTTGTTTGAACAAAAAGTACTGGTTTGAGCAGAAGACTTTGCTTGTGTCACTGTCTAGTTAATCAAGCTTTTTTTTTTGTTTATTAGCTCCAAGTTTAGGGTTTGTGTGGTGCTAATCACTCTTTGGTGCAGATTATAATAATAATAACAGTGGTGGATTATTCCTTATGTTTCCTTATGTTCCCTCTTCTGGTCTTCATATTCTCTATGTTGAATATAATATCAAAATAATGCACTAACAATAAACTTGGTCTCCAGTTACATTTATTTTAAATCCATCACTAAATTTTCCGTTGTTAAATATATACTGACGAATGCCATACATCGCTAAATGATCTTTTATCTAAGAAATTAGTGACAAAAGCCATAACCATTGTTACATTGTAAGCAATATTTATTTGTTGGTATTTTTCAAAACTTACTTGATCTAATAATCGCCAATTTTTCAAAATTTAAACAATAGCAACAGATAAGTGTTGCTACATAGAGTGTTGACGGATATGACTGCCGTTGTTACTTTCTAGTATAAAAAATCATTTGGCAACGGATAATATTCATCAGTATGTATCAGACAACGGACGATTTGGTGGCGGAGTTAAAATAAACGTTGATGTAGACCTAATTTGTTGTAGTTATAAGAGCAAATTCGCGTGTACGATATGTATAGTAAGGAGGGCTAGTTTGGGTATGAGGAGTACAGAAAACGTTGCGTTCACGCAAATGGGTTACCGCTCGACTGGTGTCTCCGACCTAGGTCGTGACTAGTCCTTGTCTTAGGAGGATGCATCATGCATTGCATGAAAGATTAGTGTGTGATGCAAACCAAAGCTTGATTATCTTGTGTTAAGCAATGGATGGATAGAACTAAGGGCATGTAATTATGTCCATAGAGGATCAGTGGTGGTGTTGGGGACAAGAGCATGTGGGTGGGCATGGAGGGCGCCTGTCATGGCTATGTGATTTATGGATGCTTTGGATATTTTTGCAAGTAGATGTGATAGACATGTGTATATTTATAAGGTTGGAGGGGAGGCCCCTAATGTGGACCTTTTATTGTTTTGTTGGGGGATTGACATGACATGAAGGGAGAACCCACATTTGCATTATGAGTGAGATGCCCATTGGTATATTGTAGTGGGAATGGCAGCTCATGGTTTCAGACATTATCTCCAAATTTTCCAGACAGTGGTTTTTGACCAATTAATCTCTCATTCATATGGATGGTATGATTGCATGCAGATAACTGGAAACAGTTGCATGCACTCAGTTGATGCTACCACTGGGAAATTATGTTATTGTATGTACATCCTTACATGCATATATCAAATTCCTTTCCTTATCTATATCAAATTCCTAACCAATTACTCTATCCTAATTTCTTGCATCTAATGGGTTTTACATAAAATTAAAATACTATTATATTATAGAACATCTGTTCCAAATATAATATATATACACACACATATGATATGGATGATATTTTATATATAGTGTGAAATAAATATTGTTTATGTATTTTATTTCTATTTCATGTATATTTAAGTATATATATATTATTTCATTTTGGTTTGATTAACCGGTTCAACCAATTTTATTCTCACTAGTTTGGTTTAATCGATTTTAAATAATGATGACAAATCATCATCCGGTTGAAACGATTTGATTACGTGGTTCAACCCGATCCATGTTAGAAAAATAGGAAGCGGAAGTGGATACGATAAGCAGAGCATAATAGATAATGAATAAATAAGGAAGAATGCAAGATTTAACGTGGAATCCTACTCCCTAAGGAGCGGGATGAAACCACAGGAGAAGCCCTCAAAGGGGCATATGCTTCATTGCTTTTTCTCAATGGATATAGGAGGTCTGGGGCTCCTTATGTAGCCTCCACAGAGCCTCCAAATCTCACCACTGGTAGATGTGAGACTAAACATATGGATGGGGTAAATGGATCCTGGAGAGATCCATTTACCCATCTCCCTCAAGTGACGCATATAACCAATTACTCCAACAGACCATTTTGGTAAGGTTTCTAATTCGTGTTTCGGTTTCTAAAATATTGTTATAATCACATAAGCCCTTCTTCTATCATTAGATAAATCTAAGATAGTGCTTGATTTTGTACAAAGTTCTTATCATGAGAGAAGGGTGTATATATCACTACAACAGAATGGGTTTATAGTGATATTTCTTTTTTTAAATCCATCGTTATACCGTCTGTTATACACACACATACGCGTGCGCGCACACATAATGATGATATATTCGTTGCGAAATAAATTTTTATACATAAAATTAGTGACGAATGTTATATTCATTATCATAAAATTTGAAAAAAAGCAAAGGATAAATATTATAAGCATTGTTGCTAACGATATAACAATGGATATGGCATTCGTCGCTAATTTCAAAAATAAAAAAAATCACGAGTAAGATGATTTACTTGAAGTTCACAACGAATAACATGCTAGTTGATATATCATTGCCGACGAATATGCAACAATGATTATTCATTATATTTGTCATGATTTTTTTACTTTAGCCATGATAAAATAATAACGATTAATGCAAAAATTAAAGCAAAAGGTAAGAAGTAATTGTTGTTACATCACCCTCAGCTCGCATTATGGCAAAGAACGTCATTTGTTGAGTCATTTGTTGACGATAATATTTGTTGTATATTTACTGTCAGATGATTAGCAATCGTTTTCAAAATGTGTCGTTGTAGACTGATTTTGTTGTTGTAGAGGGGCCTATATAATAACATAAGTTTCCAAGAGGTGTGTATGTATAAAATGCCTATAATTTAAGCGTGTACATGAAGTTCTACATCATGAGTGTGGTTCCAAGAAAGATCATGTAGTTGTACCAACTTTCATATAACATTTATGTAGGAGAATAAGATATTGTTTGATGTAATAGTTGGTTGGGAGAATGCATTTTTTGCTATTAGAAAAGTATATGGTTTTAGTTACATACAAGACCAAATGATCATATTCAAATGCCAATTCAAGACACAGATGAAGAAAATATATGTCGCTCTACCTCAAGAATCCCATACTAACTTACTCAAATGTTGAAAATGGTCTTCTTCCTAATTGCTAAAATGGTATGCCATCCTAGCTATGAAACTAGTCATCGTATGCGAGTTCTTGCTCCATGATCCAACCTCCTTTTGTCTTCTCTCATGAAAGTTGAAATGCTAGTCCATTCAACACGATGATTCATTGATGACACAACTCACAAGCATTAACACGATATGTTTCGCAATCCAACTAGGTCAGAAGAATTACGATACATAGACTAGATAGGCTCAAGAAGACGACCACCTAACCCTCCTCAGGTAGAAAATATAAAGTTAGAATCGTGAATAAGTAACTGAACATGAGAAAAGAGACGAAAAAAACGAGCGCATGAATGAATGAACGCCGATACTACCTATCCAGGGTTAAGCTTAGATAGGCAGCCTTAACCAAAACCAAGCATGTAAAAACCTAGCATATTTTGGTGTTTAACCTAAAGAAGACGATACTACCTATCCCTCTTCAGATGGAAAATATAAAGTTAAGCTCATGAATAAGTAACCGAACGAGAGAAAAGAGAAAGAAAGAACGTGCAAATGAACGTCGATACTACTATCCAGGGTTAAGCCTAGATAGGCAGTTTTATCCAAAACCAAACATGTACACCAGGCATATTTTGGCGTTGAACCTTAATAAGCGATCTTATCAAACAACCTACCTAGCATATTTCGTTTCAAACCTAGATAGGCGAATCTCAATGACCATATACCCTAGCATAAACCATAACCATACCCTATAAGACATAAAGAAAGCAAGGAACTCCATTAAACTAATCTGAAAACCTCTCCATGACCTAGATCCATATCCAACCCATCCCTCCAATTGGAGAAACAATCCATGGGAATTTATGACCTGAGACAGTGATGCAATGGTGGGGCAAAGTTGATGGGGAGTTGTCCATGGGGGTGGTGAGGACCCATACCATCAAAGCAAGGAGATTCTAGTGCATGAATGTGGATAAGGGTCAATGCAAAATGTCTGGTTCATGGCTCCCATCACCTTGAAATCAAGGTCCACATTAGGGTTGCACTGGCACAAACATGTATTGGTCGGGGGTCGCATCACTTATTTGGGTGCCATTGTAGTTATGGTGAGAGAGCTACTTGACCTTATTTCTTTATCAATTTGCATTGAGAATTGATTTTGCATTCCCCCTCTCCAATAATTATCAGACAACTCATTGTGCTCCCTTTTCCTTCTTCTCCTTCTTTCTTTCCCATTATGTTTGGGTGAGTAGAAGTCTCATAATTGCTTGATGGGATAAGTATCAAGTAAATATTTAATAGTATGTACATCGCCTTCACCTTTAGCTTGCTTGAAAATGAAGTCCTTTCTCGTTCATGCATGTCGTATTCGATAGACACACAAACACAATTATACAAACACACACACATGAGAATAGGAAGCATGTAGACCATTTGCATGCAACTTATGTTCATCACCTCATAACCACTCAATCACTATAGAAACCACCATGCGCATGTTCCTAAAGCACAAGCTTTGGCAACAATAATTCCAGATAAAGATGAATAATTGATGGGGATGATGAACATGCAATCCTCTTATACAGCTCAACAATCTATACCCTCTACCTTCCCATGCGCATACATACGAGTTGCCAAGCACGCACACACACACATATGTATGTTTTGGTCATCAAGGAATTCTTTCATTGATTTAACCTGTCAATGATTTATAAACAATATTACAAGTCTCGATGACTTACAAATCACATTAATATGTTAATGACAGATCCATATACTATATTCGAGTTTTTCGAGTTTTACATAGACTTCAACACTATGGAAACAAAACAGTTTTGGCTTAATGGGCTGAATATTTAGCAACGACAAGCATAACCCTTTTATAGCAACAAAATAAACACCAATAGAGCTTGAAACAAGGTGTCCAATGCCAAGTTACTACGCACATAACCACCGTAACTAAGGTCGATAAACATCGACAAAATTCCGATTCATGATCCAAACACCAAACAAAATGGAAAGACCCCAATCCAACCATCGCCGCGTAAGGATGTAACGGTCAATCAGCACATCCCAAGATGACCACCTTCCGTAAAGGTTGCAATATGCGGTCGACGATGCCTCACAAGATGCTGTCATGTTACTGTGAAAGCAATGCAAGTTGCGCAAGTCGTGCAAGAGGTTAGCCATGCTTTGCAAGGCAAGGAAATAAACAAAGGCACTTCTTTGAGAACATACATTCAGATGCAAAAAAAATCGCATGCCATTTGAACTTCCAACACGATTGCAAGTCGTCAAACCCTAAATTTTATCCCATTTTCAGTTCCTCAAGTCACTGCACCAAGTCCGTCAGCATTTGTCTTAGGCAGTCCCTAAAACAACGCGGATATCACTTTGTTAATGAAGGCATAAGCACGGCATATATCTGTCTAAAGCAGGAACTTTTTTACGGACTTTATCAGATATAGAACCCGAAGCATTGTTTACAGCAAGAAAATTTACATAAAGAATGTTGCTTACAGGGGAAAATTCAGGGAGGGCATGCTCGAAACTATTACAAACTATTTCCAAGCAATTGCCTGGGCGATTGCCTGCATCCCACCCACACCCTACAACACGATCGGACTGGAAATGGAGACAATAACATTGATACATACATTATACAACCACCAATCGAACCACCCAACTAGCTAATTTGTCAGTCGTCGAATGGGAACTGCAGCTTCAGCAAAAACGCTATCTGCAATGTGTCGATGCCGTCAGCATCTTCACTCTTGCAACTGCCATGGATGTGTGCGTCATATGCCAATGAGACGAGGTCTGCTTCTCGCAAGTCCTTAAAACTGCCACATTTCTGCCACTGTACTCATGTTAAGGCTGCACCATGAATGGACGAACCGCTTGTGTCGGAAGTGCGCATGGAGCTCATGATAACAGGGGGTGACTGTTGCTGTGGTTCGCTTACCAGACCTAGGGATGCCAATATTGGTCTGGTTTGCGCAAATATAGGGTGAGCACAGAAAAAACAAGAGGGAAAAAGCACAACCAACAGCTAAAATGGTTTCTTTGTTAATTTAACATCAAGGAAGTAATTTACTAATTACATTCAACGAGCATATTGAAATCGTGGAGTTACCTCGATAACGAGTTTTTTATATGGGGCTGACTCGCATGGGCAGAGAGCGGTGCTCTAAGGTTTGGATGCCTAATCAAAACAATCTCAAGCTGTTGTGCTGGTAACTGGAGGAAAGAATAAAACTTGATTAGAAAGGATGCAAGAAAATGGCATATTAGGATGGAGATAATAACATCAGCACGCATACCTGCAATAACACCGGGAACGAGTGTGGTTGAGTCTGCGAAGCACACTTCAAGAACCCAACCCACAACTTTGGCATCTTCCAAATCTATTGGGAAAGAATGCGATCAAAAAATGGCAGCCAGGTACTTGTGCATTAAAAGCCTTCAGTAAGAAATCGTACATATTCCCAGAATACGCAAAACACATAACAAATGAACATAGAATTCTCCATGGTGTTTCATTGTATTTCAATTGGCACACGACCCAATATACACTTCATTTGATTTTTTTTGTTCTTTTTCTGAGCACAGTTATTTTGGTCTTGCACATTACAACATTTATTCCTTGTGCATATTGGCAGTTTTTTTGCTAAAGTGACTTCTCATGTATCAGATTGTGTGCTTTGAAACCTCCAAAGAATTCCAATTCGCATTGCTATCTCAATTGAATAAATTGGCCTCTATAAAGAGTTAAAATGTCTCTGAATGTTTACAAATTCTAGCCTACCAGATATGCAAGCCAGAGGAAAGCAAGCAACTCGAAACCCGTGGATCAGATAAGATTCCAGTTTGGTGTATTTCAGATAATAGGTCTCGCACAAAAACACTGGATTGGGTCGAATTAGACATCTAGATGGATTAAATAAGATGACTCTAAATCATTGGAAAAACAATTTGTTGTTTGAGGGATTGCATGAACCCAATCCGGTCTATATAAGCTTTTCCAAATAATGGTGATGACGATCAATAATCTATTTTCAGTATGGTCTGAAGTGTTTCTTAAGATCACAAACAATAATCCCTTTTATAGGAATGAGCATCCCCAAATCATGCACCTCCAGCCCTCCTATTTCTATTAGCGGGATAAGAAGGTAATCCTTCACCCCCAGCCCTCCTATTTCTATTAGCGGGATAAGAAGGTAATCCTTCCTTTCAAAAAAAAGCATTCCTTAAATATATTACCTAATTCAATGCAAGTATCATCTTGATAGACAAAATTAAGTAAAAATAATAAATACTTGATCCCGCCAATAGGCCCAATACTGAGCAATCAATTCTTCCAATAATATCAAGTCTTAATGTTTTTTAAAGGGCGTTCATCCCCAGTAGGTGATCACCCAATAGCTCTATGGAGAAAAGAAGAGTTGTTTATTGCATTGGGCATGGGGTTTCTTATATAGCATGATAACCTAGGGGCTGATAAGTACAAATTACATGAATGCCCTCAGAAGAGATACAGTACTTAAATAGTAAAATAATTATAATAGATAATTCCAACACTCCCCCTCAAGTTGGAGCATATATGTCGATCATGTCCAACTTGAAAATAAAACGACAAACATGTTTCTTGGTAGAGTCTTTGTGAGGATGTCTGCAATTTGTGAGTTAGAGGATATGTGTGGCGTGCAGATCTTTCCTTCTCGTACAACATCACGTATAAAATGGCAGTCGACTTCAATATGCTTGGTTCTTTCATGAAATATTGGATTGGAGGCAATATACGTGGCAGGCTTATTGTCACGGTGCAACGGAACATGAGTAGTTGTAGGAAGGATAATTTCTGCCAAGAAAGATATCAACCATGTAATCTTGCATATAGCTTCGACCATTGCCATGTATTCTGCTTTAGCACTTGACCTGAACACCACAGCATGTTTCTTGCTACGCCATGTAACCAGGTTTCCACCAACGAACATTGCATATCCAGTGGTGGAGCGTCTGTCTTCAGGAGAGCTAGCATAATCCATGTCAGCATAAGCAGTGATGTTAGTGTAGCCATTGACTTTGTAGAATAAGCCACATCCAAGAGATCCCTTCAGATAACGGAGTATCATAAGAACTTCCTACCAGTGACTGTAGCAAGGTCTCTCCATATGTTGGCTTGCCATACTCACACCATATGAAATATCTGGCCTGGTAACAGTGAGATAGAATAGTTTGTCACAAGGCTTCTGTATCTAGCATGATCCTCGAAGTCGAGATCAAGAGAGGTAGTATGCTTTCATGCCTCTGCCGGAATACCTGATGGTTTACAACCAAGCAAACCTGCATCTGTAAGAATATCCATATAATATTTCCTTTATGACAATTGTAGCCCTCCTTTTGTGCGGCTAGACTCTATACCCAAAAGTATCGTATCTGACCAAGATCCTTGGTGACAAACACCTTCTGGAGGAATGCCTTGGTCTCTGCAATTCATGTTTCGTCATCACTGGTAATCAACATGACGACCAATATCACAATCCCAATGGCCCATTATCTCACAAAGACAAAGTATTCTAATGTCATCCTCTGTAACCCAAGAGAGCTTATCTCAGTGGTTAGCTTGTCAAACCAAGCTCGTGGGCTTCGCTTCAAGCCATAGATGGCCATGCGAAGTCAATACTCCCCCTCAACTGAGTACCCACGTGGCAATAGCATGTAAACTTCTTCCTCAAGATCACCTTGTAGTAGAGTGAAGGGGTGCAAGAGAAGCTAAAAACTAAAATAGCATGCTTTAAAGCTATGTCTAAAGATAGAACAGAGGAAACTATCACAAACTACAAAATAGCGAAGAAGGAAGCAAAGAAGACTGTAAGTGAAGCCAAGTCAAAAGCATATGAAGTTTTATATAAAAATCTCGACTCTAAGGAGGGCCAGAAGGATATATTCAGGTTGGCCAAAGCAAGAGAAAGAAAGACCAAAGACCTTTCTCAAGTGAGATGCATTAAGGACGAGGAAGGTGGTGTACTTGTTACTCAGAAGGATATAGAGATTAGATGGGAGCAGTACTTCCATAAACATTTCACTGGGGAAGGAAATAGAGATTTCTTTGGGTGATCTAGTTAGTACTGAAAGTTTCTTGAATTGTGCAAGCTATAGACGAATACAAAGAAAGGAAGTAGAGGAGGCTTTGAAAGTTATGAGACCTGGGAAGGGTGTAGGACAGGATGACATCCCTGTAGAAGTATGGAGAGTTTTAGGAGAGCGTGATTTGACTTAGCTTACGAATCTTTCAATGTTATTTGGCGAAGCAAGAAAATGCCTGAAGATTGGAGGAGTATCGTGGTGCCTCTTTATAAGAATAAAGGAGACATTCAAAATTGTTCAAACTACAGAGGTATCAAGCTGATGTGTCACACTATGAAAATTTGGGAACGTATGATCGAAAGAAGGTTGAGGCAACTTTCCAAAGTAAAAGAAAACCAATTCGGATTCATGCCAGGTAGTTCAACTATTGAAGCCATCCATTTGCTGAGGAGAACAATGGAGATTTGTAGAGCTAAAAGGAAGAACCTCCATATGATCTTTATTGATTTGGAGAAGGCTTATGATTCTGTCCCACGAGAGATATTTTGGAGAGTTTTGGAGAAGAGACAAGTACATGTCATATACATTAACCTCATAAAGGATATCTACGATAGGACTTTATCTTGTGTAAGGACCCCATTTGGGAAGACTGATTATTTCGACATCAACATTCATCATGGTTCAGATTGACAAATCATATTCAAGATGAATTACCTTGGTATATGTTATTTGTTGTTGATATTATGTTGATTGACGAGACTAGAGATGGAGTAAATGAGAAGCAGCCGTGATAACAAAATTCCTTTAAAAATTAAAGGAAAGTTTTACAAAGCAACCGTGAGACCTGCTATGCTCTATAGATCTGAATGTTGGCCTGTGAACCATAGACATGTGCAGAGAATGGTTGTAACAGAAATGAAAATGTTAAGGTGGATGTGTGGACACACATACGTAAAGATCAGATTCGGAATGATGCAATCAGAAAAAAAGTTGGTGTAGCTTCGATCGAGGATAAGATGCGAGAAAACTGCTTAAGATGGTTTGGTCATTTGCAAAGAAGATCGGCTGATGCACCAGTTACGAGATGCGAGTGTTGGATGTTGAGCCGGCTAAGAGAAGGTGAGGATGGCCCAAGAAGTGTTGGAAAGAAACTATACGAAGGGATCTTAGTTTTTTTGATATAAGCCCGAGATTGACCCAAGTTGGATCTGAATGGAGGTGAAGAATCCATGTAGCCAACCCTACTTAATTGTGGGAAAAGGCTTTGTTGTTGTGTTGTGTTGTTGTGTTTGGATGATTATGGGTCATGGGGCTTACTATGATGCACATTTTTTTGTATCAAGGGTACTCTGATCTCTGATCTCTTACTGAGTTAAACAAAATTTGTAGATAACCAATAACTGTGGGCTTCTCAAATAAAATGAAATGAAGTAATCAGCAGAAAAAACAGAGACGGCAAAATGGAGCAGATCGCGGAAAGTGACAAAATTAGAAACAGTAGATTACGTTGCAAAATGGAGCAGATCGCGTCAGGAAAGTGACGAAATTAGAAATTAGTATATTACGCAACACAAAAACACATCTCAGGCAGATTGGAAACGAAATGCATGACTACAAACTTGCTCGTCAAAAAACAAAGAAATATTTGATAATAAGCAATAAGAGGGCTTGAAAACCATAAAAAATAAATCATGTGCCAAAAAACATATAAAGGAATATATTAGATGATGTCTAAGTTGCTTCAAGCTAACCAGTCCACGCAAATGTAATAAAGCATCAGAAAAATCGAGCCTGGTACCTGCTTGCTGACGAGCTTTGAGAGAATCTCCATCACAAAATCAACCTATAAAAATTAGGTCATTGAGTTCAGGCTAAAACATATTAACATGGATGTTCTAGACAGGATAATGATATCTACAGAAAACTGCCAAATTCATCAATGTGAGAATTGCTAATAAAAAATGTAAAGCAACCCACAAAGAACACCCAACATTTCAAACCACACTAATCAGACAATGTCATGTAAATAATTTCCAAATACATGTAAAACCGTGTAGAAGGTGCAGGAGAAACATGATAGATATCAAATAACAAAGAGTAAATATTACACAGCCAATTCAGATAAGCAACAATAAATCTTTTCTTTACAAGAATATACAACGGTTGGTAAAAAACCAAAACCTGTGAAAGAACAGAGATGGGCGGGTAATGGTATGAACTTTAACTATCAAATTAAGTAAAACGCTCTATGGCAACAGACGTAAATGACTAAAAGCTCAGGAAACCATCAACTGCATAAATATGAATAGACCTTGCAAAGGATGCTCAGCAACGGGCACTATGAATATCTAAGCCATGGGGAAAATGAGGGGCTTAACAAAAGATATTTATGATGCCACAATCCTCCTTTAATATACAGATGACATTGTTTCTTCAGTGAGAGCAAATGTGATCAAGGCTTCACAATGACATCTCTTCAAACGCATTCGAGAACTTGGGAGTTGGGATTGCAGGTTAACCATCAGAAATCAAACTTCGTACATTTACATATGGACAAGCATACTAATTTTAAATGTTTATCGATGTTGTCTACCCAAACTATGAGCTGGCCCATTGCATATTCGGAGCGTCCTTTGATCAGGAACCATATATGCGGATTATGTTAGTTTTTTGTTTCTCCGTGATTTTAAAAATGGCACACACATACACAAGTTTATATTGTAATCGCTCGCATAATCTTTATGGTCGTATAACATTGGGATATATGATAAAATTATGAAGATAAGAAATTGCAAAAAAGGATAAGTTAATTCCATAAACTTTTCTACTAAATTTCTAGTCAATCAAAAATGAAATCATTGGTTATAACTATCACTAAAATATTTATCAAAGAGGGAGTCAATGTTTATAGTTGTAATTAAAGATATCCGAGATGTTGATATGATTTTAATCCTAACTGTATATTCTGCTGAACCCAGTTTAAGAACGGTCTGATGTCCCCCATGTGCCACCATACCCTACAAGTACGAGGGTCTCAGTGCATAGGTGCCCTGCCTCTGCCCGCCCTAGTGGGGTTTTGCAGGGGGCAACATCCTCATTCCGAAATTTTTTATTATATGGGTATTCGAATTCGCATGCATATGTGATTTGCGGATTCATATATTTAAGGTCTAATAGTAAGAGTTCACTGCAATAATTGGGCATGCTAATGGTAAATATGAATATGAAAGAGGTCAAATTTAACCATTCATCTTTTATAAATATATCCTCAACAACTAGGCCATTATAAGCATCTGAAACTACCAATGACCAATTATTTTCTTAAAAAAATGGTCTATAAATCTTTATAGCCTCAGGTAGCGCCTCGCTCTGCCTCACCTCGCCTCGACCACCTTGGGCATCCGATGCGCTCATCTCAATCATGGAGTCCGAGGCATTCGCCCCGAGGCTCTTTAGCTCTGCCCATTTGCCTCATGCGTCTTTGCGCCTCGAGGCGTGCCTTTTCAAACCATGGTCCTTATTTAAAAATGTTGTAATTGTTTATCCGTATTGATTTGTCAAAGTTGTAATCTCAACAAGCTTCAACTGAAAGTTTCCTTTTCATAAGATCAAGAATTCATTAACTTAATATCTTGGCATTAATCAATTATCACCTGACGATCATGAGTACTTCACTCATCGAAAATGTCATCTCGATCATACCTATTAGATTTATCGAGCATATTTTGAATTCCATTCCAATGGTTAATAACTAACCGATCATTGATAGTTGCTCGATCACACTATTTGTCATGATTGGTCATTATCAAAAAAATCATATTTGATTTCATGCTTATTTTAGTTCCAACGGTCATTTTTCTTGAGCCCGTATATAAAGGACCATATACCCATTGTTGGAACACATACAACTCGAGCAATCACTCATATATTCTGTAGAAAAGCATGAAGTTCTCTCTGAGTGATTTCCTTGATATTCTTTCTCATGTTCATCGGTTTTCTATCTTTCGAGGATAATATTTTCGGTTGAAAAGCTGTGAAGACAATTTTTCAGTTCACTAGAGTTTAATCGCTCATCGTCTTTTATGTTCGTCTGATTGCAGTCAGAGTTCTTTTCGGCAACTTTCTCAGCACCGTAATATTTATCACTTGTTTGATATTGATTATCCGCATGTGCTATCTGTGATATAATTGATGTGCCATTATCCATGAATCTTAATGTAATTATATTATATTAATTTATATCTAGGTGCACACTGCTCTTTATTGGAGTGTTACTTTCTGGATATCTGTGAAGATAATGCTATCTGGAATATTATTGTTTTTTTAAGAGGAAAAGGGCGACGTCCCAATCTGGGACCTGCCGCAAATAGTATGTTACTTTAACTATAAATTACAATGCATTGAAGGTTGCAGAAGTCGGCAGTCGGTACTCGATCGGCAGGGTCACTGACTAAAGATTAATCGGCAGTCGGGAGAGTACTCGGATTTAGTCGGGCATTAGTCCGTTTTGAATTTTTTATAATTATTTCAAATATATAAATCAATTTTTATAGCATATACTCTCATTTATATTCATATATTTAGCAGTTTTAATATTTTTAAAAGCTTAAAAAATTATAGCAAGAGAAGAAAAAACGAAGCAAGTTAAGAACAAAATGTTTGGTACATAGCACGAGCAAAATGTTAAGAACAAAATGTTTGGTACATATCACAAGTTGAAGTTACAAATAAATTAACACAAAGCTAATCAACAACCAGAAAAGGTAAATAACCTAAGTTACCTAACCATCAAGCAAATCAACAAGAAGTATCTAAGTTAACGAACATTTAAAGCGTAATAAACACAATTCTAACCTTATATAAGTTAACCAACATGCAAATCGGCAAGAATATGTGGGTGTGGGTGTGGGAGCGCGTGGGTGTATGCGCGCGTACCTGCGTGCACACTATAAGCTATATAAGTATATATTTAGAATGGTATTTAAGAATAATTTGTATATGCATATATGTTTGTTATATTTTATTGCTTTTGTATATTTTTTATTTAAATATTTTTATGAAATTAAATCATAAAATTTTAAGTAAAATTATACAGGATAGTATATTAATTAGTTGATATTTTATATCTAGATCAAAAACTATAATTTAAAATACAAAAGTATAGATAATTTTCTTATAATTTTTATTTAACATTTTTCTGTTTTTATATTTTTGATTTATTTGTGAATTATACTTATTAGCATGTAACCTTAAGTATCTTATCTTATTGTCTAACAACAAGCCCTAAATCTCAACTAATTCTAACCGGGTAATCGGGTTTACGATTTACGCCTAAACCCATATTCGAAATCCCTATGCAAAAGTCGGCCGACTAGGTCGACTAATCGCCCTATTAATCGGGTCAGACCGACTATTGCCCGATTTGGCCTAGTCGAGTCAGGTACCCCGCCGACTCGACTAGTCGGACTGACTAGTCAGTCTAGTCAATTGACTTTTACAATAGTGAACGCATTACATATTCCAGGATGTACATAGCGCCTTACAATGTTTAATTATATTCTCAGTATTAAAAGTATGCCCCCCCTAAAAATGGCACCATTCATGTCGCATCAAATTGCCCACACAAGCGCAAACGGGTAAGAACTATCCTCGTGCCTATGCCCGCAAACCGATATAATGTCTCTCCAAAAGTCAGAACAATCCTGACCACCAAGCCAATGAATGTTGGCTTTGCTCCACACGAGCCGAAGGATATGAGAAGAGCAAATGGTCCATGTCCTCCTCCGTCGACCTGCATC
The DNA here is from genome assembly GCA_037367405.1 of Ottelia alismoides. Lineage (NCBI taxonomy): Eukaryota > Viridiplantae > Streptophyta > Magnoliopsida > Alismatales > Hydrocharitaceae > Ottelia > Ottelia alismoides. The sequence continues at coordinate 785,178 of JAZKJV010002089.1, forward strand.
TGACACAAGCATCAACCTCCGCCTCCAACAACTGTCCCTGGCGTACATGTGTGAGAATTCTGCCAAGCCAAAAAAGCAAAAGAAAAATCTTTATATAGTTTGGCACCACGCATCCCCAAATCAACCTTGTATTAAGGGCAACCTCTTCCTCTACCTCCTCATCGTCTTCTTTACTGAGAAATGAGAATTTCTCATCGCCCCACACAACATGATCTATGCACGTCTCAGCCCCTCGAACTGTGCCAAATCCGCCTGAGATGCCAAGAAGTCCTCAACTCTCTGATCTGAGAGGTCCGCAGAGAAAACGGGAGACCAAGACCCTCCTCCCTAACCTAATGGACCACCTCCTCCCTATTGCATTAGGCGAGGGTAGCGCTCGCCTAATGTCCCATCACTCGTCCAATCATCCCGCCAAAATCGAGAACCAGTGTCATCCCCAAACACCGATCTCAATTTTAAAGGCAGATTCGGGATCAGCTCAGTAATCCACTTCCACAACGATGACGACAACCAGCCTGGAAAAACCTCCAGGGACAAAGACACCCTATATATTCTTCTCAACAACATGCATACCAATTCCTCATGTTTTCCCCATAAGCGCACCATCCATTTAGCCATGAAAGTCTTGTTCATCTCACCCACCCGAAGCGCTCCCTAGCTGCCCTTCTTCTTTGACATTGTCACTTTGCCCCAATCGACCAAGTGGACCCCCCTCCTAGACTGCCTCCCGTCCAACCAAAAAAGCCTCCTCATTAACGTCTTAATCTTCGTACGTACACCCGCAGGCATCTATCTAATGAGAGGAAGAAAAAGGGATGGCCTGCAAAACATGCTTCAAAAGCACCAGCTTCCTACCTCTCGAAAGCATTATCGCCTTCTAACCAGTCAGCCTCCTCTCTAGCCTCTCCAGCAGCGCCCTCCAGTCTAATCTTCCGCCTCCCTACCACTAACGGCATGCTCGGACCCCGAAATATATTATTGTTATATCTCTTGTTCCAGTTAATATCTTTTGTGTGACTTTAGGTGTCTGATCCCAAGTATGTATAGAAGCACTTAGATGTGAGATCTCCAAGGAAGCACGAAGAAAGTCGAAAGCTCGCATGTTCTTTTTCTTGGGCTACATTGTCTGATATGTAGTGTTGATCTTGGTGTTTGATCCAAGAATGTCAAGTGACAGCTTTGGAAACGGTTGAGATATCCGAGTAAATATCTCAGGCTTTAGTGAAGTAGTTGATTAGCTCAGCTAATCGAGAAATCCCGAGTCAGAAAGATTCAGGTCATGATTTTTACCTAGGTGGATTTCCACGCTAAAATACCGTCAAAGTGTGCTGATTAGATTGCTTGCCCTATTATTTATGTGCTTGCTGGTTATTTCAAGAACAGTTTAAAACTGTCTCGAACCACTATTCACTCCCCTCTGGTGGTGTCGCAATCTCCGAACTCACATTTGGTATCAAAACTTAGATCAGTATTTTGAAGTCACTACTCAAAGATACATATGGCAGCTATTGCAAGCAGAGATTTTGAAAGGCAATCCACTGTCAGGCCACCACACTTTAACGGAAAGAACTACAACAACTGGAAGGTACGCATGCAGATCTTCTTAGAGTCTATTGATATTGATGTTTGGAATAACATAGAATCTATGTACATAAGGCCAGTTGCTAGAAGAATTCTTTCTGATATTAACAAGAAGAAAGCGGCATACAACTCCATGGCGTTGTATGCCATCTTCTGTGCCACTACAGTAGAACATTTCAATCGTGTTTCACTTTGCAGAACCGCATATGAAATATGGAGCAAGCTCATTGTCACGTATGAAGGAACGATGAAGCTTCAGGAATCTCAAGTCAATCTACAGCAGCAGAGATACGGATTGTTCAAGATAAAAAGTGGAGAATCGATCAGAGACATGTATACAAGATTCCCAGGAATCATCAACAAATTTAGGAATCTCAAAGTTGAGATCAGAGACCTATAACGGGTAAAGAAGATCCTCATATCCCCCACACATGTCTGGAGCACAACTGCGGCTGTCATCAAAGAAGCAAACGATGTCAATATTCTCTCAGTTAACGAACTTATAGGGAAACTCTTAGCAGATGACTCAGATGAAGACTTGGCTATTTTCACCAAGAAAATCAATAAATTCATCAAGAGGAATGAAGTAAAGAAAGGAATTACTCTTGAGTGCTTCAACTGTATAAAGAAGGGACACTTCAAGAAAGATTGTCCTCTCCTTAAGATAAGCAATACTCAAGAACCTCGAAGCCACGACACAAGCAAAGGTAAGAAGATGGTCAAGGAAGAACGAAGAAAAGGATAACGACACCATCTCAAGTATCCAAAAAGAAAAGCCTTACAAACTATTTGCAATTCTTCCGACTCTGACTTCGATGCATCGACGTCTTCTGAAAGCGGGTCAGACGTGTCCACCAAAGTAGAAGCCTGACTCGGGCTCATGGCTCTCAAAGATAAAAAGGGAACTTCGAAATAACCTTCTATAGATGAATTACAAGAAGCTATTACTGAGTTGTATAGTTTAGTGATAAAACATAAAAAGAAAAACACAACCTTGGAGTATTTGGTCTTGCGCCTCTTATGTTGTAGATGGGTAAATGGATACCTACAGGATCCATTTACCCCATCCAGTTGTTTAGTCTCACATCTACCAGTTTGGAGATGTGGAGGCTCAGTGGGGGCTATATATAGACCCTCACACCTATTGTATCCAGTGAGAAAGTTCAATGAACAAATCAGCCCTTTGAGGCGTTCTCCCGTGGTTTCATCCCGCTCCGTAGGGAGTAGGGTTCCACGTATAAAATCCCGGTGTCCATAAATTTTATTCTTTTCTTTGATTTGCTTCCGCATGTTTATTTTATAACATGGTATCGGAGCAGGTAAATTCTCGAGGATTTCGAATTCTTATATACGTTTGAGATTCGTGTTTTTTAATGTTGAAGATTTGATTCAAGAAGATTTGATTCAAGATCTGTTAAGGTTAGAGATCTGTGTGTCGTTCAAGGGTTTCCAACGAAATTCTAATTCTTGAACATTTCTTCCTTGAAGATTATTATCTTATATCGACAAGAAAATTATGCTACAACAGAGTTTCCATCCTTGAAGAATCTCCTCCCCGCGGAATCTCCACCCCATCCACGTATTTGTCGCTGAATCGATGGCCAAAGGGCATCTCCATGCGACTCCAGGATGCGGAGCTCCTCCCCCTTTAGCAACACATCTCAGGAAGCAAGCACCGCAGATCCAACCTTTCTTGTGGTTCGCAACTCGAGGAGGTGGCTTCCTTCTCCCAGGCGGCAACTCTCTGGCGGTTGTATCTCATTTTGGCAGCCCTTGGGTGCATCTCGGCGGCGCTCTCCTAGCACTGCAACTCCTTCGCGCGCAGGCGGCGCTCCCTTTTCTTCGTGGTGCGCCTATCTCCTCACGATGGCGCACAAAGCCCCAGCAAACAACCCCTTGCGCAGCCCTCACCTCCTCTTGATGATCTCCAGGAGCAAGATCTGGCGACGCACTCCAGAGCAAGATCTCGCGCGGCAGCGTACTCCAGAGCAGCGAAGCCCAGAGGGCTCTCCAGGCGATGACGAAGGCCCTCGGCGGTGCTACACTCTAGGCGACAGATCCCCTTCAGATGGAGCTCCTTCCGCTCCAAACCGAAGGCAACGGCCTCTTCCTCCCTCGATGGCAGATCCCTATCGAGGGGTGGCGGAGATGTGAGGGTTCCCCATCATGGGAACCCTAGCTTTGGCGAAAAAAATTATGTAAGGGCCCTTCCATTGGGCCTTGAGTTGCTGAGAAAAAAAAGTGATGGCATGTCACATGCAAAAAAAGAAAAGAGAGAGAGAGGTTGTTTTGGGTCCTTTGGGCCCTGAGTTGTTAAAAAAACTGATTTGAAGAAAAAAAGGCACGTACAATTGAAAAGCTGTACGCATATTTAAAAAAAATACGAGAAAGAAAAGCCGTTAAAAAAAGGGGGAGACAGTTTAAAAAAAATAAAAATATGAAAAAAAAACAAATGATTGAAGCCGAAAAAAAGATATATGAATGACGGCTTATTTGTTTTTCTCCCCATCTATCGTATCTTCTCCCAACTTGGTCGATGTCTTCATTCAGACCAGTATGGGAGAAAAGGGGAATATATCTAGAGTCACATGTCTTTTTTATATTTCAGTTTCGTCAAACCAGCCGGATTGTTCAGACTTTACAGTTGTTAGATGTTCAGACTCGACTTCAAGTTCCGAGCCTGCAGTTCAAAACGCACGAGTATCTTCAGTTTCGTGGTCCACATCATTCTTGTGTTTCGGCCAAAGTTTTCATGTGAGCCATAGGGACTCCAAAGTAGAGGACCATTCTCTGCACCAGATGGGAGAGACCCAGTTCTCCGACGAGGAGACTTCTCCTGACTCACACTCCAGCCGGTTTGTCCTCCTCACCTGCACGACATGAGAAGCAATGTTCTCGACAACAACCGATAGTTGTGCGCGTTGAGTTGATATTATCTGTAGTGTCATGTAACGCGAGTTGAGTTTCTGTCTGTTTGTCCAAGCTGAGCATTGCATGCTCCAGCTTTGGTTGTGTGCCTCTTATGTTGTAGATGGGTAAATGGATACCTCCAGGATCCATTTACCCCATCCAGTTGTTTAGTCCCACATCTACCAGTTTGGAGATGTGGAAGCTCGGTGGGGGCTATATATAAACTCCCACACCCATTGTATCCAGTGAGAAAGTTCAATGAACAAAACAGCCCTTTGAGGCGTTCTCCCGTGGTTTCATCCCGTTCCATAGGGTGCAGGGTTCCACGTAAAAATCCTGGTATCCATAAAGTTTTATTCTTTTCTCTGTTTCCGCATGTTTATTTTCTAACACAAAGTGCTAAAATTAACTGCACACACCACATTATAAGATCATTTAAAAGACACTATCTCTCTAAAAACCACATTAGGGAACTCACATCTAGTTTGTCTCTTTCCAATAAACTGCAGGAATCTAAAATTAAGATGCACAAGACAAACATAGATAACCTAGAAACCATTGTAGGTAAACTAAAACAAAACATGAACACCTAGTTAATGACTTAGAAAATATCACTAAGGGTAAGGATAAACCTAAACAAATTACTAAGAGTAACTTTCAGAGTAGAACTAAGTATGGGTTAGGGTACAACCAGAAAAGGGAAGTAGCTCTAAAACTATCAAAATAGAGAAGCTTATTTTAATTGTTAAGAAAGTTCAAGGTCAAGTTAAAACCAAGAAGATTATGGAACCAAGGAGAAATCCAAGGAACCATACTAACCCACCAAGGACCCACAAGCAATGGGTACCGAAGAAACCTGTTAATTATTTTGCATAGCCCATGGTTATTCAAAATAGATAAATTGAATGTCCATTCATAACCAAACAGTATTTCACAGGACATAAATCGAGACAGTATTGGCAAGTGGATCATGGGCAACGGATGTTCGCAACACATGATTGTAGACACGGGTCTTTTCCTCAACCTCAAATCCAAAGCCGATGGGACTGTCACTTTTAATTGTTAAGAAAGTTCAAGGTCAAGTTAAAACCAAGAAGATTATGGAACCAAGGAGAAATCCAAGGATCCATACTAACCCACCAAGGACCCACATGCAATGAGTACCGAGAAAACCTGTTAATTATTTTGCATAGCCCATGGTTATTCAAAATAGATAAATTGAATGCCCATTCATAACCAGACAGTATTTCGCAGGACATCAATCGAGACAGTATTGGCAAGTGGATCATGGGCAACGGATGTTCGCAACACATGATTGTAAACACGGGTCTTTTCCTCAACCTCAAATCCAAAGCCGATGGGACTGTCACTTTTGGCAACAACCACAAAGGTATGATAGTTGGCGAAGGTATGATCGGAAATCGTTAAACTTCTATTATTCATGTTAGCCATATTGACGGTTTGAAATACAATTTTTTGAGTGTGTCTCAAATATGTGATAAGGGTTTTAAGTAGTCTTTTCTTCTTCTGATTTTGAAGTCCTTAAGGAAGATACATTAAACTTGTTGCTTAAGGGAGGCAAGCACAAAATTACTAACACACTTAGTTTCGATGAGTGTTGATCGCCAGATTACCTTCTGGCAACACAAATAGAACCTTACTCTCGCATAAAAGATTAAGTCACATTCACATGAACTTAATCCATAAAATTAGCAAACTTGATTTAGTTAAAGACCTTCCTAAACTATCCTATAAGAAGGTAAGCATGTGTTCAACATGTAAGTTAGGAAAACTCCATACAAGATCCCTAAAGTCCAAAAAGTACATTAGCTCAACCAGATCGTTAGAGCTTTTAAACGTATATCTATTTAGACCCACGAAATCCGGAAGTTAGAGCTTTTACACATGCCCTCTAATGGTATCGCGATCCTCGAACTCACAGATTAGAGACATAATGGAGCGGTGGAGCATCAATTGGAGGGTGGTCTTCCAAGGTGATCTCCTAGTGGGGAAGAGCAACATATTGATTTTCCTGAGATAGGAACTATCATCTATACCAGTCTAATATAAAGTTTTGGGCATGCGCACTAACGGTGACTAGCCTTTTCCTTTAAAAAAACATTTTATGGCAAAGCTTTCTCCCACTATAAGTAGGGTCAGCTACAGGGATTCTTAGTCAAATCTATGTTGAAAGGTTCGACTATATTTTGCGCTGGTTGCCGACTACCTAACGCAACCTCCACATGGGGGGATTTGAACCCTAATCTTTTGAGTGGTAGGCACACTGCACTACTACCAGACCATTTAAGTGGGTACTATTGGAAGAAAAGGATTCGTTGTTGATGCAGCGTGGAACCAACGGATAGGGCCCAATATTTATCTAATTTTATTGGTCAATTTTATCTACGTTTATTTTAATTGCCGTGTCTTTAATTAAATAAATGAGATTGCCCGTGATCTCAATAAATCAGTTAGAGATTTTTTTGAATTTCAAATTAGGTAGTTAGTCGGTTAATTAGTTAAAGTCTAATTAGGATAATTAGTTGTTAAATTAAATTAGTTTCTATTTTTGTAATCTCATCCCTCCTATATAATGGGATGAGGGTCCAATGTTTTTAAACAGTTGAGAGTTAATGAAAAATTGAGATCTTTATCTCCTTCTCCCTCTCTCTTTCCACGCGATCTCCGCGGCTCTTCTCCTCTAACCTCGCGCAACAGGTGTGCTCTCTTCTCTCAACCCCTCTATTTGTATTGAGTTTCTCAAAGATTATAAGAAGTGTGGGGCTCGCTGGGGATGGGAGGCGGAGAGAGATAAGTCGAGGGAGAGGTTGGTGGAGTGCGAGGTCGTGGGAGAGGTTGGTGGAGAGTGAGAGAGCGGTGGAAGCCTAAGGCTGATGCACGTGAGCATCCGGAGCGGGGTCTGGAGTTCAGAGGCGCTCGCCCCTCAATCACATCAAGAGGTAGGACTTCAAATGCAAGAACTTCGTGGAGACCGAAGGCATCTCTCGCGGGAGTGCCTCTCTTCGTTCCTGCTAAAGGCATGGAGAGCTCGGCTAGCGTCATCAACGATGTCCGCACGGGGCGAGTCGACGTCAAAGGAAAAGGAGTTCTCCGGGGGAGGGCTCACGATGATGTGCACGTCTCCGCAGAGCATGAAGAGAGTGGTGCTTGGGTTCGTGTTTCTCACAAGAAGCCGGGTAAGTGTTGCTTTAGATGTGGCGAACGTGGTCATACTGCCCCGACCTGTGGGATGCCTGCAAGATGTTTTCGTTGTGGAAAGGTTGGCCACAAGAAAGCTTTCTGTTGGTTCGGGGTTACCCGTCTGGTTCCATTGGTTCACAGGGCCTCCCCTGCGGCCGGAAGGGAGGATAAGGTGCATGTTGCTTCTTTCGACGTGTTTCCTGGGGGAGGGAAGAGTTTGCGCTCTTTCGCGCAGGTGGTTCGTGATTCCAGGACCCCCTCTACTTCGAAGGACCCTCATGCGGAGGTCCCTGTTGGGGATTCGGCAATCCTCTCAGCTGGCGATGTCAACCTGGAGATGGCGGGTGGGAGCTGCGGCGTGGATGCTAATTCTCAAAGGAGGGGGCGGGTGTTGTCGCCTGTTGATTCGCTGCATGGCCACCTCGTCAAGGGGGGTGGGAGTGATGGAGTTGTTGTGGGGCTAGCCCTACGTAAAGGAGTAGATTGGAGTTTAGTGGGCCTGTGCTTGCATGGTACTGTGCTTGCATGGTTTCCTAGGACCCAGGTTCGATGGCGAAATGGTTGTTCTGGACAACTCAAGATGCTATGTTCGTCGTTCGGGTTTCGCGTCAATTCTTTCTTGTGCGTCGTTGAGAGACACTGTGGCGGAGGCGGCTGGCCTTGCGCATTCGGGAGGGAGCCGCCATTCTTCTTAATGAAAATTCTCTCCTGGAACGTGAGGGGGCTGGGGGACGACATCAAGAGAAAGGCTCTGGGTTCCCGCTTGACGGAGTAGGGTTGTGATGTGGCCTTGATCCAGGAATCGAAATTATGTGGGCTGGATGATGCTCTTTGGCGCTCCTTTGGTGTGGGGGCTTTGAATGGCTTTACGGCTTTGGATGCGGTGGGAGTGGCGGGGGGGCTCTTCATCGCGTGGAATTCGGCTGTTTTTACGCTTGATTCCTCTATCTTGGGGAGGCATATGCTCTCTGTGGTGCTGGTTAGAAGTGACTCGGCTTCTCCTATTGTTGTGTCTTGTGTCTATGGGCCCTGCTGCCATATCAAGAGAGTTGAACTGTGGGAGGACTTGCGTGATGCGGGGCGTGCTTTTGTGGGCCTCCCTTGGATCACTGGGGGAGATTTCAATGTGACTATTCACTCTGTTGATCGCCCCCGGGCGAGGGGAGGGCGCGACCCGGGATCTTTGTCTTTCAAGGAGACTGTGGACTTTTTGGCTTTGGAGAACTTGGTGGCATCTGATATAAGGTATACTTGGAGGAGCGGCACTTCTCGATCCCGGATCGATCGCTTCTTGGCTTCGGCTGCTTTGATGGAAAGATTCCCTTCCTGCTCGGTCTCTTCTAGACCAAGGGCTTTCTCCGACCACTCGCCGCTTTTGTGGGATTCTGGTGAGACTCTTTCTCTGAAGGGCCTCTTTAGATACGAACGCTGCTGGCTCCTTGAGCCTTCCTTCAGGGGTGTGGTGGCCGACCAGTGGCTTTCCTCTACTGTGGAGGGGTCTGCGGCTGCTAGACTTTGCCAGAAGCTTGATTCTTTGAGGAGAAGATTGCCGCGCTATAAGCGGGAGACGCGGCTGGCACGGGTGGATCTTAGAAAGGAGGCGGAGGAGATTATTTCGAGGCTTAATTCTATGGAAAATGAGAGGAACCTCAGTGTGGACGAGCTCGAGGAGCGGTCCTCTGCGCAAAAGAAGGTGGCGGAGGAGGACAAGAAGAGAGCTATTGAGTGGCGTCAGCGCTCAAGGCTAAAGTGGCTCAAATTTGGTGATGCAAACACTGCTTATTTCCACAGGGTTGCTAGTGGGAGGAAACGAACCAATGCAATTCGCGCTATTTCTGTTGATGGGGAGCGATTCGTTGGGGATAACGCCATGGGATCCGTCATTATGGATCATTTCAGGGGTGTCATGTCGACTCGATCCACGCGCTGTGGGAAGTGTCTGGGTCTGGGGGTTCCCAAAGTTTCCGAGGAGGACTGTGCTCATTAGGCCAATTTCGTTGCTGGAGACTAAAGAGGCGGTGTGGGATCTTAATCTTGATGCATCCCCGGGACCAGATGGTTTCTCTGTGGCCTTCTTTAGGGATTTTTGGGACTTGGTGGGTGTTGAAGTTTTTGAGGTGGTAATGGAGTTCTGTGGAGGAAATGCGGGTTTTGATAGGTTGAACAGAGCCTTATTGCTTTTGATTCCAAAGAGGGATGCGGCGGAGAACATTGGGGACTTTCGCCCCATCTCGATATCAAACACCATCTATTTAATTGTGGCTAAAGTGCTGGCTAGGAGACTCTCTAGAGTGTTGGACTCGCTTGTTTCCCCCGTTCAGGCGGCTTTTATTAAGGGGAGACAAATTTCGGACTGTATTGCTGTTGCGTCGGAACTGGTGGCGGATTGGAAAGCCTCGGGGCGTCAGGGGGTGCTTTGGAAGATTGATTTCGCTAAAGCTTATGATAGCGTTGATTGGGCCTTCCTGTGGTCGGTCCTCAGGAGGCGCGATTTCCCGGAGATGTGGATTTCATGGATGCGGAGATGCATGACTATCGTCTCATTTTCTCTCTCGCTCAATGGCGGCTTGGAAGGAGGGCGTTTTCAACCGCGTCGGGGCCTGCGCCAGGGCTGCCCTCTGGCCCCCCTTCTCTTCGTTCTTGCTTCGGATGTCTTGGCTCGCATGGTGATAGGGTTGTTGTTGCGGGCCTCTCCAAGGGCTTCACAAGGGGGGCCATTTCCGTTAATCCAATTTGCGGACGACACTTTGTGCTTTATTGAAGGGGGTGATACGGAGGTTGCGGCCATATCGGTGACTCTGGACCTCTTTAGCGAATTATCGGGGTTGCGCATAAATGGTACCAAATCTAAGGATGTTACTTTTGGCCTTTCGGAGACTGTGGCGATGGATTTTGCGAACATTCTGGGCTCTGCTTTGGGAAGCCTTCCAATTGAGTATCTGGGCCTTCCCTTGGTGGTTGGGAGGCCAAGGCTTAGGGATTGGAGTGTGGTGGTGGAGAAGGTTGAGGCGAAATTGGCAGGTTGGCGCGCGGCGCTCCTCTCTAAGGGTGGTAGACTGGTTCTTCTTCGCTCGGTCCTTGCTGCCATTCCGGTGCACTTTTTGTCGACTCGACGCCTGCCTGCTGGGATTTGCAGGAGACTTGAGTCTTGCTTCAAAAGGTTCTTATGGGGGAAATCGGGTGCCGATGGGAGAGGGATTCACCTGGTAGCTTGGGAGAAGGTGGCGAGGGAGAAGCAGGCGGGGGGTTTGGGGGTTAGGCGCCTTAACTTGATCAATGATGCGTTCTTCCTTAAGTGGGCAAGCAGGGTGTGGGGAAGTGATGAAAGTTTCTTTATTGAGATTTTGAGGGAGCTCCATGGGAGGGAGTGAGCTGGCGAGGTTGATTTGGGGGTGGTGAGTGCACGCTCTCGGTTCTGGTGTGGTGTTCAGGAGGTCTTCTTGAAGAACAGAGCGTCCTTCAAGCCTGTCCTGAGGGATGGTCGTGCCTTCTCCTTTTGGAACGACAACTGGTTGGGGGGGAGCCTCTCTCTGTCCGTTTCCCTCGTCTCTTTGCTTTGGCAGAGAATAAGGATGCCTCTGTCGCTTGCTGCTGGGTGAATGTGTGTTGCTCTCCTCGCTTCCTGGGGAACTTCTCGGATCAGAGGTTCTTGGAATTTCTTGCTCTGATGAACGTCCTTGCTCATGCGGCTTCGCCTTCTGTGGGTTTGGATCACTGGATTTGGAGGGATGGTGACTTCTCGACTCGGAAGGCCTATGCATCTCTGCTTGATCATGTGCCTGCTCGTTCGGATTCCCTGGTGAATCACTGTGGTTTATTCTGGAGCTTGGGCCTGCCATTGCGCATTGTCTTCTTCTTATGGCTCGTCCACAGAAAGAGGCTTATGACCCGTGATCGTTGTTCAAGATTGATGCCCTCGGTTTCCAATATTTGCGTCCTCTGTGATTCGAATGTGGAATCCCTGGACCATATCCTTTTTCTTTGCCCTGTGGTGCGGGGGCTTTGGGATGACCCACTCGTGGCTTGGGTGCATGATTCTGATGTGGAGACCTTCTGTGAGTCTCTCTTCTTGAACAGACATAGGGCTAGAAGGCGGCTCTTGGCACCGGTGGCATGTTTATGGTCGATTTGGATTAGTCGCAATGAGGCCATCTTCTCTTCGCAACGCTTTTATTTGGAGAATGTGATTTGTCGCGCGAGGGCTTTGGTGGTTGACTGGAGTGGTGCTTAGTGTTTGTTTTTACCTTTTCTTGTATCTTCTGGCGCCCAGATCTGGAGGTTTCTCGCCTCCTTCAATGGGTCGCTCTTTTCTATTTCTTGTTTGTTTCCTTGACTTTCTCTCCTTTTAATATATTGGGGTGAACACCATTTGTGTATCCCCCTTTTCTTGGCTTCAAAAAAAATCCATCTGCATCAATTGGTATCAGAGCATGGCCCACAGATCGTCCTCATGATCCGACGATCCGTACCGACATGCGCGCCGACACGCGACGAAATACCATTATTCGACGGAACGACAACGGCGAGCCGACGACGCCCACAATGAGAAGATGAGGAGCAGGCTACTTGAGATACAAGCCAACTTCGAGTCCATGTTTCGAGATCTTAGGGCTGACTTCGAGTACCTACGCACCAAATCGAAGCCTCCAACCACCGACCCCGAGGTTGAAGACGAGAATCTCGCCATCAACGACGAAACGACCGCTATCCAAACCGTTTCAGAGGAAGAAAGGGCCGAAACGCTTGTTGTCCAGAAGTTTCAGATCAGCCCCCATCGCCAATGACGTCCCCGATGTCAACCCCAGCCTCGCCGCCAACCCCCGCTGCAGCCCCAGCCCCCCCAGCGACCCCCCTGTCCACGTCAGCCACTCCCGCGAACCTCCTTCCCGCAACCACTGCGGCACCCGCTCCGCCCCCAAACCCGACACCTCCCCAGGCCATCCAGACCCTCGCCGCACCGCCGGCGGCCCCTCCCGCGACCCCCAATCCCCCCTGCGCCTCAGCCCCGGCCACAGCTGGCCCCCCGACTCCCTTCATCCTCACCCCCCGAAGCCCAAAATCCGACCAGATCCGCAAGCCCTGCCGCCCAGACCCGCACTTCGCCTCCCCATACCGCCGCCAACCCCGCCTCGCCGTCCTCTTTTCCTTCCCCCCACCAACGCCTATTCCCCCCAGAGCCACTCGCCCCGCCGTCCCCTTCCTCCCCCCCGCGTCTCTTCTCCCCCACGGCCCTTGACCCTCCCCCGCGCCACCCCTCCCTTCCTCCCAACTGCGCCCTGCCAAAACCGCCCACCCCTCCCCGTTCCTGCGACTCGCCGCCAACCATCACGGGCCCGCGACCTCCATCGCCCCACCTCCGCGCGCCAATCACCTCCCTTCCGCCTCCCCACAGAGCCGCACCAGCCCCGCCACCCGTCGCGAAGCCGCCACCCCAGCCCGTGCTGTATGCGCAAGAAGCTCGGGCAAACCCTAACTGGGGTCCCGCTGGTTACGGGATTTGAGTCCCACGACATTTGGGATTGGAGAATATTTGGAAAAAATTACAAGCAAACCCCCCCCCCCTTACAACCAATTTTATCCAAAGGGACAGCTCAAGAGACCCTCGTACACAATTCCCTTAAATGAAGGGGTGCGAAAATTGCGCCCAAGCCCCCGGCTGCGAAAATATTTAAAGAAAAGGGATGAAAATAAGAAATCTGGGGACCCTCCTAATCCTATTAGGACTAGGACCTTGGGGTTCATCTATATAAAGACCCCATGGCTTCCTTCATTGGCCACATCTCCTCCTCTCCTTTCATTGTGTTATTGCTTTGCCATGGATCCTCCAAGAGCCATGTTGTTCATGCCTCATCAATTCTTCGATCATCACAAGGAGGAGACAACAATCAAGAAGATGTCGCCGTTCGCGCCACACATGTTCTTCCACCACGAAGGCTGTGTCACCCACGCCCACGTATGGATCCCGCCATTCGCTCCACACCAATTCTTCCAGAAGATGACTGAGCACGCAGATTCAACCTCCAAGCCTGCAGATCCAGCAATTCGTTAGGAGACGAATTTTTAAAGCGGAGGAGAGTTGATGGAGCGTGGAACCAACGGATAGGGCCCAATATTTATCTAATTTTTTTGGTCAATTTTATTTACGTTTATTTAAATTGTTGTGTCTTTAATTAAATAAATGAGATCGCCGGTGATCTCAATAAATCAGTTAGAGATTTTTTTGAATTTCAAATTAGGTAGTTAGTCGGTTAATTAGTTAAAGTCGAATTAGGATAATTAGTTGTTAAATTAAATTAGTTTCCTATTTTTGTAATCTCATCCCTCCTATATAAAGGGATGAGGGTCCAATGTTTTTAAACAGTTGAGAGTTAATGAAAATTTGAGATCTTTATCTCCTTCTCCATCTCTCTCTACACGCGATCTTCGCGGCTCTTCTCCTCTAACCTCGCGCGACAGGCGTGCTCTCTTCTCTCAACCCCTCTATTTTCTCTACCAAAATTCTACCAATCAAATATTCGATTTTTTTTATCGTCACGCCAAATTCCATCTGCATCAGTTGTTATACGAAAGAACCCTAGGCTCTCTTATATAGAGAAGGCCAATGGGTAAACTACATAAGGTGGAAACAAGAAAATAAAAATAACTGAAAAGATACATAGAATATTGAAATATCTTTACAATCCCCCTCAAGATGGAGCATAGATATCAAGCATGCTCAGCTTGGAAGAACATTTCTGAAATGGACCTCTGAGCAGTAGCTTGATGAAGATGTCGGCAGTTTGCTCTCCTGAACAGACATGAGAAGTAGAAATCAAGCCCTTTTGGATCATATCTCTAGTATAGTGGCAGTCTACCTCAATATGCTTTGTTCTTTCATGAAAAGCGGGATTATTAGCAATGAATAGCGCGGCTTGATTATCATATTGTAGCTGCATGGGTAGAGGTACATCTATAAGTAAATCTTCTAACATAGCTCGAACCTACATCATCTCAGTGCTTGCTTGTTTCATGGCCCTATATTCAGATTCAGCACTAGATCTAGCCACCACTGTTTGTTTCTTGCTTTTCCAAGAAACCAAAAAACTACCCACAAACACAGCAAAATCTGAAGTAGACTTCTGATCCTTAGGGCATCATGTATATTCCGCATCAGCACATGTAGAAACAAAAGTGTTTGTTTCTTTCCTGAACAGTAATCATGTGCCTGGAGGAAACTTTAGATATCTCAGTATCATGTATATGGCATCCATATGTGCTTGTCTAGGTTGTTCCATGAACTGACTCACCCGACTCAGTGCAAAAGCGATATCAGGTATAGTGATAGCAATATAGAGAAGCTTTCCCGCCATTTCTCTATATCTTCTCCTATCAACCTCATCTGTATCATCATCATATAACTTCATGCTAGGATCCATTGGAGTAGTTGAGGGTCGACACCCAATCATGTCCGTCTCAACAAGCATGTTTGTAATATACTTCCTTTGGGTCATCACAAGACCCTGTGCATTCCTAACAAATTCTAACCCCGGAAAATATCGTAGGGTGCCAAGATCCTTAGTAACAAACTGATGGCTCAGAAATGCTTTTGCCATCTTTATCTCATGTGTACCATCTCCTGTAACGAGTATATCATTAGCATACACTATGATAACAACCATACCTCTGAGAGTCTTTTGGACAAGCAAAGAATGATATGCATTTGATCTTTTGAACCCTTGCTTTTCAATTAGATCAGAAAGCTTCTGAAACCACGCCTGTGGGCTTTGTTTAAGACCATATATCGCCTTGTGAAGTCTACACACCATATGACTCTCCCCCTCGGTAGCAAACCCCGGAGACTGCTGCATGTAGACTTCTTACTGCAGATCCACATACAAAAAGGCATTCTTAACATCAAGCTGAAACAAGGGCCAATCACGTACCACAGCAACTGACAGGAGGACACGTAGAGTCGAATGACGCGCAACTAGAGAGAATGTGTCCATATAATCCACACCGTATGTTTGAGTGAACATGCGCGCCACTAGCCTTGCCTTGTAACGGTCAAGGCTACCATCTGCATGATATTTGACAGTGAACACCCATTTACAGCTGACAACAGATGCTCTTGGAGGAGCGAGAACCAAGCTCCATGTACCCCGCGACTGTAGAGCAGCCATTTCCTCCTCCATGGTTGAACGCCAACAACCAATCTTCAAGGCATCCTGATGATTTCGTGGTATCTCCACGCCGGATAGAGCCACATCAAACCTCTAAAAGCCCCATGTGAGACGATGGAAGGAAACCTGTGAAGCAAGTGGATAGGATGCACAGGTACGCTTCTGCTTCCATATGGCAATAGGTGCATTCAGATCATCAGAAACGGTACTCGTCAGTATGCAATTCTCCTGCAAAGATCCCTGCACTTGCACATTATCAGACCCATCGTTAGTAATAATATCTGGACAAACCTGAGGCATGCTGGATGATTGACGGGCACCATGAGCAGAAACAGATCGACAAGTATAGAATTTCGGTAAGGGTGAAACATGTGGTTGTGGAGGAGGTGGTGGTGGTGGTGATGGTGGAGGTGGGACAACAGGAACTGGAACGGGAAAGGACAGACATAGAGGAGGAGGTGGTACATAGATCTCATCATCAGTGTGGATGAGGCCAACCTGTCACCTGCAGGGGGGATATACATTACAGAATCAAAGAAGGTGACATCAGCACTGACAAAATATTTCTTGTTTATAGGATCATAGCATCGGTTACCCTTCTGAGTCTGAGAGTAACCAACATACACTTGACAGCCCTAGGTGAGAGCTTGTCAAGTCCCAGAGACAACTGGTGAACGAAGGCAACAGCGCCAAAGACACGAGTAGTAAGTGAGAATAATTCCATGTCAGGAAAAACAACAGAAAGAGGAATTTTCTCACCTAAAACAGAGGATGACATACGATTCACTAGATAACATGTCGTAAGGACTGCATCACCCCAAAAAGAAATGGGGGCACAACTCTGGATAAGGAGGGGCCGAGTGATATCAAGAAGATGACGATGCTTTCTCTCTACAACTCCATTCTGCTGAGACGTATAAGCACAGGTGGTTTGATGGATAATGCCTCGAGATGAGAGGAAATGTGAAAGAGCATGAGTACAAAATTCCAAAGCATTATCCGTATGCACATATTTCACAAAAAAGGAAAAAATATTCTGAACTTCATTGATAAGATTTTTGATCACATCCCCTGCTTCAGATTTATTCTTCAACAAAAATACCCACGACAACCGAGAAAAGTCATCAACAACAAAAAGATAAAACATGTGCCCCTGGTGAAAAGGAGCATGACTCGGACCCCAAATGTCAACATGAAATAATTCAAAAGGGAAGCTACTGCTCCGAGACTGACTACAACGAAAGGTAGATCTATGATGTTTCCCAATTGACATGCTTCACACTGAAAGGAAGAACTCGGTGAAATATGAGGCAAGATATGACGCATCTTCTGAAGAGGGATGTGGCCAAATCGTAGACCATGTAAATGGAGAGACTGGACCACTTGAGTTAGAGGAGATGCCAGCATAGGGAGTGCGGACCAGACGATAAAGACCATCCTGCTCATAGCCACAACCAATCACCCTGCCCGTAAGAATGTCCTGAAAAACAAGAGATGATGGGTCAAATATAGCGCGACAGTGCAAATCCTTCGTAATCTGACTGATAGAAAGTAAATTCGTCGAAAATCAAGAGCATGTAACACATTCTGTAGATGCATGGAAGGCGATAAAATGATCTCCACATGTCCAATGATAGGGGAATGAGTCTCATCGACTATCACGATAGATCGTCCCGGTGGAATCTCCTTATAGGATGTAAGTTTATCTTTATCTCGGCAAAGATGATGTGTCGCGCCGAAGTCCATAATCCATTTTGAAACATCAGATCCATGACAGAAGGTAAAGCATAAGCACTACCTGAGGTACTAGCAGTGGCTGAAATACTGGCAGAGGCTGAAGCAGCAATATCTGAGGCGCCTCCTGGAGATTCTGTAGAGGCAGGGGGCAAGATATCACACAATCTGGCCACTAATTCCTCAAATCTCTGGTCTGAAGCAGATGTTGATGGAGAGGCAACATGCTCGGCTACACGCATCGAGGCCGAAAAATCATGCTTAGAATAGCATGTATCCTCCGCGTGACCTGGGTGATGACAAAAAGTGCAAGGCTGACAAAAACGGTCGCCTCAACCATGAGGTCCACAGCCACGAAATGAAGAGGCTCTTCTACCTCTGGAGGCCGCCATTGCCGAAGGAGGCTGAGAAGGAGCATTGGACGAGACTGCAATCCGGCAACGCCTGCAGTAAACTTCCTCCATTGAAGGAATAGTAGCATCTGCAAGCGAGCAACATCATATTCAGGGTCAAGTGTCGCAAGTAAGACCCCCACCATGGTAGCATTTCGAAAGGTCTTCTGTTGCTCGGGAGTCACCGTAAAAGGAATGATGCTGTAGAGCTTCTCAAACATCCCTCGCAAGGATGTATATAAGGAGTGAAGAGGTTGTCCGTTCTGCTTGACTGTAAATATGTCATGCTGGAGTTGAAGGATCTTAGTCTCATTTCGCACATGCGAGTATGTTGCTGCAAGTATGTCCTACATCGCTTAGTAGTGGGCTGATGGAAGACATAATTAGCAATCTCATCGTCAACGTACCTGAAAGCCAGACTTTGGCGTACGCATCATCAGCCTCCCAGGAGGCATAAACCCCAGTCTTCTCTGTCTGCTCATCTTCGATAAGAACGTGCTTCTTACCATTCGACTTCATGAGGCTCATGAACTGCATTGCCCAGAGCTCATACTTCGTCCCATTCATCTTGACAATGGGCGTTGGACCTTTGAAAGCGCATATGGAGGGCATATCGGCCTTGTTTTCTGACATTTTGCTGGAGATATGGAACTAGGGTTGGTAGACCAAAGAACAAATGTCTACATAAACATCAGGGGATTTGAGTGCATATGTAGGCTTATGCACTCAAACATATAGGTGGCGGTGACGGGAAGAAAGGAGGGGGCCGACGGTGGGAGGAGGACCGATGGCGGGAGGAGGGTCGGCGGCGGGAGGAGGTAGTTCGGCGGCAGTGGAAGGAGGGGAGGGGACGGCGACGAAAGGAGAGGGGTGGAGTTGGGTCGACGGCGGAAGGAGAGGGGTGGGGGCGGCGGAGAGAGGAGAGGTGGGCTAGGGTTTTGGTTCTGATATCATGTTGGAAGAAAAGAATTCGTTGTTATTCCAAAGAACCCTAGGCTCTCTTATATAGAGAAGACCTATGGGTAAATTACATAAGGTGGAAACAAGAAAATAAAAATAACTAAAAAGGAACATAAAATATAGAAATATCTCTACATGTACTAAAAAACTATACCAATCTATATTTTCTCAACATTTTAAACTTTATCGATGTCTCGACGTTGACAAGAGGATGCATACGCATGTTCCTACAGTGCAAATCAGGTGTGTCTGATGGTATGCCTCTTGTGAAGTAAGATGAACTTTATCAGCATGTAATAGGAGAGTCTTGAGAACATGGAATGTGACGATATCAAAGTGGGTGTTGATGACACTTGTGTTGAGATATTATCTATCTTTCTTACCGTTTATGTACTTTTATTTATTATATCTTCTGTATGTATTTTGCCTAACACGTTACTCTCCTATAAAAGAGAACCCTAGGGCATCATTATATGACAACATTCTTTCATTTCCGCATGGTATCAGAGCGACGGTTCTAGACTGGAGTTCTCGTACCCATCGAAACCCAAACCCTGCCCCCAGCCTCTTGTACTCACGCCATCATTGCCACCTTGATAGCCCACTGCAGCCGCCGCCAGGCCCCACGCTGTTGTTTGGGGCCTCCTCCAGGCCATTGCGCCACCTAAGGCCCTCAACGGCCCTCTACGCCGCTGCGTAGGGCCTCCGCAAGCCCCCAGCATCGCTGTCTGGGCCTCTACAGCCCATCTTGGCACCGCTAAGCCCCTGCATAGCATAATCTAAGTGCTGCCAGCCACTTCATAGCTGGCCTAGGGCATTGTCAGCCCCTCCTCCAGCTTCACTTGACGCTACAAGGCCCCTCCAGTGGCCTAACGTACCGCTGAAGACCAGCTCAGGGCCCCTTGCGCCGCCCAGTAGTCTGATTTGACCGGAAAACAATCTGATTTTGATCGGAAAATGTGATTTCAGACCTATATTACGTTTTCCGACACTAGCGTGCACCAAGGATTGACGAGGATGGTTGTATGAGTCTACACGTACAACCAATCCTCTATATGATTGTGTAGACTCATTCAAATCAGTCTTCTTCCCCAGTCGAGTTCCCTTTTCAGTCGTTCTTCCATCACGTTAGAGAATAAAGATGATGTTTTTTCTATGGTTGGTGCCTTCAAGGGCTCGGCTCCCATCGTAAAGATGGATGGGACCAACTTTGAGTTGCGGTCCATGCAGTTTTTTACCTTTATGCAGTGCAACAATAAGAAGCACATTCTGATGAAGCCAGAGCCAACGGATAAGATTGGGGACAATGCTTTATGGAAGCAAAACAATGTGTATGCGTGTATTTGGCTCTTCGAGACCCTCGCCACAGAGATAGCCAATGAGATCGTGAATTAGCCCATCGCCAAGCCAATGTGGGATATTATGGCATCCACTTATGCCCAAGCGAAGAATGAGGGCAAGATTCTTCATCTTCAGTTTGACATTTACAGGGTTAAGCAGAATGGTCGTCCTCTGCACACATTCCACTACTCACTTCGTGGCATGTTTGAGAAATTTCACAGCATTATGCATATTACGACATCCACAGAACAACATATGGCATACAGGTTCTCCACGATGGTTGGAGTCTTTTTGGTTGCGCTTGACTCGGAGAATGATGCATCACGAGCACAGCTCCTTCATGGGACAACCATACTTCCCATGGAGGAGGCCTACAGTCGCCTCAGCAAGCTCCCATCGTAAAGATGGATGGGACTAACTTTGAGTTGTGGTCCATGCAGTTTCTTACCCTTATGCAGTGCAACAATAAGGAGCACATTCTGATGAAGCTGGAGCCGACGGATAAGATTGGGGACAATGCTTCATGGAAGCAAGACTCGTATGCGAGTATTTGGCTCTCCGAGACCCTTAGCACAGAGATAGACAATGAGATCGTGAATTAGCCCATCGCCAAGCCGATGTAGGATATTATGGCATCCACTTATGCCCAAGCGAAGAATGAGAGCAAGATTCTTCAGCTTCAGTTTGACATTTACAGGGTTAAACAAAATGATTGTCCTCTGCACACATTCTACTACTCACTTTGTGGCATGTTTGAGAAATTTCACAGCATTATGCATATTACGACATCCACAAAGCAATATATGGCATACAGGTTCTCCACGATGGTTGGAGTTTTTTTGGTTGCGCTTGACTCGAAGAACGATGCATCACGAGCACAGCTCCTTAATGGGACAACCATACCTCTCATGGAGGAAGCCTACAGTCGCCTCAGCAAGCTCCCATTGTAAAGATGGATGGGACCAACTTTGAGTTGCGGTCCATGCAGTTTCTTATCCTTATGCAGTACAACAGTAAGGAGTACATTCTGATGAAGTCGGAGCCGACGGATAGGATTGGGGATAATGCTTCATGGAAGCAAGACAACGCGTATGCGAGTATTAGGCTCTCCGAGACCCCCACCACAGAGATAACCAATGAGATCGTGAATTAGCCCATCGCCAAGCCAATGTGGGATATTATGTCATCCACGTATGCCCAAGCGAATAATAAGGGCAAGATTCTTCAGCTTCAGTTTGACATTTATAGGGTTAAGCAGAATGGTCGTCCTCTGCACACATTCTACTACTCACTTCGTGGCATGTTTGAGAAGTTTCACAGCTTAATGCATATTGCGACATCCACAGAGCAATATATGGCATATAGGTTCTCCACGACGGTTGGAGTCTTTTTGGTTGCGCTTGACTCGGAGAACGATGCATTACAAGCACAGCTCCTTATTGGAACAACCATACCTCTTATAAAGGAGGCCTACGGTCGCCTTAGCAGGCTTCCATCGTAAAGATGGATGAGACCAACTTTGAGTTGTGGTCCATGCAATTTCTTACCCATATGCAGTG
Organism: Ottelia alismoides; assembly: GCA_037367405.1. Classification (NCBI taxonomy): domain Eukaryota; kingdom Viridiplantae; phylum Streptophyta; class Magnoliopsida; order Alismatales; family Hydrocharitaceae; genus Ottelia; species Ottelia alismoides. Next base: position 807,015 of record JAZKJV010002089.1, read on the forward strand.
CAACAATAAGGAGCACATTCTGATGTAGCTGAATCCAACGGATAAGATTGGGGACAATGCTTCATGGAAGCAAGACAACGCGTATGCGAGTATTTGGCTCTCCGAGATCGTCACCACAGAGATAGCCAATGACATCGTGAATTAGCCCATCGCCAAACCGATGTCGGATATTATGGCATCCACTTATGCCCAAGCGAAGAATGAGGGCAAGATTACTCAGCTTCAGTTTGACATTTAAAGGGTTAAGCAGAATGGTCGTCCTCTGCACACATTCTACTACTCACTTCGTGGCATGTTTGAGAAGTTTCACAGCTTTATGCATATTACGGCATCCACAGAGCAACATATGGCATACAGGTTCTCCACGATGGTTGGAGTCCTTTGGTTGCGCTTGACTCGGAGAACGATGCATCACGAGCACAGCTCCTTACTGGGACAACCATACCTCCCATGGAGCATGCCTACAGTCGCCTCAGGAGGCTCCCATCGTAAAGATGGATGGGACCAACTTTGAGTTGTGGTCCATGCAGTTTCTTACTCTTATGCAGTGCAACAATAGGAGCACATTCTGATGAAGCCGGAGCAGATGGATAAATTGGGGACAATGCTTCAAGGAAGCAAGACAACGCGTATGCGAGGATTTGGCTCTCCGAGACCCTCACCACAGAGATAGCCAATGACATCGTGAATTAGCCCATCGCCAAACCGATGTCGGATATTATGACATCCACTTATGCCCAATCGAAGAATGAAGGCAAGATTCTTCAGCTTCAATTTGACATTTACAGGGTTAAGCTAAATGGCCGTCCTCTGCACACATTCCACTACTCACTTCGTGGCATGTTTGAGAAGTTTCACAGCGTTATGCATATTACAACATCCACAGAGCAACATATGGCATACAGGTTCTCCACGATGGTTGGAGTCTTTTTGGTTGCGCTTGACTCGGAGAACGATGCATCACGAGCACAACTCCTTACTGGGACGACCATACCTCCCATGGAGGAGGCCTACAGTCGCCTCGGTAGGCTCCCATCGTAAAGATGGATGGGACCAACTTTGAGTTGTGGTCCATGCAGTTTCTTACCCTTATGTAGTGCAACAATAAGGAGCACATTCTGATGAAGCCGGAGCCAACGGGTAAGATTGGGGACAACGCTTCATGGAAGCAAGACAACGCGTATGCGTGTATTTGGTTATCCGAGACCCTCACCACGGAGATAGCCAATGACATCGAGAATTTGTCCTTCGCTAAGCCGATGTGGGATATTATGGCATCCACTTATGCCCAAGCGAAGAATGAGGCCAAGATTCTTCAGCTTCAGTTTGACATTTACAGGGTTAAGCAGAATGGTCGTCGCCTGCACACATTCTACTTACATATTCTCCACGATGGTTGGAGTCTTTTTGGTTGCGCTTGACTTGGAGAACGATGCATCACGAGCACAGCTCCTTACTGGGACAACCATACTTCCCATGGAGGAGGCCTACAGTCGCCTCAGCAAGCTTCTTATTCCTCCTCCTGCTACCTCGCAGTCCTCTTTAACGATGGCCACTTCTCGCGACAGACGAGATCTGACATCTTCGTCACGAGCAAGACGCACCGAAGGAAATGGAGATACATAAGCAGTCGAAGCGACAACACAATGGCGTCGCGACGACGACTCTCTCTAAACACCAAGGTAGACGGTCACAATGAGAGAGAGAGATGTTGTGTTTCATATTGTGAAATAAAAGGCTAGGGCTACCCCTCAATTTATACTACTTTGGATGTCCATTGTTGGAGTATTTGATATATGTGTCACATGTATGGGAGATGGATAAATGGATCTCTCCAGGATCCATTTACCCCATCCAAGAGTTTAGTCCCACATCTACCAGTGGTGAGACTTGGAGGCTCTGTGGAGGCTATATAAAGAGCCTCAGACCTCCTGTATCCATTGAGAAAGTCAATAGACAAACACGGCCCTTTGAGGCCTTCTCCCGTGGTTTCATCCCGCTCCTCACGGAGTAGGGTTCCACGTAAAATCCCGCTGTTCTAATTGTTCTTTATTCTTTTTCCATGTTTTGCTTCCGCTTCCTATTTTCCAACATGGTTAGGTTCGATTCTCGAGGTTCTTATTTTCTTATTTATGTTCGAGAATTGATTATGGTGTTTAATTATTGAAGACTATTTTTTCCGAAGATCATGTTATTCATTCAAGTCGAAGGGTTTTTTAAAAACCTAGTCCTGCTCGTTGTATCTCGATACTCGTGCAGGCGGCACGAGATGATTCTTGTGTAGGCGACCTCCTTCGAGATCTTCCAGAGGCAGTGACCTCCAGGCCTTGTGGCACCAGTTCCAGGCCCATCTTGCAGCACATGGAGCCATACCGCTCCTTGCGTGCATCCTCCAGATTGCAGGAGGTGTGTCCTTCCCAGGCTCAACCTCCATCGAGCCCCAGCAGCTCTCGCGGCGGCAACATCGACTCCATCAGATCGCATCTCCAGACCGCACAGATCCCAGGCAGTACACCATCTTCAAGCCCAGGCGCAGGCATAGGTGGTGCCTCACGCGCATGTTCTCGCGCCACCACCAGGCAAGCTCCTAGACGAAAACATATACCTCTGCGAGGTGAGGCTGCAAGAGACATCCACAGAAACAAGTCATCGCGCGAGAGCATCTCCCTCATCCAGCCAACTCCCAGATGCTCCCTCGCCGCTTCTCTCCAGTCACAGGCGGCACAGAATCCCCCGCACGATTCCCAGATCTCCAGCGAATCCCAACGGCGCCCCCCCCAATCCAAGCGCGCAATCCTAGCAGGCCCCAGGCAGCAATCCCCAGCAGCGCGATGTGCGTCCTCCTCCAGACCCGCAGCTCGACGAGCCCTTCTCCCTGACGGCGCCGCCCTCTCCTCCAAAGCCTCGAGGCGGTGCGCGACAACCTCCCCTCCGAAATCCAGATCAAGTAGCGGCGGCGCGCGTGATCCCCAAGCGACGTGTGTGGACCGCGGCACTCCTTCAATCTTTTGGCGGCACAGAAATGAGGGGGTTCCCAATCGTGGGAACCCTAAGCCATGCGTCCTTATTTTATATAAAAAAATCTTGAGGGTTATTTTGAGAGCCCACGTTGGGCCGAATAGTTAAAAAAAGGATAGAAAGAGAGAGAGCTTTGTGCGTGGCATAGGTTCCAAAACAAGGGCCCAACGAGTATTAAAAAAAATTAGTGATTTAGAGGGCCCAAGTGGGGATGTGACTCCTCGTTGATTTCAAAAAAAACTGAAAAAAAGGCGCGTACAATTAAAAAAAGTCGTACGCAAAGTTTTCAAAAAAAATGTGACGGCTTAAAAAAAGGTTGAAAAGCCGCAAGAAATTCTTTGAGTATGTTTTATTTTCTCCCTATTTATCTTGTCTTCTCCCAACTGTCGATGTCTTCATTCCGGCCAGTATGGGAGAAAGGGGGAGTATATATGTAGAGTCACAGGTCTTGATCCAGATTCCAGATTCAGATGCCAGATGCAGATTCTCCAGATCATGCAGTTTCCAGACTCTACAGTTTATCATATTCGACATTCAGATTCCAGACTCGACAGATTAGTCGGAGTCCAAGTTCGAGGCACTCCATGTTGAGAGGCCCATTTTCGAGTTCTTCAGAGAGACTCATTTTCAGACACGCATATGTTTGCGGTCATTTTTAGATGAGCACATATTTTCCATCTTTTGTAGTGGTCCCATCATTATTCTTGTTGTTTCGGCCAGAGTTTTCAAGTGAGCCATACGGACTACAGAGTAGAGGATCATTCCCTATGCCATGTTGGCAGGGGTTTTCATGCGGTATCATAGGTACTCTAGAGCAGTGTACCATTCTCTGTGTCAGATGGGAGAGACCCAGTTCTCCAACGATGATACTATTTCAGACTCCATTCTCCAGCGACCGTGGACTCCGACGAGGATTGCACTTCCATGGCCTTTTTTAGTTCAACCCTTTTCAGAGATGGAGCAGTTGTCCACATGTTGTGGCAGGCCAGAGTACTCCGACGAGGAGACTCATTTCCAGTTGTAGTGACTTTGACAGGCGCAGCTCAGAGTACATGCTCTCCGACAAGGAGATTCAGCAGACTCACACTCCAGCCCGTTCGTCCTCCTCACCTGCATGGCATGATAAGTAACATCCTCGACAACAGCAGTTGTGCGCATTGGGTTGATATTGTCCGTAGTGTCCTGTAGGTTGTAACGTTGAGTTGAGTTGCTTTCTGTTTGTCCAAGCTGAGCATTGCATGCTCCAGCTTGAGGGGGAGTGTTGGAGTATTTGATATATGCATCACATGTATAGGAGATGGGTAAATGGATCTCTCCAGGATCCATTTACCCCATCCAAGAGTTTAGTCCCACATCTACTAGTGGTGGGACTTGGAGGCTTTGTGGAGGCTATATAAAGAGCCCCAGACCTCATGTATCCATTGAGAAAGTCAATAGACAAACACGACCCTTTGAGGCCTTCTCCCGTGGCTTCACCCCCCTCCTCACAGAGTAGGGTTCCACGTAAAATCCCATTGTTCTTATTGTTCTTTATTCTTTTTCCATATTTCACTTCCGCTTCCTATTTTCCAACATCCATGGATCGCAATCCATGTGTTCACAAATTCAATGGTTGAGATTGATTTGTGCTTTCAATCAATTTTCATGATCTTGTTGTGTTTTAATTACCAACAACAAATTTGTTGGCCTTTAATTAAATTAAATAAATTGAAATCAATCAATATATTTCAATTTAAATCACACAACTAAGATGGAATTAATTGGAAAGAATGGAGCTCTATTCCATATATGAGGTGGATGGCCACCAAGTTGAGCCCACCTCGCAAGTCCAACTTGCATTCCCGATTCGATCTTTAACACCTGGGCCCACCACCCCTAAGGCCATGTTGACCCTTCATTAATTGAACCAACCATCAACAGGATTACAACTCACTATGCGCAATCCAATATTGCCCCAATAATATGAGGAACCGATATTGAGGCCACTACAGATACGGCCTTACTCTTTCGAAAAGCAAAGAGTCAGATCCATGCGCGCTTGTATGCATGAGGTTATTTCCTTTTTTAGCAATCTCTCTATCATTTTTTTTGCAATGAGTCGTTCCATTTTTTCTGGCTTTCCCTCATTTTTCTAGGGTCTACCCAATTCAGAGGGTGTAGTCCCTGTGGCAGAGGCGATGGATGTCAATGTGGTCCTTACACCTACTTTCGTCATCCAGGATACTCAGAGGACACATGCTATTTGAAGCATGGATACCTCGCGTCTGCTCGTGTGGAAGAACACATCGAGCCTTCAGAAACTCCAGTTGTCTAGGCAGATCCACGCCCGAATGATATTGTCTCTCGTATACGAGATCATAACTCAAGTGGCCAGCACTACCACTACATGATCCACAGATACCGAAGCTGCAACCAATGCCTCTTCGAGCTCCTCAGGTATCGCATATGCTTTTACTAGTAGTAACGGTGTAGATAAGACAGGGCGGATCAAGGACTCTGGCACATCCCACCAACAGTGGAGACAGAGCCCAGTTCAGGTCCTACAGGACTATACCTCCTGGCATATGGGTTGTTATTGCTAATGGGGTCCACTTATCGACTACAGGACAGGGGGAGGTGTATCTGACGCCATCCATGCACATTCCGAATGTTTTATATACCCCTTATTTTCAGACGAACTTACTTTCTATTAGTCAGATTACTAAGGATATGCATTGTCGTTCCATTTTTTTACCCTTTGTCTCTTGTGTTTCAGGACATACACGAGCAGGGTGATTGGATGTCGCTGTGAGCAGCGAGGCTCTATAGACTGGTCCAGCCTCCTCATGTTGACGCTTCCACTGTTCCTACTAAACCAGTCTCACTGTACATGTGGCACATTCATTTTTGCCACCTTCCTCTACAGAAGTTATGTCATGTCCTCACACAGATCTCCACATGATCTTCCTTCCAGTACGAGGCTTGCCAGCTTGGGAAGCACTAGCATTACTCCTTTATATCTCGTCAAAGTCAGAGCACTTCTCAATTGTTTGAGCTCCTTCATTTAGATATATGAGGTCCAAGTCATGTTGCTGATCACCAGTGATACCGTTTTTATCTAGTTGTTGTGAATGATTTTTCAAGACTTTCTTGGGCTTTCCTCTTGAAGAATAAGTATGAGGCCGGATCTGTAATCAGTTCTTTAACTAATGAGATAAAGAATATTTTTTCTGCCAATGTCAAGTACTTGCATTATGATAATGCCTTAGGGTTTTGCAACCTATATATTTCTGAGTTTCTCAGGTCTCTTGGTATTGTACACCAAACCCCATGTGCCCATACTTCTCGGCAGAATGATGTTGCCAAGCACAAAAATCGGCATTTACTCGATATGACCATAACCCTATTTATTCAGAGCCGTGCTCCTCACTCTTACCGTGGCGATGTAGTTCTCATTGCATGCTACTTAGTGAACCGCATGCCTTCCTCCATCTTGGGAGAGAATATCCCTTTCTCTCGATTGTGTTTCCCGAGAAGGATTTATTCTCCTTCACACCTAATGTGTTTGATTTTGTAGCTTTTGTTCATGATTTTTCTCCTGGTCATGACAAGCTCTCCTCCAGAGATGTTAAGTGTGTTTTTGTTGTCTACTCTCGTACCCAAAAGGGGTATCGAGCTTTGAATCCTTTGATCCACTTCGGCGGAAATACGTTGTCAGTGTTCACGTAACTTTCTTTGAGTCAGTCACGTATTTCTGTCCTACAGGTAACAGACTGGCCCCATCAAACTCTGATGAGGAGATCTACATGCTTCCACCTCCTACAGTCGTACCACCTACTCCTACTCTGCCACTTCTCATTCCACCACCATCTCCACCACCATCTCATGTACCTACTCCTGCTCCTCTACCTGTACATGTGGTTGTCCCTGGACCACCGCCTACCTTGACTTAGATTTTGCCACGTGTGTTTACTCGCAGGTCTCGCTCTGTTCCCCATGCTCACAAGTCTTCCCTATCATCCAACATGCATCAAGTATGTAATGAGCACGTTGTTTCTAATGATCATGGAACTACTGAGCTGTCTGTGCAGTAGGATTCCCTATCGGATGAGCAGGTACCATCTCAAGAGGGACACTTACAGGTTCAGGACATGGTCGATAATCTTGATGTGTTGATTGCTCTGTGAAAGTAGAGACGTACATGTGCTACTTATCCTCCTGCAACCCATGTTTCTTTGAGCAGACTTTCATAGGACTTTAAAAGATTTACATTGGCATTGTCAGATGTGGAAAGACCACAGACATATCAGGAGGTTATTTAGGACAATCAGTGGCATGTAGCCATGAGGAGGAGATGCCTGCACTACAGTCACATGGCACTTGGAGTCTTGTTTCAACTCTAGTTAGCGCATTCGTTGCTGGTTGCAAATGGGTGTTCACTGTGAAGCGTCGTGCAGATGGCAGTGTAGATCGCTGCAAGGCAAGACTTGTGACACGTGGGCAAGACCTTAAAATCGATTTCATTTCGGTAAGACATGAAAGAGAAATTCGATGGAATTTCGGTGAAATGACCGGAAATTAAGGAAAGTACTCAAAAACTCATTTTAAAATTAAGATTTCTAATATTTTTTAACACAATAAGTGAAAAAGAAATACACAGTTCTTTTTGCAAAACGTAAGATATTAACATATGTTACATTAAATTTCCGTCAAATTGCTCCAACCATCAAAAAAGCATTATGCTGCTCAGAATAGAACAAGATTTGGAATCTAAATTAGAAGCCATTAGTTTCACCTTTGAACATGAAGAGAATTATGACATGTACATAAATAACGAAAAAAAATATTAGCCAACAAAGAGTACAAGCAAAATGATATCTTATGTATTGAAGATCGAAATGATAGCTTAGAACGTATCTAATCAATATACTTTCAACTTAGAAAGTATTCCATTTTTAAAATTAAATAACACACATAAACACACAATCTTTCTAACATGTATGTCTAATAGATACATTGTATAGCTTGTGATAAAAAATTATATGGTATACAAGACATACATAAATCAATTAACACCAAGAAAATGCATAGCATTCACAAGCACGCTTTATATCCAACCTGATAGTAGGCAAATACTTACAGTTTGGAATGTTGCTAACAACCTAGCACTTGCACAATCGCAAGTACTCCGTGTAGTGGAAACAAGCCCCAAGAAAGAAAAGCCTAAATGTAGGATTTTGATTCCGTTTTGCCAAGTCCAAAAAAGAGAAATTTCGAAGAATTTTGGTGAAATCGTCGAAATCTTGGAAATGACTCTAAACTTGATTTTTTTCCAAAAAGTATGGTGTTTAATATTCCTGTCAATAAATAAAATAGAAATGGACACTTGTTTGTAAAATAAAATTGTAAATATAAGTTTTGAAGTAGTATTATCGTCATAATCATCACACATGTATGTAGAGCAACGTGTGGCCAAGAGTCAGAAATGTATGCTAAACTGGAAGCAAAAGCCATGATAATCACCTCGTCAATAAGAATGAGTCGACACATATAATAACTACCAATCAAAACATATGTATCAAAAAAAAGACAGAACAAAAAGTAAAGCTCTTCAATTAAAAGTTGAATTTAACTCTTAAATCTTGTGTCTAACTAATTTGATTTGGATTTAGATCTAAAATTTAGATACTAATTAAAGAAACTTCTTCAAACAATGGCCAGATATTCTACTCTGTGTATCCTTCTATCTATTGTACTAGCCATATGGGGTGGATTATCATGATGTTTTTTTCTCCAATGGCTAGATATTCTACTCTGTGTATCCGTCTATCTAAGGTCGTGACACGAGATTTGCCCCTCTTTTAGCTTGATGTGAAGAATGCTTTTCTATATGGTGATCTACATGAGGTCTACATGCAGCATCCACCTGGGTGTAGATGCATTTGGAAGACCACGCCCCTATCAAGATGAAGATTCTTCTTTACCGGGGTTTATCAAAGAAAGTGGGCACTATGGCTGGTACTACAAGCCCTCTATATGTAAGCAACGACAAGGATATTGAACAATTGTATTCATGTGGCTCTTTTGCAAGGGAGATTTTGGTATGCTTGAACATACCCTACTTAAAAATTATCATCAATCGGCTTTTTGACAAACCTTCAAGGAGGACCGAAGAAATGGGACCGATACCTAAGGGCCTGTTTGGTTGCAGGGTTGGGCAGGGTTGGAAGTGATTTACATTTGGAGGCGAAACCAATTTGGTCAGGTTTGGCTCCGTGGAAAAAGCAATGCCGTGCTAATTTTTACCGAGTTTAATAAATCTTGAGGACGACCATTAACCTCTAATGCTCGTCCTTTGATTTTAAAAAACGAGGAATAGAATCAACAAAAAAGGCAAAAGGAAGAAATGTTACCAATTGGCAGAATGGAACAGATTGTGTTGTGGCCAAAAAATGATGAAAGTAGAACCGGCGGATTATGGGACAAAAACACATCTCAGGCTAATTGGGAAAAAATGCACACCCAGAAACTTGATAGTAATCAACTTCCACGGAATATTTCATAATAATAATAAGCGGGTTTAAAACACCACAACACAGAAATTCTGTGACAAAAAGTAAATAAAATAAGGCATGACGATGTAGTCTACGCTGCTAATTTTCCAGCAAGCTCTCCGCATTATGAGCTACTGCCAAATAGAGCAATATCACAACTTTTAAATAATCATTAATTAAAAAAGACAATCAGATGTGATAATATGCAGATCCAGGAGCTATAAATATAATGTACATGTAATGAATCAAGCAACTGACCTTCTAAGGAACATAACATGCAATTTAATATTTTTAATAAGTTATTTAACAAGAAAAAATGCAGCTAACTTCTCAAGGGCACTGAAAACGAAAATACCAATATAATCAAACATAAAACTACCAGAGTTGGAAATGCATCAATCGCTTGGATAACTGTCCTCATGAAAAGAAGAGGTAGATGTGTGCGATCAACCTGATGATAATTTCCATTAAGGATAAATCAGAAGACAGGAAAAGAATATGACAATCAGACAACCATGATTCCATACCAGTTGGTTTAACGACTTTGCCAATACTTGTTGTGTAAAAACAGTTCGCTGCTCAAAGCAAGCTGTGCAAGCATCCATGATCTGAAAATAGAGGGAAAATCAGCCAATCTCATACAAAATATTGAGAAATTTCAACGTGAAGAGGGATGATTGAAACCTTTTTAAGGGGCACTCCATCTCTTTCAGGGTTTATATCGTGAATAGCAACCAACACTTCAACAGGTGTCAATGCAGGACCGGTATGAGCGGAACCCTGTTGTCAAAATTTCAAAAGATTAAGTTCCTCGTTAAAACAACCAATTCATAAATACAAAAAGTTACCGTGAAAAATCCAAATCCCAAAGAGAATAATTGTCACGGAAAATTTCAAATAAAAAAATAATATTGCCATTAAATCTCTTTTAAAGACCACAGGATGATCACTAATGGTCAGTTTTCATCCAAAAGTTAATTCGAAGAAAAATGAAAGTTACAAAAGATATTAATAATCATCACCTCAAACACTTCAACCAAGGTTGTAGAAAGCAGTAGTCGGTACTCGGTTGGCGGGGTCACTGACTAAGGATTAATTGGCAGTCGGGAGAATAATCGGATTTAGTTGGTGTGGAATGTGAAAATGAAAAGTTGTATTCCTTCTAGCCCTAGAGCTCTCTTATATAGGAGAAAAACTCAAAGGGTAAATTACATAAACAAGATGGGAGAAATAAACAATATAAATAAAGACGACAAGATATAAGAATCTTAACACTCCCCCTCAAGCTGGAGCATATATATCTATCATGCTCAGCTTGGAACAGCACCGGTGAAATGGACCTTGTTGGGAAAAATAAGAGAGATGTTTATTCCATACACCCTAGGCTCTCTTATAAAGGGGAGTAGCTTATGGGTAAATTACATCAAGAGTCCATAAGAATATAGAAAATATGAAACAGTACAAATAACATAAATTATATCTCTACACTCCCCCTCGAGATGGAGCATATATGTCGATTATGATCAGCTTGGACAAGCATTTCTGGAATGACCCCTGATATCTGTAGTTTAGTCCCCTGAGCTAACATGAGATGTAGACATAAACCCCTTCTGAATCATATCTCGTATATAGTAACAATCAACCTCAATGTGCTTGGTTCGTTCATGAAATGCTGGATTATTGGCAATAAATATAGCAGCTTGATTGTCACATTCCAGAGCCATAGAAAGTGGGACTTCTATATATAGATCTGTAAGAACAGCTTTCACCGACATCACTTCTGTACTAACCTGGGCCATAGCCCTATATTCAGACTCAGCATTGTATCTGACTACAACAGTTTGCTTCTTGCTTCTCCATGAGACAAGAGAGTTTCCAACATATACAGCAAATCCAGTGGTGGACTTCCTATCCTTGGGACATCCTGCGTAGTCTGCATCTGCACACGCTGAGATAGCAATCTCCTTGTCTTTCTTGAACAATAGACATGCACCTAGAGATGATTTAAGATACCTGAGTATCATATGTATAACATTCATATGTACATGACGTGGTTGCTCCATTAACTGGCTCACCCGACTAACAGCAAAAGAAATATCGGGTCTGGTAATGGTAATATAAAGAAGTTTTCACACCAGTTCCCTGTATCTTCTCCTATCCACCTCATCAGTGTCATCATCATATAATTTCATGCTCGGATCCATAGATGTAGTGGCCCGCCGACATCCAAGCATTCATGTTTCACTCAGCAAGTCAATGACATATTTCCTCTGGGTCATTACAAGTCCACGTGGATTGCTGGCGAACTCCAGTCCCAGAAAATATCTAAGGAATCCAAGATCCTTGGTGACAAATTCACGACCCAGCATTTCTTTCGCCCTCTGTATTCCTTGTCCATCGTCACCTGTAATCAGGATATCATCTACATACACCATAATTGCAATAATAACTCTGGATGTTTTCTGTATAAACAGTGAATGATCTGCATTGGAACGATTGTACCCCTGTTTTCAAACAAGTCTGAGAGCTTCTGGAACCAAACTCTAGGGCTCTGCTTAAGACCATAGATGGCCTTATGAAGTCTACACACCGTAGAATCCTCCCGTCAACAGCAAAACCAGGTGGTTGTTGCATGTAGACTTCCTCCTGCAAGTCACCATATAAAAATGCATTCTTAACATCTAATTGAAATAATGGCCAATCACGAGTAACCGCAACAGAAAGAAGGATCCGTAAGGTGGAATGGCGAGCAACCGGCAAGAATGTATCAAGATAATCCACCCCATATGTCTGTGTAAACCCACGGGCAACCAGGTGTGCCTTGTATCTGTCAATGCTGCCATCTGCATTCTGCTTAACTGTGAAGACCCACTTACAGCTCACTGTAAACACACCGGTAGGTGCCAGGTACCTCTTGACTGAAGAGCAGCCATCTCTTCTTCAGTAGCTAAACGACATCTATTGTCCTTCAATGCATCTTGGTAATTCCGTGGAATATCCACAGCAGATAGTGCAATAGCAAAGCTCCTGAATTCACTAGATAGACGACCAAAAGAGATCGTGGATTCTATAGGATATGACACACAGCTACGCTTCTGTTTCTGAAGCGAAGTAGGTAGATCCAAATCACTTGCATCCTCATCTGTCCTCTGTAACACAGCCAGCCCAGGTAAATCATTAGATCCATCATTAGAAATTATATTCTTAGAACATACCTCAGGCGAGCTAGATGATGAACAGTGACCTTGAGCAGAAGCAGGCCGACGGGTATAGTGGAGTGGCAATGGGGGAACAGGAACTGTAACAGGAGGTGCAGGTGATGTAGGTGTGGTGGTGGTGGTGGCATGTATATGGCTTCATCAATGTCTGAGGATACCAACTGATTACATGTAGGAAGGAAGTGCATAAGACTCAATAAATGTGACATCAGCACTAACAAGGTATTTCCTGCGCAACGGATCATAACACATGTACTCTTTTTGTGTCTTGGAGTACACGACGAAAACACACTTGACAGCCCTAGGAGAGAGCTTGTCAATACCTGGAGACAATTGGTGGACAAAGGCAACCGAGCCAAACACACGTGAGGTAAGTGAGAACAATTCTTTCTCAGAAAAAACCAAGGAGAAAGGAATCTTCTCACCTAAGACAGACGATGGCATGTGATTAATGAGATAACATATTGTTAGGACAGCATCGCCCCAGAAAGAATGAGGAGCATGACTCTGTATAAGAAGCGTCCTGGTGACATCAAGCAAATGATAATGTTTCCTTTCTGCAACTCCATTTTATTGGGAAGTATAGGCACGGGATGTTTGGTGGATAATCCCTTGTGTTGAAAAATAATTTGAGAGAGTGTGAGTACAAAATTCCAAGGCATTATCACTTCTCACAATTTTTACAGACGCAGAAAAGGCATTACGAACTTCATTTATGAAATTTATGATAATATTCCCAGCTTCAGATTTATTCTTTAATAAAAAGACCCAAAATACACGAGAAAAATCATCCACAATGACAATATAAAACATGTGTCCCTGATGATCAAGAACACGACTAGGACCCCGGATATCAACGTGAAACAACTCAAACTTGGAGCTACTGCTCCAACTGGGAAAGGTAGATCGATGATGCTTTCCCAACTGACAAGCCTCACATTGGATGGACGTGTGAGGTGAAACCTGAGGTAAAACACGACACAATTTCTGAAGCGGTAAATGGCTAAGCGCAAGTGCCACATGAATAGAGAGACAGGTCCAGCAGGAAGAGAGGAGATTCCGGCATATGGAGCCCGACTGAGGCGGTATAGTCCACCCTACTCATAGCCACGCCCAATCACGTTGCACGTAAGGATGTCCTGAAAAATGAGAGAAGATGGATCAAAAATTGCTTGACAATGTAAATCCTTTGTAAATTGGCTAATGGATAACAAATTCATAGAAAAATCAGGTGTGTGCAGCACATTCTTGAGGTGCATAGATGGTGTCAGACTAATCTCACCCTGACCAGTAATAGGGGAGTGCACCCCATTAGCAATAACCACAGTGCGTCCTGGAGGAACCTGTCAATAGGATGTAAGTAGACCTCGGTCACCACACAGATGATGTGTGGCACCAGAGTCCATAATCCACTCTAAAGTATCAGATCCACTACTGCTAGTGAATGCATAAGTACTACCTGAGGTACTGGTGGATGCAGAAGCAGCAATATTAGAATGACTCTCAGAGGCAGGCGATGATGTAACAGGACCGAATGGAGGAATAATACCCCTCAGACGAGCTACAAGATCTTCAAATCGTTGATCCAAAGAGGAAGCAGATGGAGGTTCAATCTGTTCAGCTACTCGTGCAGAAGCAGGAAATCCATGTTTGGAATAGCATGTGTCCTCGGTATGTCCAGAACGATGGCAGAAAGTGCATGGTAACCGAACACGACTCCCTCTGCCTCGTGGTCCACGACTACGAAACTGATGATGACCCCCACGACCTCGAGATGTTGCCATAGTTGAGGCAGTCTGATTGGCAGTAGATGAAGGAACAGTAATACGACTCAGTCTGTGAAAGGCTTCCTCCATCGGAGAATAGTGGAATCTGCCAGGATCTGGGAACGTGTTGCCTCGTACTCTGGATCAAGGGATGCCAGGAATACACCAACCATAGTGCCATTCCTGTAGATCTTTTGCTGCTCAGGAGTGGCTGTGAGAGGCATGAAGCTGTAGAGCTTCTCAAACATTCCACGTAAAGATGTGTATAGAGGGCGTCCATTCTGCTTGATTGTAAAGATGCCATGCTGAAGTTGCAGAATCTTCATCTCATTCTTTGCCTGTGAATAGGTAGCAGCCAGAATATCCCACATTGCTTTTGCAGTGGGCTGATGGAGAATATCATTTGCAATCTCAATTGCTAACATTCCTGATAGCCAAACCTTGGCGTATGCATCATCCGCCTCCCATGAGGCGTTGTCTTCTCAGCAAGCTCTTCCTCAGTAAGAATGTGCTTCTTACCGGTCAACTTCATCATACTCGTGAACTGCATTGCCCATAGTTCATAATTTGACCCGTCCATCTTCACAATAGGTGCAGGACCTCTGAAGGCACCTGTAGATGTAATATCTGCCTTGCTTTCTGACATGATGATAATAGAAGACTAGGGTTGTAGACTGAAGATATGGTTGTTTATACTGACATTCACGGGTTCGGTTGCATGTGTAGACTCAAGCAATCAAACCCATTAACGTGGAGACGCGGACGAAAGTCTCCTAGATGACGAAGATACCCTAGGGTTGGCCAGGCCCTAGGGCGTAGAGGTGTGCGCGAGGCCTAAGAAAGCCGGAGAGAGAGAGAGAGAGGCGGTGCACTTGGGCGTAGGCGGCGTGCACAGCACGCGAGGCGCATGAGGGCTTAGGGGCGGCGCGTGGGCACGCGGGGGCGACGCACGGGGGCGAGGCGCACGGCGCCGGGGGCTTGGAGGTGGGGGCTAAGGCTAGGGTATCTTAAAAGCCTAGGGTTTGGTTCGAGAATTCCGGTCTAGGACCGTCGCTCTGATACCATGTTGGGGAAAATAAGAGATGTTTACGCCATACACCCTAGGCTCTCTTATATAGAGGAGTAGCCTATGGGTAAATTACATCAAGAGTCCATAAGAATATAGAAAATATGAAACAGTACAAATAACATAAATTATATCTCTACAGACCTCTCGCAAGAGCTTTGGTAAACATGTCTGCAATCTGATCATATGAAGCAACATGAGATGTGAAAACAAGCCCCTTTTGACAGTCTACTTCAATGTGCTTTGTTCTCTCATGGAATGCTGGATTATTTGCTATGAACACGGCTGCTTGATTATCACATTTGAGATGCATTGGAAGAGGCACCTCAATAGTTAGGTCAGTCAGGACAGACTTGACCCGCATCTTTTCTGTATTCCCTTGGGTCATGGCCCTATATTCTGATTCAGCGCTAGATCAAGCAACAACTGTTTGTTTCTAACTCTTCCATGAAATCAATGAGCTACAACAAACACAATAAAGCCAGAAGTGGACTTCCTGTCCTTAGGACACCCAGCATAATCTGCATCTGCACACCCAGTAACTGTGAGAGACGTATCTCTTCTGAAAAGAAGACCTGCACCTGGAGATGACTTCAGATATCTCAAGATCATGCACATTGCATCCATGTGTGCCTGACTGGGTTGCGTCATTAACTGGCTCACTCTGCTCACAACGAAAGATATATCAGGCCTGATAATAGTAATATATAATAATTTCCCTACCAGCTCTCTGTATCGTCTCTTGTCCACCTCCTCAGAGTCATCATCATAGAGCCTAACATTAGGATCCATTGGTGTAGTAGCTGGGATACATCCTGTCATGCCAGTCTCAGATAGAAGGTCAATTACATACTTCCATTGTGCCATCACCATACTTTGATGAATTCGTGCAAACTCCAAGTCAAGGAACATGCCAAGGTCCTTGGTAACAGATTGTTGTCCAAGAAAATACTTAATTGCTTGAATGCCATGTTCATTGCTGCCAGTCACAACAATGTCATCAACATAAACCAAAACAACAACGATACATCTCTGATTTCTCTTAACAAAAAGAGAAGGATATGCAGTGGATCTAGCAAATCCCTTCTGTTCAATCAACTTTGAGAGCTTCTGAAACCAAACCCTCGGACTCTGTTTAAGGCCATATATAGCCTTACGGCACACCATACTGGACTCCCCCTCAATAGCAAACCCAAGTGGTTGTTGCATGTAAACTTCCTCATACAGGTCTCCATACAAGAAAACATTCTTGACATCTAATTGGAAGAGCGGCCAATCACGAACCACAGTAACAGCAGTAAGAATCTGCAGCGTAGAGTGGCGTGCAACGGGAGAAAAAGTGTCCTGATAATCCACCAGATAGGTCTGGGTGAACCCACGAGCAACCAATCTGGCCTCGTATCTGTCCATTGTACCATAAGCTCGGTGTTTCATACGTAAACACCCACATGTTGCCAACAACAGACGCACCTGGGGGAGCATGGACAACACTACACGTACCTCGAGACTTTAAAGCTGCCATCTCCTCCTCCATAGCCAGACGCCATTGACTGCTCTGCAACGCCTCCTAATATGATCATGGTATCTCCACGACCGACAGTCCCATAACAAACCTTTGAAAATCCCTGGAAAGATGCCCCAAGGAGACATGAGAACCAATAGGATGCATAGTACATGCTCATTTCTACTGCCGTAGAGCAATAGGTACATCTAGATCCTCATTATTCACAGAAGGAGTATCCTCCAAGATATCCTGCACCTCAAGCTGCATATGCAAATCACTAGTGCCATTAGAAGAAATCAAATGCTCAGAACATATCTTGAGCATGTTGGATGATGGAGGAAGCACAGGAGTACGGGGTCGACGCTAGTAACCTGAGGGTAGAAAGTAGATGGTGGTGGAGGTGGCGGAGGAGGTAGAGTAGGATGTGGTGGCAATGATGGTGTAGTGGAGATCGGAGGTAGAGGCATATAGACCTCTTCTCCATCCTCTCAAGGAATGAGCTTGTCACCTGTGGGAGAGAAATACATAATGGACTCAAAAAAACGACATCAGCACTAACGTAGTACTTTCGCCGAACAGGATCGAAGCAACAATATCCCTTTTGGGTCTTGGAATACCCAACAAACACATATTTGACAGCTCTGGGAGAGAACTTGTGAAGACCAGGAGACATCTAATGAACAAAAGCCACTGAACCGACATACAAGGCGTAAGAGAGAAAAGATCAGTCTCGGGTAACGCAATCAAGAACGGGATCTTCTCCCCCAAAATCAAAGAGGGCATACGATGTTGGAGTATTTGGTAGTGCGCCTATTGAGTTGTAGATGGGTAAATGGATGCCTCCAGGATCCATTTACCCCATCACAGTGTTTAGTCCCACATCTACCAGTGGTGGGACTTGGAGGCTCTGTGGAGGCTATATAAGGAGCCCAAGACCTCCTGTAACCATTGAGAAAAAGCAATGCATAACATGCCCCTTTGAGGGCTTCTCCCGTGGTTTCATCCCGCTCCTCACGGAGTAGGGTTCCACGTTAAAATCTCGTTGTTCTTATTGTTCTTTATCTTTTCCCAACTTTTCGCTTCCACTTCCTATTTTCTAACATGGTATCAGAGCAGGTTCGATTCTCGGGGTTTTCATTATATTCTTTGTTTATGATTCGAGAATCAATTTGAGAGAAGATTTGATTCGGGTTTATCGTTGGAGATTTTTTTTCATTCATTCTGCGTCAATGAAGAGCGTCAGGTTCTAGGGTTACGAAACCCTAATCAAGAAGCTGCGATCGTCCAAGCCTCTCCTGAGTACACGCGTCTCCAAGATCCATTGTGCAGGAGGCACATCTAGTTGCCAAACCTTCAAGCGACACCTCCTTTGGGAGGCAAAGTTTTCATCGCGCAAGGCTCTGCTCCAACATCTCGAAATCTCGCAACTCCTCTCCAGTTCACGACGCCGCCAACCATCACGGTGGCCTGCAGCAAGGCACTTATTGTGCATGGTGGTCTCGCACGACAAAATCCAGATCGCTCACCCAGGCAGTCCTCTCCGCGCGAGATGCTTCCCCATCCCCGACTCCAGGTCGGAGGAACTTATTTTGCACAGGCGCATGCACCTCCATCGCTGCCTCCCAGGCCATCGGCGGCATCCCCGAGTTCAGGCACTCCGTGCGGCGAGCCCTAGCCCAAGCCCCCGATCTCCATCAAGCTGGCGATCCCAGACTCATTTTCCCATCGACGCAAGCGCATCACGCTCCAGGCAGCGCCCTAGCCGCACAAGGCGGTCTGCATTTCTTCCTCGAGCATAGCAGCATTCCCACGCGCATATCCAAGAGCTCCTCGTGCCGAGATCCAGGCATCCAACAGGCGTAGGAGCACCCATCGGGGCATTGCACAAGCACAAGGCGGGGGGCCTCCTGCTTGCACAAGGCGGACGCCTCCTTCTCCAAGTTGTCCTTCGTGCACCCCGAGCTTTCCTCCTATCCAGTGGCGGTCGCTCCTCCAGTGGCAGAGGCTCCTCTCGCACCATTACTTTCTCCTGGCGGCGCTCGGCAAGTACAGGAAGCCCTAGCGCCCCCCCCCCCTGCGCAGGCGGTGCGATTCTCGTGTACTGGAAACCCATCGTGCGGGGCGGCTACGTATTCCAGACCCTAAAAGCTGTTTTATTTTAAAAAATGGGGGGCCAAATCAACCCAACCGAGGTGCGTTAAAAAAAACTCCGATGCATATTTGGGCCCATTGTGGGCCGGGAGATTTTGTTCATAAAAAAAAGAAAAAGGTGCATACAAAAAAAATATACGTATGCGATGAAAAAAAGGGGGAGAAAGAGATGAGTTGGCTATTACAAAAAAAGGTGAAGGAAAATAGCCATAAAAAAATTTGATGAAAAGCCGAGGATTTTTTTGTTGAAACGGCTTAAAAAAATATTTTTCAAAAAAAAATGTGTCGCAAAAGCCGAAAAAAGGGGAGACGGCTTAAAAATGATTTAAAAAAAGGTGATGATGGATTAAGAAGCCGGAAAAATTTGTGATCAGCTTATTTGGTTTGATTATCCCTATATTTATGTATTATCTTGTCTTCTCCCAACATAGTCGATGTTATGTATTCCGGCTAGTATGGGAGAAAGGGGGAGTATGTGTAGAGTCACATGTCATCTTCCGATATCAGATTCTCCAGACCAGCCAGTTTCAGACTCTACAGTTTTTCAGATGAAGATTCTACATAAGCAATTCAGACTCGACATTCAGATTCAGAGTCCCAGTTTGATGCGCAGTTTCAGACTCGACGTCAGATGTTTCCGAGTCTAGTTTCAGACATGCATGAGTATGTGTTCCTCTTTTCAGATGTGCACATGTTTGTCATCTTTTATCGTGGTCCCCATCATTCTTCCTGTTTTGTCGACCAGAGTTTTCATGTGAGACATAAGGACTCCAGAGTAGAACACCATTCTCTGAGCCAGATGGGAGAGACCCAGTTCTCCGACGAGGAGACTCCAGGCGCAGTTTCAGACTCGATGGTCAGATCCCGAGTATTCAGTTGACTCACACTCCAGCCTATCGTCATCCTCACCTGCACGGCATGAGAAGCAATGTCCACGACTGCAGCAGTGTGCGCGTTGAGTTGATATTGTCCGTAGTGTCCTGTAGCGTGAATTGAGTTTCTTTCTGTTTGTTTGTCCAAGCTGAGCATCGCATGCTCCAGCTTGAGGAGGAGTATTGGAGTATTTGGTTGTGCGCCTATTGAGTTGTAGATGGGTAAATGGATATCTCCAGAATTCATTTACCCCATCCCAGTGTTTAGTCTCACATCTACCAGTAGTGGGACTTGGAGGCTCTGTGGAGGCTATATAAGGAGCCCCAGACTTCCAGTAACCATTGAGAAAAAGCAATGCATAGCATGCCCCTTTGAGGGCTTCTCCCGTGGTTTCATCCCGCTCCTCACGGAGTAGGGTTCCACGTTAAAATCCCGTTGTTCTTATTGTTTTTATCTTTTCCCATGTTTTCGCTTCTGCTTCCTATTTTCTAACATATGATTTATCAGATAACAAGCAGTAAGAACCGCATCCCCCCAATACGAATGAGGAGCACGGCTCTGAATCAAAAGGGTCCTGGTAACATCCAAAAAATGACGGTGTTTTCGCTCAGCTACCCCATTCTGTTGGGAAATATGTACACAGGATGTCTGATGCACAATACCATGAGACTTAAGGAATTGGGAAAGTTGAGTATTGCAAAATTCTAGAGCATTATCATAACATATATACTTAACTTTTTGCAGAAAAAATGTTCTTTATTTCAATAATAAATGGCTGAATAACAAGACCAGCATCAAACTTGTTTTTAAGAAGAAAGACCCAAGACAATCTTGAAAACTCATCAACGGCAACCAGATAAAACCTATGTCACTGATGATATGGGACATGACTGGGACCCCAAATATCAAAATGAATTAACTCAAACAAACCATGATCACTCCAACCCTGACGACTCTGAAAAGTAGATCGATGATGCTTCCCAAATTGGCAGGCCTCGCACTAAAAGGTAGAGCAAGGAGAAATCTGTGCAAGAACGTGACACGGCTTTTGCAGAGGAAGATGAGCAAACCGAAGATGCCATATGTAGGGAGAAACAAATCTAACATGAAGAGAAGTAACAACAGCATAAGGAGATTGCACCAGTCTGTAGAGACTTCCTTGCTCACGACCAACTCCAATCACCATGTCCGTGAGAATATCCTGAAACACAAGAGCAGATGGATCAAATATGGCATGACAGTGTAATCCTCAATGATTTGACTAATTGATAGTAAATTCATAGAAAATTCAGGAGCGTAGAGAACATTCTGAAGTTGCATTGTGTGAGTCAATTGCACCTCCCCTTGACCGGTAATGGGAAAGTGTGTCCCATCTGCTATCACAACAGATCGTCTCGTCTGAGACGGACTGAAATCACTCAACTGACTTCTGTCACCATAAAGATGATAAGATGCTCCTGAATCCATGATGCATTCTAACAAGTCTGCCCCATAACAACTAGTAAAAGCATATATTTTACCGGACGTGGATGTTGATGCTGAGGCAGCTACCTTTGAGGATCCTGAAGGAGAGCTTGTTGACGAAAAGTAGGCATGATCTCTCTGAGCCGCACCACAAGTTCATCAAACCTTTGATCAGAGACATGTGAAGGACCCCCTACCTACTGAGTATGCTCTGCAACACGAGCTGAAGCTGGAAACCCATGCTTGGAATAGCATGTTTCCTCAGGGTGACCTCGTCTGTGACAGTAAGTACAAGGTCGTCGAGGGAGCCGACTACCCCCTCCCCTGCCACGGCCACCTCGTCCTCGAAATGGTGTAGCCCCCCCCCACCACCACCACCACGGGATGTTGCCATGGCTGAGGACGTCTGAGACAACCGGGTCACCAGGTGAAATGGAAAGCCAACTCAACCTACGATATGCCTCATCCATAGGAGGTATGGTGGCATCAGTAAGAATATGTGCTCTAGATGCATCATACTCATGATCAAGTGCTGCTAGAAAAACTCCCGTCATCACTGAATCCCTATATGCCTTGAGTTGCTCTAGTGTGGCAGTCAAGGGAATGTAACCATGTAACTTCTCAAACATACCCCTTAGAGAAGTGTAGAGGGTATGAAGAGGACGACCATCCTGCTTCAAAGTGAAGATGTCGTGCTGAAGTTGCACAATCTTCGACTCGTTCTTCGCCGGAGAATATGTAGCGGCGAGAATGTCCCACATAGTCTTCGTCGTGGGTTACCTCAGAACGTCATTGAATATCTCCGTGGATACCGTGCCAGATAGCCATACACGTGCATAGGCATCGTCTTCCTCCCATGAGGCATTTACCCCAGTCTTGTCAACAGGTTCCTCCTGTGTGAGGATATGCTTCTTGCCATTACATTGCATCAAGCTCATGAACTGCATCCACAGTTCATAGTTCGTTCCTTCCATCTTCACGATGGGTGTTGGACCTTTGAAGGCACCAGGGTGGAACATATGTTTTGTTGTCTGACATGATCACAACAATCTCTAAAGACTGGGGTTATAAACTAGACGAATATGACTACACGGACATATAGGAAGATGGTTGTGGATGTAGACTCATACCACAACCCCTTCCATTCTTCAAGGGCTCCTTATAGTCCGCCGCAATGCGAGCGTCACACGCGGACACGGGCAGGGGCAAAGGCACATGAGATGCGGGGCTACGCGCGTGAGGTGGAGACACGGAGGAGCAGGGTTGTGCCCGTGATGCGTTGCGCACGTGAGGCGCTATGCGCTTGAGGCGCAAGCGCGGTACCGCGCACGGCAGGAGGTTGCGCACTACATGCGTGAGGCGCGAGCACAGGACGGTGTACGGCTGGAGGCGACACACGACTAGGGGCGGTGCTCGGTTGGAGGCGACGTGCGGCACGCGTGAGGGTTTTGGTGGGGTTGGGCTCTAGGGCATAGGCTCTGATCCAGGATTGTCGCGCTGATGCCATGTGGAATGTGAAAATGAAAAGTTGTATTCCTTCTAGCCCTAGAGCTCTCTTATATAGGAGAAAAGCTAAAAGGGTTAATTAGATGAACAAGACTGAAAAAATAAACAATATAAATAAAGACGACAAGATATAAGAATCTTAACAATTGACCATTAGTTGATTTTGAATTTTTTGTTTATTTTAAATATATAAATCTTTTTTTAAACATATATTCTTATATATTTGCATTGAATTGTACAATTTCTATACTATCATAATGAATGAAAAGGAGTAATTGACTTTAAGTATAACATCAAGCATATTAGAATAAGTTAGCGTTAAAAAATCAAAAACAATCTCTATGTAAAAGTCGGTCGAGTAATGGCGGACTAGGCTTAGTCAAGTCAGCTACCCTCCAACTCAACTAGTCGGGAAAACTAATCAGCCTAGTAGGGCCGACTTTTACAACAGTGGCTCCAAAAATAAGACATCGATTGAATAACATTTTTCAAATACGGTTTGGTTGATCAGTAAACCACATTATTTTCCTACAAACACAAGGCGTGTATCACAGCCAAGGGTCTCAAGTCTTTCTCTGTTCATTTACATCGAACACTTCCCATTTCTTATACCTTCTTAGAAGCTGCAACATATAGAATTAACAAAAGTGTCCTAACAAAAGAATCACATAACTCCCACATAAATTCTTAGAAAAAGTGCAACTAAAGACAAGGTGGTAGACATTTTTGTGTTGTTGGAGTAAGTGCCCCTAGATACAGTCAGAGGTGAAGGGGAGAGGTGGCCTTCACTCCATGTGCCCTAACCCTACGTAAGAGGACATACCGCATCCCTCTTCTCCATTGCTACCAGAATCCATCACGGCTTGCTTGCCCATAAGTGGAAATGAAGAAGTGTATGTTTGCATGCCACCTCCCGCCAGCACAAAGAGAAGAAACATCTGGAGGAGGCACAACTCAAAGTGTGAGATCCACCTTTAGTAATCCGAACCTGAGCCACAATCCCTAACCAAACAGTCTGATCTAGGCCCATACCCAATAAAGGTGGGCCTTGTTTTATATGATCAATCACATATGTATCAAAACAAGAAGGATCCAGCCAGCTCCATTAGAATTGAAAAGTTGCCACCCACCTTTCATTGATGCATCCAACGGAGCATTAAAGTAATGATCGCACTCTCTCAAAATACCCATTGATTTTCATCGGATTCTCCTCAACTTCCATATCAACTTCTGCCAAACCTCCAGTACTATCATGACTCATCCTCACCCTCTAGTAACAAA
The DNA here is from genome assembly GCA_037367405.1 of Ottelia alismoides. Lineage (NCBI taxonomy): Eukaryota > Viridiplantae > Streptophyta > Magnoliopsida > Alismatales > Hydrocharitaceae > Ottelia > Ottelia alismoides. Next base: position 831,395 of record JAZKJV010002089.1, read on the forward strand.
TACCTCTCGCTTGTTTAATAATGAACCCAGATCAGACTGTCCCTCTATCACTTCCCCTACAGTGACCGCAGTCAAGAATGAGAAAACTCCTATCTTAAGTAGGTCATTATTGGCAGAATCAAAATTGATAACAAGTCAACCATGATGATAACACCAGCAGAGTAACCCAATGCCAACCATATAGAGATGATCTCCACCATGGTAGAAACATTTGTTAGTATCGCTAAAGGGGTGGTCAATTGCACTTTTGTCTCTAGATATAGATGTGAGGACATCCACATTCCTCTCCTTCAATACACCAACAATAAGGTGTTTTTATCGAAGGGAGCACACGAAGCAAGGAATATGTCAGGAGTTCAGACATCTTAGGATCCACCGGTTGCAATATCGTGCCAAATGGATCAAATATTCGGCTAAATATTCTTATTCTGTAGGAAGACCGAATAGAATATTGTTTTTTTTAGGCTCCGAATAGAATATTGTTATTCAATCCAATTAGAATATTCCTGAATATTCGGGTATTCGAACGAATATTCCTCTGTTTATTGCAACAAACTGCTGATTTTTTTCTATTTTTTTATTTTTTAAAAGTTCTCATTCCAGTATCACCATAAATATTAAAGCTCCATATATGTAACTTATTAATTAGTACTTTTATGTCAGACTCTTATTGATGGAAGATCATATATGTATAAATATATAAGAACATACATTAAAGATATTTTTATATTTAAATAATTGAAAAATGCATAATAGAATTATTCTGAATATTGTTTATTCAGTGACCCCTCCGACTGAATATACGAATATATATACTTATTTCTGCAAAACTGGGGGTTGTATGGGAAACAATGAATATGCAAGGAGTATTACACATTTTTGGATCCATATCCGGCTTGAAAGGCAAATCAGCTTTCATTCCTTTTGTACTAATCTCGGGAGGATAAGGACGTGTACAAAAAAATTATTGGATCTTCTAAGAATGTCTTTCCTATCATACATAGGTCTCTCTCTTACCTATAGAAGACTTGGCCAAGCACATCAGATCCACCTGATTGAGAAGTATGAGAGCAAATTGGTGGGACAAGTTCTTGAATCTATCGAGGGGCGTCATTATTTTGCGCAATTCACTCTTCACATCATCCATGTCTACTACATGTCTATAAGTGGTATCACATCACTCAACGATTGGAGGCAATCATGCATCATTTTTTCTGATATATAGCTCGACGGGATGGTATTGGTAATGGGGCACATATGATAAAGTGGGTTACTGTCACGTGGCAAAAAATGAATGGGGGTTTGGTGGTCAAGTGGCTCAAGTTTTTAAACCAAGCTCTTCCGATGAAATAGATCTGTAGGATTTGGGATGATGGAGATAACCTATTGGTATGCCTGATGTGCCACATCTATAGGGTTACTGTGGATCTAGCTTGTAAGGGGAATTATACACCCTTTGCTTCATGTCTATGGAGAGGAATATGTCTCGTGATGCTGCATATCCAGCACTTGCTAAGACCGTGTGGGCAGGTGCGACTGGTTTCGATTTTGGAAGGGTGACTAAACGAGAGATGGTGTGTTGGTAGACAGATACCCGGCACTATATGTTGATAAGTGTGCTTATTTCAGAGGTGTGGACAAACAGATCACAGTACCCCTTCCGTCCTTCGTTTTTTCATGCTTTTCTGATCAAAGGTTTCAAGATTTCTTGGATTAGCTTTGGGACCTTGATGAATGGGAGGGTCGATCTAATGAGTGTAATTCATGGACATGGGCGGACAGGAATTTTATGTGAAAAAGGAATATAGAGCTCTTACCTCAGATTCAAATGTGATAAGAGGCAATAAGGTTGACGATTATTGTTTTACCTAGCGCTCTCCTTTACCCACAAGAGTCAAGATCAACCTATGGTAGCAACGGAAAGTACGGTTAATGATGAAGAATCTTCATACGAGGTGGACATGGAATACTGATACAACATGCCTGAAATGCAAGGGTGCGACAGAAACTTTGGCACACATGTTCTTTGAGTGCACATGCTCGAAGGGAGTATGGAGGTGATGGTGCTTATGTGGCTGAACCAATAAAACCTTAATGATTTTTAAGCTTCTATGTGAACTGCTTGTGCTAGTTCTCGCATGACTTGTCTTTGATCCTTTGTTGTAACTTAGGTCATCTAGTTTTCACGAAATGGATTGATCTTTAGGCAAGATCGATACTATATGGATAATATAACTCATCATGTCAGAGCATTATTCATGGCATGGTCCCTGTAGACATCTCTTGACCTACTAGACTTGGGTTTAACTCACCTGGAGTTTACACCCTCTTTCCTTTTCAAACGAAATGATCGAATCAACACAAATTACGTTTCTTCTGAAATTCCAACCCCCCCCCAACTCCCAAGAGAAACCTTTTCATCCTCCATCACCATCTAAATTAGGATCATCGATCCAAATGTTTAGCGCACCAATGGATCCCTATAGCCAAGAGAAGTATCCCAATGAACTGGAGTACATACAGCTTACGGCCTTCCCAAAATATGTCATTAGCATGCGACCTCCACCAGAAGCCACCACATTGTCATCCAAGGATGGTGGTGTCACCCAATGGTCTCCCAAACCTCTGAGTCCCCTCCAGCATCCCAGAGTTCCTCCTCCTTCACCTTCTCGCTCTCTCTTGCCATGTCCCGACTCCCCTCTCTCACCATCTCTTTTACCCTCCGTTCCATTGTTCTACATATTAGAGGCGGCTAAGATACAAATTTACAACAGGAATTTGTGTGCCGTAAGATAAAGAAAATATTTTTTATGATCAAAGGGGAAGATATAGATGAAAGTACTTTCAAAAATGGTTTTACAAATGCATAAAAAAAGAATGTTCTTCCAATGATTTACACTTTCACGGGGAAAAAAAGGAACAAAATAGGTTTCCCTTCTGTTTCAAACGGAAGATGTGATTTATGACTTGTATGTGCCTTTTATAAGGAGGAAAAAAACAGGATGATCAGTTTCCTTACTAGAAAAATACAAGGGAAAATGATTTTCTCTACCATGAGAAAACCAATGTTAATACCCATGCATAAAGATAAACTGTTCCTACAGATGTTTTCAAAAAGAAAAAATAAAAAAGGTCAGAGTAGTTGCTCAGACACAAATCATTACTAAACATCACCTCTAAAATGCGAGCAAGTGCCGTTTGGAACTTCTCTAACGGAAGATCAACAAGCCTGGGAAATATTGGCAACACCTGGAGCCATAAGAATAAACAACTAAGAAACATGACCAATGACTATGATATAGTATTTTTAGCTAATCGTCTTAATCTCTAAAGTAGATCAGAATAACAAAAAAACATGTTGACCAGAAATTACGTCAAATAAAACTATCGAGGGTTGCACAAGCACAGACTAAATAACTTTCCTTGCACAATGTTTGTGATTTGTAAAATAGAATGGATTAGCGACTTCCACGGTTTAACATTTTTTTCTTAGACTAAGCTCCGATCAAGATCTATATCACCCCAACAGGCAAATAGTGAAAATTTCAACGTTTTAAAAATTTTCCATCAGTAAAATATGAAGAAAATCAAAGTTTATTTCATGGCCACAATCTTAAGGAAGATTATTAAGACCCCAAGTAACTGTTGGTCATGACCCTCTGTGTGTATGTCCCCTTCAAACTAGCATTTCACTAAGACAATGGATCCGCATGGGCTAGGAAATCTAATTTTCTACAAATACGTCCATCACAAGTGCACATATCCTCGCAGAAACAGCTAATATACAATCCTATACAAAGAAAACCTGCCCTCAAATGATTTCTTTTGTAAAATATACTGACACTAAAATGTTTTAGGTGATTGACTAACTGACCATCGGACATAACAAAAGAACTGGAAGTACTGAACAACTTAGCAATTTTCTCAAATACAAGAACAACCATTAATTTTTTTCCAATAGAAGAAAGTGGACACTCAAAATGGTACACATACACGTTATATAGTAACAAACTCAGAAACCCAATCACAATAACCAAGACTCAAACAGAGCATGCTCAGCCACATTTTCCACATAGAATCCCTCTTGATAGATCACAACACCATGAGGTGCCAACAGTATAACCCAAAACGAACTCTAATCACTTAAACTGATCACTATGCGGCCCGAAACAAGCAGCCCCGAGTAATGCCCAGAAACCCATTAATTTCTAACTGATCGGAAGAATTCAAACACTCCCAAGTGTCTACTTTTAAACTGTTTGAGGAACAAAGCCCAAATGCAACAACTGCAAGATAATTCACAACTGCAAGTCAATTTACTTTGCCACTTCTTATTGGACAGGCAATGTTCAGAAATGCAGTTCATGTGGTCGCATATGTGTAGGCGCCATGAGCTTCGAAGCGCGTGTTACATGTGCAGTATTATGCGGCCCAAACGCTTGAGCGAGCGCATAAACCGCATATGCAACCAGGTATGCGGGCTAGGCAGATTCAAGTTCCGATTAAGGATCCATATAAAATCAACCCTGAAACCAATTCCAGCACCTACCTCCCAGTGAAACCCTCCAGCCCCCAACTTCCATCGAAACCCTCCTGCCACGAGTCCTCTCCATCGCCATGTTATGTGCAGCGGAGCCGAGCGACGAGTCCCCTCCTGCTCTCCACGCCACCTCACGCCATCACCCCACCCCGTGCCATCTCTGCAGTGCTCTTGAGGCAGCCTCTGTCTCCTCCTCCTGCTACGTGTTTTGACCCTAATTATAAGTGTAGATCTTGGCCACGTACATATTTTGTGTATTGGTGTTTATTTCTTATGCCCTGATACATATTAGATGCACTCTTATTTGATTGTGTTCCCCAGTATACTGATTGAAAGATGGAGATTGACTCTGATTTTTGTGGTAATCTACACTTTGCTACCAGAAGTACTTAGAAATTACAACTAAATGCAAAGTTTGTCAATGTGTCCTTACAATACAAGAGGATGCCAGGTATCTTGTACATGTTTGTTCTTGGTTGCATTGCATGTCCTTTTCATTTAATCCAGTTTTTCTTTTATACACTGAAAACAATCCATATATTTCCAAAATAAAGCATCTCTGATTATTACAGGAAAAAGGTTTAAGTTCTTGTTGGAGCAATCATCTAAATAATAATCTCTTCTACGTTAGATAATAGCTTGTCATTTTTTTTCATGTGCATTATGCATATTGAGAACATTTATGCTCAAGATTATCTGATGTGGATTAGAGATTTGGGAAAAATTGTTGAGGGGTAAGAAAAAAAGAAATCAGTGTACGGGGATGGAGAGAAGCACGCCAAGCAACGTGGGAAAGGAGAAGATAAGAGAGGATAAGTGGATTGGAGGATTAAAGAGGACAAATAATATTCATGGGGAGAGGAGATCAGAGCCAATGGCAAATAAACTTTTACTTTATATCATGTTCCTATTACAAATGAGCAGGTTGCTTTATATAGAGATTTAATCCATTAAACGATGCAACCTTTCACCTAAAAGACATCCAAATCCAAAAGGCAGAACCAAAAGTTTTGACCCTTGGGTTTTATAATATTCAAAAACTACAATAAAATTGAAACAAAAATAAGTATTTAAACTGCATCAATTCTCCTCTGCATTGGAAAACTCCACTCCTGATGAGTTGCTTGATCTTTGGATCCAGCGTTGGAGAATTTCATCTGAAAACATTGGTCCAATCTTCCCAATTTGAGCCATTTTTCTTAAATTCCACATTACGTTTATAATTGTTTACCACCAGAGAGCGTGGCTGCAAATTTTCCATCCCTTCGCTTAAACCAAAAGTCAGGTGGCGACGATGGAGCTCATGCTTGCGGATCCGCACACGGTGGAGATCCCAATGGAGTCAACAATGATGGTTGCTAAAATGATATTGGCATCGGGTGTTGTTGGCACTACGGGGGTTGGGGGTGAGAATAGAGTTGCCGAGACTTGTGTGGGTGGTAATTCCAATGGTAGTGGCGGCAGTTTGAGAAATGCTGACGGGTGTGGGGAAGGTGGCGGGTGTAGCGGATCTGAAGCAGGGGGTGCCGGGGGCATTATGGTGGTGGAGGGGGGCTGTTTCGGAGCTGATGGCATTGGCGGAGGGATTGGAGTGGTATGAGGTGCTGGAGAAAGCTTCGGAAGTGGTGGATGTAGGTCTGAAATTATCTGTACAGCAGCTTGGAACATGGCCAGAGTGTCGTCGTCAACGCCTTTTTTATTTCTACTCTTTATATGATTATATCCTATATAGAATAGATCTAGAACTTTATACTCTTTATTCATAGGACCTTTGTCAAAGATTGGTCATGTTTTTTCCTTGCCTTCATGCACAGGAATTATAACTAAGAAATCATAATGAATATGTTTTTACTAAACATCTGTTGTATTGACGTTTTATAGTTCACTCTTCATCAAGATTGAGTGTGTCTTCTTCTCGTCATGAATCTAGTCAAAGCTGCACCTTGCTACTTGATAAAATGCGAGTCTTAAATTTCTTCTATCAGGTCGTGAACCCCGGCTGAAGAATGGAGGAGAGCATTGGTGCCTCCTTATAAGAATAAAGAAGACATTCAAAATTGTTCGAATTATAGAGGTATCAAACTAATGAGCCATACTATGAAAATTTGGGAACGTGTGATCGAAAGAATGTTGAGGCAATCTTAAAGTAAATGAAAACCAATTCGGATCTATGCAAGGTCGCTCAACTATTGAAGCTTTCCACTTGTTGAGGAGAAAAATGGAGATTTATAGAGCTAAAAAGAAAAACCTCCATATGATTTTTATTGATTTGGAGAAGGCTTATAATTCAGCTCCAAGGGAGATATTGTGGGGTGTTTAGGAAAAAAGACAAGTACATGTCATATATATTAATCTTATAAGGATATGTATGATTGGGATTCATCTTGTGTAAGAATACAATCTGGGAAGACTGACTATTTTAACATTAGCATCAGTTTGCATCAAGGTTCATCTTTGAGTCCATTCCTTTTTGCTTTGATTATGGACGAGTTGACTAGTCACATCAGGATGATATACCTTGGTGTATGTTGTTCACCGATGATATTGTGTTGATTGATGAGACAAGAGACGAAATAAATGAGAAGTTGGAGGTTTGAAGACACTCCTTAGAGACTAAAGGATCTCGTAGAAGTAGGTCTAAGACTGAATATATGGAGTGTACATTTGATGGAAACAACGATAAAGGACTCGAGGTGAAGATTGGAGACAATAACATTTACAATAAATTGGAGACAATAACATTTACAATAAAGATTCTTTTAAATACTTGGAATCTATTTTGTAACAAGATGGGGAGTTAACGGGGATACTACTCATAGAATAAATGCAAGTTGGCTAAAGTGGAGAGGGGCCTCTATTGTTCTTTGTGATAAGAAAATCCCATTGAAAGTCAAGGGAAAGCATTGCAAAGAAGAAACGAGACATGCTATGTTCTATGGATCGGAATGTTGGCATGTGAACCATAGACATGTGTAGAGAATTTCAGTAGAAAAAATGAAAATGCTAAGGTGGATGTGTGGTCATAGACGAAAAGATCGGATTCAGAATAGTGTGATCAAAATGAAATTTGGCTAGCTCTGATGGATAATAAGATGAGAGAAAACCGCTTAAAATGATTTGACCATTTGCAAAGGAGGTCAGTTGATGCACCAGTTAGAATATGGAAGATTTGGGATGTTGAGCCGATTAAGAGAGGGCGAGCAAGGCACAAGAAGTGTTAGAATGAGACTATAAGAAGGGATCTTAGTTATTTGGATTTAAGCCTGAGAATGGCCCAAAATAGATCCATGTAGCTGACCCTACCTAATTGTGGGAAAAAGCTTTGTTGTTGTTGTGGGACAGTGAGCCCTGGCCAAGATGACTCAAGTTGAACATCATCTTCTAATGTTCGACAAAATCATCGAATCGTAGGAATGATCTATATTCCATGCTCCGATACCAATTGATGTGGACTAGAGATTTGGAAATAATTATTGAGGGGAAAGTAAAAAAGAAATCGAGTACATGGATAGAGAGGAGCACGTCAAGCTGTGTGGGAAGGGAGAAGATAAGAGAGGGGAAGTGGATTAGAGAATTAAAGAGGAGAAATAATAATCATGGGGAGAGGAGGATAGAGCCAATGGCTAATAAAATTACAATTCTACTTAGGCATTCTTTATAATTCACCCTTTGTATAAAAGTTAACATCCGTTTGGAGCGTGGATGGACGACAACTAACCTGAGAGGCACTAGTGATAAAAGTACAAAAAGATAGGGGACAACTAATATTGCAAAAGAGGAAGAGCATAACTAATTTGTAGAAGATAAAAGGGCATAACTATAGAAACCCAATAAAAATAATACAAGTGCAACTTTCCAAATCTTATAATCTACTACACATTAGGATGGATAGTTATTTCTCAGCTAAATGTAAAAATAAAAAGTCAAAAAAAGGCCTATCTTGCAATTAAAAATAAAAAACTGAATGTCAAGAATGAAACCTCATTTTTAGAGAGGGAAGACAACAATGGAATGAGAATTGCTGCATCCTGAAAGAGAATAAAATTTTGTTGTAGAAATATTTTAATTTTAAGTAAAAAATATCAAGATTACTATTGACACGGCCTATAAAGCTGCAAACCTTCAGCTTTGTCGCATATAGATGCTTAACAGTGGCATTGAGATCCATGGAAGGTGTCATTTCTTCTGTCAGAATTTGCAGAACCTAGACAGAAGTATAAAGCAATTATCAACCACAATCACCTCGAAAATGATAATATAAAGTTAGCACATGACAGATAAAAACATGAAAAACTAAATATACCAGCATCAAAAGATTTTCACTTCCTTCAGAGGGATCAGAAATAATTTTCAGCAAATCTGAAAATGACGAACCCATGTTTCTCACATGAGCAGGAACAGACGATGTATTGACTGCAAAGTTTCTTATATCAGTTATATCTGTATGTCTTGTCTATTAAACAAAAACCGCATAGGCTAGGAAAATACAATAAATTTCAACAGACCTGTTTAACAGCTTTGGGAGCCCTTTCCATATATATCAAAGACAACTTGAATTAGACTTGATTTCTGCTAAGAAAAAAAAATTAAGATGCAAAAGCTCAGTGAGCATCCCTGATGAAAAATAAAAGCTCCAACAGAAACATAAAAATAAATAAGTGGAAGAAAGAAAATAGCATCAGAAATCAAACCTTTGTGCACAAAGCAAAGAATAAAGAAGCATATCTTTGAGCCTGAGAGAGGGATATATGCACTGAGTTATCAACACTAGTAGTGTGGGCATCTTTTACTGATCCAAACTCAGCAGCAACTACCGAATTCTGAATACCACTTGTCGAGGTATCCTGACTACTGGCCTGAAAATAACAAAGTGCACTATATATGAGATAGAGTTGCATATAATGAGCAAGAGGGAGATAGGCCCAGCTAAGATGATGAAGTGGGTCAGATACCAAAGAACAAGATTAAAGAAGTCTGCAAAATAACGAGCAAAAAGGCACAACTAAAACTACAATTCCTGGATAGTGAATAAAAATCCATCAACCGTATTGCGAGCAAGTTTTCGAACCCACAAACTAAACAGCAATGCCGAGAAATTTTTATTAAATGGAACCAACCACATTTAAGACCTTGACAATCTTATTACAATAGGCGTATGAGTTCCATTCATCTCATTAAAGTCTCAAGCTTCACTATCCAAATAGCTTGGTAGATTTTTTTCAGAATACTATGAAATGTGTAACCTGACTCGGGAACAAATTCAATAGATTTACTATATTGAATTGATAATAAAATTGCCAGTCTGTTGAGAAGCATTATCATCCTATGTTTGACTGATTCCAATATTTTATTTTTCTATACTCTTTTCTTGAGAAGTGGATATTACAAATTTACAACAAAGTTGTTGTTTACAGAATAACTGATACCAAAGAGACATAGCAACAAATAAACAGAATAAAATATGAACCGCACCTCAAGGAAAATGTGGTCAATGACTCAAAAAATTCTAAGCAAAGAAAAAAAGAGGGCACACAGTTACATACCATCGATCCTCTGTTCACCAGAATTTTGAGATATAGGTCAGTATCTTGAGTGCCTTTGTCAACAAGTGATAGCAACTTGTCTTTCGCGAATTGTTCGATAGTTTCTGAAACATAGCTAAGCAAGTACAGCTTGTTTGCAACCTGGATTTTTAGAAGGTACAATATAGAACATAAATATAAAGAAAACTGATGTCACATAGCTCATTCAATGATGCAATCCTGTGAAGTCCATACCAGACGAATGGCCTTTGCACGAACTTCATCTTGAGCGTGAACAGTACACTAACATGGGGCAGGACAGACATTAACATATTTGTTGTTAATCCTAACAAATAAAATATGCGACAACAATGGCTTTTGATCCGCAAACTTCTTGAATAAGCTCAAGCATTTGATATTTCAAACAATGTACTCAATTTTGTATTTTGCAATGTCATGCCGAATAAAGTATAAACTTCCAGTATCCGCCAACCATCGCAAGACTTTCACGAGTTACGAGCACAAGACGTAAATCAGGAGGTAAAGAATGAGTAAATAAATAACCCACAAAGTTATCTAAAACAGAGTCATAATAAACTGATATTAACCTAAAAACTTAGGATTGAGCCCAAGTGGATCCATGACAACAATTGAAAATTTTTAACTGAGTTAAGTAGGATACCTCCAAACAATAAGTGCAAACAACTTCTGATATATTCTGTGGCGCTGTATATTTAAAGGTGTTAAAATACAACTATTTGTATAATTTAACAGGCACTTATTCTTTAGATGTTTTGCACCTCCTTCGTTTGATGTTGCAATGTCATTGTTGTGACTGGCAACATTGTCAAGCCATCCCATGATAAAAAGAAGCATCACAATCTCGGGTAATCATTTCCTCCCACTCCTCCAAAGGAATGTCTGCACTATCAAGTAGTTCATTCCACTTATTACAGGGAGTCTGCTCTAGCAGGAGTATTAACTGAGACGAGCAACTTTAGAAATGTAAAGAATCAGGCCATTTAGACACACCTCATGTATTCTTTGTGAAAGCAGAGAGCAATATCAGACCCCACAAGCTAATAAAAAATGTTTATACTATTTGACCTAATAAAAACTGTTACATTATTGAGTCAGGCTTTCATAAGGTGTATACACTAGGAACGGTTTATATTGGGATGGGACATATAAAGGTTTAAGATCACTGCAAATAGTTGTATGAAATTTACCAAAATATAAGACAATATACAAACTGTGAACCTAGAGCTTCTTATAAGAAGAAGAGGACTAATCAAAGAAAATGCATTAACTTATATCTTTAAAAACAAAGCAGCAAATAAAAAACTTGGGAGAAATTTCAATCAAATGGAAGAAATTCCGGAAAAATCCTAATGAAATTTCACATTTTGACGAAATTGAACAAACTTTGGCAAAATTTAGCTGATATGGGGGCAAAATCCAGAAAATGGCATAAGGAGGAGAATCAATATCACCATCTCAGCAGACTGATATATGAGTGAAGTAATGTCAAAGCATGAGGGTCAAGTAGCCGACTATGAACATATTGGATTATTATACTAGTTACAGCAGCACATAGTGTGAATTTGGCTATTAAAACCCCATGGGCACCATTCCAACTACTTAGGATAGTCTGGAAGTGTACAGATGGTGTACACCTTAACGTTCGACTCATACATAGGGACGTCAACCTGGGTCTACTCATTGGGTACCCGACCCGAACCAGTCCCATTTAAGATCCGAAACCCGCCCCATTTACTTTGAACGGGTTTGGATTTTGAATTGACTACCCATGCGGGTATGGGTATGGGTTTGGGATTGCTTGTGGGTACCAGACCCGAACCCGCCCTAAACCCGAATAAAATATATATAGCCTTAAATCCATTTCATATCTAATATATATCGAATCATCGATCTAAATGTATAAATATCCAATTCAATTTCTCCTCTCCATCCATTTATTCATATTCAACTAACTTTTTGTATCTTTAATAAATAAAAACTATCAACTGAAAAGAGTTAAACACTTAACATATATAAACATTTAATATTCTCTATATATTGCAATTTTTATGAATTGCCATATTACACGATCTCACTCTATTTTGTGTCTATCTGTGAAAATCTTATATACATACAAACAACTTAAGATTTACAACGTCGAAAATATGGGTACCCATTGGGTACACGGGTATCCGACAGGTATATGGATACCCGCTAGAAATTACCCGTTTAAAAATGAGCAAGTATGGGTAGTGATATTATAAATGGGTATGAGTTTGGGAATAATAATACCCGCCCCAAACCCGACACGCTGACATCCCTACTTATACATCTCAGTTTACTCAACTATCTCCTATTTCACTTACTCAAACAACCCTCCCCCCCCTTCAGAAGTCGTATAATTGTTTCATACCATTTAATACTATAACAAACTGAAAAAATCTTATAACCTTCTCTTGTGATGTTCCAGTTTAGGTTGGTGTGTGTATGTGTGCACGTGTGTATGTGTGAGATAGGTTCAGTTCATTAATGGTTTGATTCAAAAATATATGCATATATGTGTGTGTATATAAGAATGCATGCATGGTGTTAAGTGTCCATGCCCATGTTGTTTCAACGAGTCCGTAAAAGGGAATAAAGAAGACGTTTTACTAATAAAAAAATGATGAAGCCCTCTCTCACTATAAGTAGGGTAGGCTACATGGATTCTTGCTCAAATCCATGTTGAAAGATTCGACCATTTTTACACTGGTTGTCGACTACCTAACGCAACCCCCACAAGGGGGGATTTGAACCAATGGTCTTTTGGCACTAGATCATTTAAAGTGGGTATAAAGACATCTTAATGGTATGCTGACCAAATCACGGAATGCTCCGAAAACGATATAAAATTAAAAAGAGATTTTTACACACATAACCCTGAGTAATTTCGCAATAACATTCATAACCCTGCATAATCGCGAAGTACACGAGAAACCCCGAGTAATGCTTAACCTTTACATGACATACCCTGTGTCAAGTGTCGTTTCGAATCTCCGTTAACTTCGACGAAAAAAGTTAATTGTGGACAAGTTTTGCCCTTTAAAATATTTTATATTTGCAAATGATGTTTCCCCTCCCCTTCCTCCAGCCCCCTCCCACACGTGGATCTCCTCCCCTTCCCCTTCCCTCCAGCCCTCCATCGCCTCTCCGCCTGCAAGCTGGTGTCCTCTGTCGCATGAAACCACCCTCCGTTGACATGTACTCGAAGCCACGCAGGCGTCCCCCACCCATCGTTGCCTCTCCTCCAAGCATGCGTACCCCCCCAACTGTTGTCACGCACCTCCTCCCCCACATCGAACATCGAAGCTCCCCATCCACCGTACCGATCTTCAAGGCCCCCCCGGGCTACCCCACTGTCGAAAGCCTGCACGCCTCCGACCCACGTCAAGCTCCTCCTCGACCCCCCCCCCCCCCCCGCGGCGAGCTTCGAGGGCCCCCCTCTCTCCGACCAGATCTCCTCCTCCTCTCCAATTGAAGCCCCCCATCCCTACTCCGAGCAGCTCTCCTCGAAGCTCCCCCCCCCCTGCCGACCTTCCCCTCACCCGCGCCTCCCCTGCGAAGCCCCCCACACCGCGCCGAGCCTCCCCCTCCGTCGGTCGAAGCCCCCCGCGTCGACTCTTACCCTCGCTCCTCCCATGCTCGAAAGCCCCCCCACCAGTCGCCCGCTCCTCCCCTGCTCGAAGCCCCCCCACCCCGTGTCGAGCCTCTCTCGTCGCGCTGACCCTTCCCTCCCTCGCTCAAAGCCCCCTCTCCCTGCAGCCCGTCGAGCTTCTCCTCGGAGCACCCCCCCCCACCCACCCGCGCCCCGCACCGAGCCTCCTGCCCATCGAGCCTTCTCCTCCCCCGCTCGAAGCAAGCCGCCGAAGCTCGAAGCCCCCACCCCTGCCGCCTGCACCCACGAGCTCTGATGAAGCCGTCGCCCCTGCCCGCCTTCGCCGGCAAGACCCCCACCCTCCACCGACCTGCTCGAAGCTCGAAGCCCTTCCCCCACCGACCTACAACGAAGCTTCCCATTGTCGTCGTTCCTTCTCAAGCCCCCCTTCCCGCTTCTGACTCCTGCATCTTTTTTTCTTTCATTTTTTTTATTTTGGTTAATCCAAGTGCTTAGATCATAGATTGGTTTGATTAACTCACTCATATGGTTGAGTTAACATATTAAACTAACGGAGGGTTATGAGTGTGAGACAGAGTAACTATCGAGGGTTTCTCATGTAATTCATGATTATGCAGGGTTATGAATGTTATTGCGAAATTACTCAGGGTTATGGGTGTAAAAATCCAATTAAAAAATTAAAGAAACAAACTACGTTTTTAAAAGTGCATAAAATAGCTGTGTTACTGCCCTTCCATTTTATATTCATAGTTGTAGAATCTTAGAGACAAAAAAATAGAAACACTTGACAAATCCTTAACCTTACTAGACAAAACAATATTGACTCCTGTAGTTATTGATATTTAATAATTCATGGACAGGCTTTCAAATAATTTAAATGAATATTGCATAAAATCAATCTGAATTTTTACTATAGAGAGTGAGAGAACGAAAATGAATATCAGCATCTAGGACGAGTGGTGTTTAGTATAAATTATGGAGAGGAGAAAATCAGCTCCCAGCCTCCCAACAAGTAAGATAACTAACACGACAAGGATGGAACCCAAGCTATTTCTTATCAATAGTAATCAAATTATTCAACTAATTCTTTATCTTTAACCCCCTCAATATCAAACCATGATCTATAACATTATTTTTGAAAAGGGAATGGATGTGGGCCCAAGGTGAGCCACAACCAAACTAAATACAGATGATCTAAAATAGATGGCATTTGCTTTTATGATGTTTCTTAACCTAAAAAGTCATATATATACAATTAATGAAAATAAAATTAGAAACCTTAAAATTTTAAATATCTAATATTTTTAGCTCTTTGATTTTCATTAATCCAACTAGAGGACTAATTATAAGAATATCATAAAAATTGTCTTATAAGTTAAAGCTTTTAGTAACTGTAGACAGTAATATAGCTTAAATAATCATATTATACAAAAATGCTAATTTTCTTATTAGGGAGTGAACATATATTTAAAGTAATAAGTTGCATAAATAAATAGCATATGGAACTAAACGAGAGAAATAGACGATATGACGTTGGATGCCCCTTATATCGAGTGATATTTGTAATGATATCAATTGCATGCCAGTAGTATGCCCCCAGGACAGCTGGCATGCCAATGACATGGAGATTACTACCAGCACCTGCAGCATTCCATTGGCAACCCTTGAGAAATGACACCCCAGCAAGACACGGTATAGAGGCATACCACTGGCATTACAGCAACGCTTAAAAATATGCATCAATAAATATCAGATGGAAATTATGAAAGATTAGTTACTAAAAATTCTTAAACATCAATATATGAAACTTACCATAGGTCAAGACATACAAAAATGGTAATTTTCTTATTAGGGAGTGAACATATATTCAAAGTAATAAGTTGCATAAATAAATAGCATATATAGAACTAAACGAGAGAAATAGATGATATGGGGTTGGATGCCCCTTATATCGAGTGATATTTATAATGATATCAATTGCATGCCAGTAGTATGCCCCCAGGACAGCTGGCATGCCAATGACATGGGAGATTGCTACCAGCACCTGGAGCATTCCATTGGCACCCTTGAGAAATGACACTCAAGCAAGACACGGTATAGAGGCATACCACTGGCATTACAGCAACGCTTAAAACTTTGCATCAATAAATACACAGATGGAAATTATGAAAGATTAATTACTAAAAATTCTTAAACATCAATATATGAAACTTACCATAGGTCAAGACATACAAAAATGGTAATTTTCTTATTAGGAGTGAACACATATTTAAAGTGATAAGTTGCATAAATAAATAGCATATATAGAACTAAACGAGAGAAATAGATCATTGTCATTTAGGTATTATTTCTTCTTTTTTTACATTTTTGAATGCGGTGAACCCTTTACATGTTCAAGTTTGATAACATTTTTCTATTAACACTATTGAATGACGTGGAACTGGAATGATCCATATTTCTCCATAACGTTATTTATATTGCCATTTTATTTCAATTAGCCCAATATACTAAGTAACCAACATGGTACTTCAGAAAGACTCTACATGGATGAAATTAATCTAGAAAATCCGTATACATCATTAATTCTTTAACTGTGAAGCTTGAAGCTAAGATACGAAGGAGACAATTTTTTACTATCATGGAGGTGGATCCCGTCTTGGGAGGCAACCATTCTTTTTCTCAAAAAAAAATTGGTACTCGAATCACGCAAGCTATAGACGAATACAAATGAAGTAGAGGAGCTTTGAAGGTTATGAGACCTGGGAAAGGTGTAGGACCAGATGACATTTCCATAGAAGTTTGGAGAGTTTTAGGTGAGGTGGTTCGGCATGGCTTACAAATTTATTCAGTATTATTTGGTGAACCAAGAAAATGATTGAAGATTGGAGGAGAAGCAACATGGTGCCTCTTTATAAGAATAAAGGAGACATTCAAAATTGTTCAAACATGGCCTCAAATTTCAACGAAATTCGATCGAATTTCTGTCGAATATCGAGATCCTGTCAAAATCGAAATTCGATCGAAATGCCGAAATGATCGAAATATGGGGGGTCTAGTACAAAGAAGGACCGAAATGACAGGAACTTCGATCGAAATTCGACCAAAATTCCGTTTCGGACGATCACCGAAATGCTGATCGAAACTGAAATTTAGGGCTTTGGTTCAAATTACAGAAGTATCAAGTTGATGAGTCACACTATGAAATATGATTTTTATTGATTCAGATAAGGCTTATGATTCAGTCCATGGAAGATATTGTGGAGAGTAGTGGATAAGAGACGGGTACATATCCTATAAACTAGGTTGCAAAAGTCGGTAGTCGGTACTCGGTCGATCGAGTCACTCACTAAGGATTAATCGGCAGTCGGGCGATTAATCGGATTTAGTCGAGCTTTAATCGGCTCGGAATATATAAATCATTTTTATAATATATTATTATATATTTACATCGATTTGTATATGCTTTTATATATTTTTTTACTATCATAATGAATCAACAGAAGTAATTGAATATAATAAAACATTAAGCATGTTAGAATAAATTTGCTTTTAAAAAAGAAAAAATATGTATCTTCAAGCAAAAATTGGTTCACTAGTGGACCTAGTCGGTAATTGGTCGGCCACCTCACTGACTAGACTAGTCGGACCTACGAATCGAGCTAGTCAGGTGACTTTTACAACATTGCCTATAAATATGATAGGGCTCCATCTTGTGTAAGGATACAATCTGGGAAGACTGACTATTATGGCATCAGCATTGATCTGCATCAAGGCTCAGCTTTCAGTCCAATCCTTTTTACTTTGATTATGAACAAGTTGACAGGTCACATTCGGATGAGATACCTTAATGTATGTTTATTTGCAGATGATATTGTGTTGATTGGTGAGACTAGTGATAGAGTAAATGAGAAGCTTAAGCTCTTGAGACATGCATTGGACTTAAGGATTTCGTATAAGTAGGGCTAAGATTGAATATATGGAGTGCACTTTAGATGGAAGCAATAGTGAAGGAATTGAGGTGAAGATCGGTGACGATAACATTCAAAAATTTAGATACTTGGGATCTAATTTGCAACATGATAAGGAAATAGATGGAGATGTTACTAATGGAAAAAATACAGGTTGGCTAAAGTGGTGGGGAGCCTCTGGTGTTCTCTGTGATAAGAAAATTCCTTTGAAAATCAAAGGAAAGTTTTACAACACAATAGTAAGACCTACTATGATCTATGGATCTGAATGTAGACCTGTGAACCATAGATATGTGCAGAGAATGATAGTAGTAGAAATGAAAATGCTACGGTGGATGTATGGACATGCGTGTAAAGATCGGATTCGTAATGATGAAATTAGAAGGAAAGTTGGTGTAGCTCCGATTGAGGATGAGATGCAACTTGCAAAGGAGGTCAGTTGATGCACCACTGAGGAGATGTGAGTTTTGGGATGTTGAGTCGGCTAAGAGAGGGCGAGGAAGGCCCAAGAAGTGTTGGAATGAGACTATACGAAGGGATCTTAATTTTTTGGATCTATGTCCGAGAATAACCCAAGATAGATTTGAATGGAGGCAAAGAATCCATGTAGTCGACCAAAATTATTGTAGGAAAAGACTTTATTGTAGGAAAAGACTTTATTGTAGTCGACCAAAATTATCCACTAGATTTGAATGAGACTATACGAAGTGTTGTAACATACAATTGTTAATACAAATATTGCACCACTATCCTCTGAGATATAAATCTCGAATTTGAATATTCCAATTTTATTTTACTAATACATGAACCCCCCATAATTTCTTCATACATCTTCATTAAACACAACTAAGCAACTCAAATTCTCCGACATCATAATTAAATATATTCCTCTAAAATTTTTAATTAAAGTAATACAAACCGCATAATCCGCATATACTTCTGCATATCTGCTTCGGACTGTATGACTGAACGAATACCGCATACCAAATTTTTGAACTTTGCCTCCCGATATAATAACTTTGGATCACATGATTTTGGGCATGTCTAACAAACCAACACCATACAGAAACAATCAGCAGTTGCAGCATCTTGGAAGTTGGGATAAAAACGGATCGGATACGGATCGGATATGCCTATTTCCATATCCATATTCGCTTCATCTCTATCGAATACAAGCACGGATACGGATATGATTCGGATATGCAATAAGGAAACCATATACTTAAAAATACGGATACGAATTCGAATCGAATGTTTATCGAATCCGAATCGGAAAAAGAGACAATTCAAATATGAATCGAACAAAGAGTGAAAACAAATATGGATCCAATAAACATAAAATCCGAATACGGATCGAATTAAGACCGCATACGAATACGAATTGAATTTTTTTTATCAAAGCTCATTATATTTTAAAAAATGGCAATGAAATATAAATAAATTGCATCACAATAAAAGGAAGCGTTGAGGTAGCATGTGTTCTTTATCGGAAGCAAAAAGAGGGATATGAATTCGTAACTTTTGTTCGTGTCCATCCCCAAATAAACGAAAGTTTATTAATATCATTACTATATTGTATTATATAATATATAATACTAATACAATAACACGGGCTTTGTCTTATATTACATAAATTAATATATAAAATAATATTAAATGTTGTATTCGGATATCCGGATCCGGATATTCAAGCTATTACCATATCCGGATCCGTATCAGGAAAATTTTTACAACTCATATCCATATTCGATCTGTATTCGATTAATATTCGGATACGGATATTCGTATCCTGTATATTTTTAAATACGGTAAACGAATATTCGAATATATCAGTATCCGTTTTCATCCCTACCTGGAAGTCCAACAATCTAACACCTTCCAGCAACAATTGTCGGCTACAGCAAACTTAGAACTCCAATGAGTTACAATCCACCATGTAAAAATCGTTTGCCTATTCAGTGAGCTGGCTATTGACCAACTAGTTAATATTCAATTGGCCAGCGAACCGAGCAGACTAGTCAGATCAATTAGTCAACTTCGTCGGTAACTTTTTAGAAGCTTGGTAATGGGAACTAAAGATTGGATGACCAACATTCCTGTAGATAAAAGAAATCCTTATTGATCTACGTATAACTACTTTGGATGGGCAATGTCGCCACATCATGGCTACCCTCTTTAATCATATGGTACAAACGTATAATCTTTTCACAATACAACATTTATTATTATTATTTTGTGCATCATAGAGTACTTTAAGAAGCGAAAGCAATAGATTTCAAAATTAACAAACATTTTTGAAGAGGGGAAAATACTAAGGGAGAGAAATGCTTCCAAAAAGTGAATGGAGTATTTTTGAAATTTTGGATGGGAGGGGAAATTATTTTCAAGTAAAACTATTCAAATGAAATATTTATGATATATCTATTTCAAAAAAGGGGCTAAGATGTGCATATATTACACGCTAAGTTCTGTTTATTTCTTATAATCAAAAAGGGAGAAAAGATCAGCAAAGATTATGAAAGCTAATTATGATGTTGTTTTAATGATAACAAACTTTGTTGATATTGGTAATACTACAAATTTCATGACGACTTCGCTCCAAGCATGAAGCATAAAAGAGGAAATTTATGGAGAATGAAGGACAAAAAATCCATTCCATTGGTAAAGCACATGATTTAACAAAGACGGCAAACTCAAATTAAAGAACAAGACCAAAAGCCATTGATAACTCAAAGAAAATGAATAAGACTTTTGTAATGTTATTGTAAAGGAGTCCTAAAGTATATGTAACGCATATATCACATAAGCATGCTAGGACATATCTTTAATGTTATTTTGTAAAGTTCAGCTACATCGATTGATTACTTGTATTGATATGATCGATTAGTAGTCACTAATCAACCACCCTCGTTAATATGAACGATCACTTTTATTCCCTACCTATTTCATGATTGATCACCCCCACTTTGCATGATCGATCACTTGAGCTTATTGTCTAAATTCTGATTGATAACATTGAATGATCTGATCAATCACATTTTGAATTACTTGGCAACAATCACTTCACCAATTGATCACCAATTTACGGTTGATCGATCACTTATTAATCTAATCAATCAATCTGATCTCATTGATAGATCAACCATCAGTTAATTCAATTTATTCTCAACTTTATATTGATCAAAGGTCTGATCTCTACTCAACCAAGGTACTCGGTCAGCTGGTCACTGACTAAGGATTAATTGGTAGTCGGGTTACTAATCGGATTCAGTCGACAATTAATCGATTTTGAATTTTTTTTAATTATTTTAAATATATAAATCAATTTTTATACATATATTCTTATATATTTACATTGATTTGTACATCTTCTATACTATCATAATGAAATAAAAGAATGGTCTTTAAGTATAACATTAAGCGTATTAGAATAAGTTTACTTTTAAAAAATTGAAAAACTAAAAAAGTAAAAAATCTCTATGTAAAAGTCGGTTGAGTAGTCGACCCGATTAGTCGAGTTGACCGACTAATGGCCGACTAAGTCCAGTCGGCTACCCCCCCCCCCTCCGACTAGTCAGGCCGACTTATCGACCTAGTCGGTCAACTTTTACAACAATGTACTCGACTTTTCAATCTTAAGAGCATTCTACATGCTCGGTTTGCAATTCATTTTATTCTATTATAGTGTGCATTTGATGGCACCATTACATATTGTATTATATTTGTTTGAGACCTTATAGAATGTTATGATCTTTTCATAAAATTACAGTACAATTGTAATTCTCAGTGTGTGATCTAAGATATGCTAGGACCTTGGTGTAATCCAATGAAAGTCTTTGGTGTGTGATGCAAAGCACATGTAAGCGATAGAGTTAATCATAGAGAAATTATTCGAATAATAAATTAGTTGATTGACATGGTCAAACAGAAATCCAATTCACAGAGCTTGGGTCGAAGTTTGAACCCATCAGGGTTTCCGCATTAAAAAAATCTCTTGTGATTGTATTTGTTTTGTTAATTGATTTTATATATATACGGTGATCATTATCTCCAATAATTGTTTGTTGATCATAACATATTGTTTACCGATTCATAAAGTTACATCATCAAGGCTCAATCAACCTGTGTTAATGTTGTTGTCCCACATGTCTTTCGCAGCCAGTTCCAACTACTTCGCGGTGATATTAATGCGCTACCACATGGTGATGCTTTGTTAAGCCATATACATCTTGAGCATCTTGTGTTGTTAATCCCACATCGTGCAATGTGGTTATCTAAGTTACCTAACTCAATTACTTGTGCAGTTGTGCTACCAACGATGTGCATTTTTCCTCTCAGCATCACAGTCCTCTAGTCGACCACAATAGCATGCATGTGTCCTAGTGCATTATTATTGCCTAGAGCAATAATAATATCACATCCTTTTGTGCAAGTAGCTTGCATGTCAAGTTCTTTCCACAATCATGATACACTCAAATTGATTTCCCCCAAGACAATTTTTTGGCATTGTCGCCCCCCTTTTGAAGGTCGTGCCGCCTCTTTTTTATGTCCAACACCTAAAAGCATTCCCATTTTTCGTACTCCACAATATTCACAATGGTATACAAAATGCCGACATTATCGCATTATCATCATGATCATTATCATATGATCTTCAAGCACAAACTTCAAGATCATAACTTTAAAAAGCATGTTAAAATCTGACCTCAAAACTCCTGAACTGACTGACTTTGATACCATGTGGAAAACCGATACAAAGACAATACCTCCATTAACACAAGCATCAAAACACAAATTTATGTGATTCGAGATGATCCTGCCACCATTTGAAGTTTGCTATTAGATTTCTCAAAGAATATAAGAGGCATAGGACACTTCATGTAATCCAACCAACACGCCCAAGACCCACCATTAGACAATGCGGGACAAAAAAAGAGCAGTGTAAATGGAATTTGGACAGATCCAATTACTCATCTAACAACTTTTCACCATTCTCAACAAGGATATATTGATCTCAGATGCCTGGTGAAATAGATCTTCCATGAGAACACCAACTAGGCTTACCGACATTAAATCAATATCAATCTGCATCAAGTATTATGCTTTTGTCCCCTTCTTATTTTCGATATTTGTCGATACCTTCTTATTCTGGATATGTAGGAATTGAGAAAGCACATCGGGAGCTAATTTTGTGCATGTTGTTTGTAGAAGGCATCATTAGAAATGGTGTCAACAAGAATCCCATATATTGAAGGAAGTTTCTAAGTGTAAAATATTTGAACTGTATATAATGAAAGTTGTGCTCAGAGGTGAAGGAGATGGAAACGGGGCTAAAGGGAGGACGGGAACCCATCCCATTGAAAAGCAATACATTATTAAATGCTTGAGATCAGCTTATTAGGATGGTGTTGTTACAGTTTGAAATATTAAGGTTACCAAGTCAACTCCATTGCAACACAATTAAAATCTATCCATTTAAAATGTGGTATACCTTCAGGGCGATATTCAGGCAAGCTTGTCGAACCATTGGACGAACCAGTATTAAATTCCAAACTGTGCCAAGACCTTGAGTAACTCGATCTCCATCACATGCATCTTTCCCGGGCTGATCAGAGCTAGGTGTTTGGCAAAGATCCTCTAACAAATTCAAAGCAGAATCAGGAAAATGTGGAACTTCACTAAGAAGTCTACTAAAAGATTTATCTGAAGCCGGAAGTGATTCACGCAAGGATTTTGCCTGCAGAATATAACAAATCAATCCGCAATTGAACCACAGATGCAACATATGTAATTGCGCAAACAAAGAATACTGACCACTGCAAGAAGAAATTTCTCATAAATAATAAAGGCAAAGGATGACTCTTGTTCTTCTTCAGATATAATGATGGCATGAATGTGGTACAAGATATGCATCACAAGTTCGTGCCCCTGTGAAAAAAAACCGATGGTAATGCTCAGTGGAAAAAAATTAACTTAAGCATAGCACGTTTTAAATTAAGGAAATAGAGAGATCACTCTGGGTGATCTAGCTCGGTGTTGTAAAAGTCGTCCAATTAGCCCGACTAGTAGGTTTGACTGGTCTAATCAGTGGGGTGGCCGAACGAGCACCGACTAATTACAACTAGGCACACTAATCGACCAATTCTTGCTTGAACATACCATATTTTTATGTTTTGATTTTTTTATAAGCAAACTTATTATAATATGCTTAATTCTATTTTAATTCAATTACTTCTTTTATTTTATTATGATAGTATAAAAATGTACAAAATCTATGTAAATATATGTATACACATGAGTTATATATTTAAAATATATCATAAAATTCAAAGCCGATTAAAGTCCGACTAAATCCGATTAGTCGTTTGTCTGCTGATTAATCCTTAGTAGGTGACCCGACCGACCAAGTACTGACTACCGACTTTTGCAACCTTGATCTAGCTAGTAGTGAAAGTTACTTGAATCGTGCAAGCTATAGACAAATACAAAGAAAGGAAGTAGAAGAGGCTTTGAAGGTTATGAGACCTGGGAAAGGTGTAGGACCATATAGCATTCATATAGAAGTTTGGAGAGTATTTAGTGAGTGTGGTTTGACTTGACTTACAAATTTATTCAATGATATTTGGCGAAGCAAGAAAATGCCTGAAGATTGGAGAAGTATCATGGTGCCTCTTTATAAGAACAAATGGGACATTCAAAATTGTTCAAATTACAGAGGTATCAAGCTGATGAGTCATGCTATGAAAATTTGATAACATGTGATCGAAAGAAGGTCGAGGCGAGTTTCCAAAGTAAAAGAAAACCAATTCGGATTCATACCAGGTCGCTCAACCATTGAAGCCATCCATTGCTGAGGAGAACAATGGGGATTTGTAGAGCTAAAAGGAAAAAACCTCCAAATGATTTTTATTCATTTGGAGGAAGGCTTATGATTCTGGCCCACGTAAGATATTGTGGAAAGTTTTGGAAAAGAGATAAGTACATGTCCTTTACATTAACCTCATAAAGGATATGTATGATAGGGCTTTATATTGTGTAAGGATCCAGCCTGTGAAGACCGACTATTTTGACATCAGCATTGGTTTACATCAAGGTTCAACTTTGAGTCCATTTCTTTTTTACTTTGATTATGGACAAGTTGAAAAGTCACATTCAGGATGAGATACCTTGGTGTATATTATTTGCTGACGATTTGTGTTGATTGATGAGACTAGAAATGGAGTAAATGAGAAGCTTGAGGTTTGGAGACATGCATTGGAGACTAAAGGATTTCGTATAAGTAGGGTTAAGACTGAATATATAGAGTGTACTTTTGATGGAAGCAATGACGAAGGAATTAAGGTGAAGACTGGTGATGATAACATTCAGAAGAGATTCTTTTAGATGCTAAAGTGGAGAGGAGCCTCTTTTGCTCTCTGTGATAAGAAAATTCCTTTGAAAATCAAAGGAAAATTCTCCAAAGCAATTGTGAGACCTGCTATGCTCTATGGATCTGAATGTTGGCATGTGAACCATAGACATGTGCAGAGACTGGTAGTAGCAGAAATGAAAATGCTAAGGTAAATGTGTGGACACACACGTAAAGATCGAATTTGGAATGATGCAATCAGAATGAAAGTTGGTGTAACTCTGATCGAGGATAAGATGCGAGAAAACCGCTTAAGGTGGATTGGCCATTTGCAAAGGAGGTCAACTGATGCACCGGTTAGGAGATGTGAGTTTTGGGATGTTGAGTCGGCTAAGAGAGGACGAGGAAGGCCCAAAAAAGTGTTGGAATGAGACTATATGAAAGGATCTTAGTTTTTTGATCTAAGCCCAAGAATGACCCAAGATAGATCTGAATGGAAGCAAAGAATCCATGTAGTCGACCCTACTTAATGTGGGAAAAGGGTATGTTGTTGTTGTATAGCACGTTTTAAATATCCACATATTAACAACTAAGGAAGAAAGTTTAAACCAATAGCCAACTTCACAAGTTACTAACCAATTCTTAGTTATCAATATAATGGAAAGCTATCTTTACACACAGAAGTTACTAACCAATTCTCTACTAATCCATGGAAGTCGTACAGTTGCGTCATAATGGAGCTAGCATTTGGGTTTTGAGCAGTGTTCACGAAAGCGGCCCGTGCGGCCGCATATGCGGCCGCATATGCGTATGCGGTGCCCTCAGCGCACCGCTTTCCTGAAACCCCGCATTATGCGCCCTGTGCGCTTATGCGGGCCGCATATGCGGGCTATACGGCCGCATATGCGGTCTGTGCGGCCGCATACCCATTATTTATTTTTTTTTATTTTTTTTATTTGTGCCATGTTTTGTTGTGTTATTTATGCCATGTTTTCCTTACTTTTGCATGTATGCCAACCAAGCATTCCATGACCATTTATATCCATCGTCAAAGTAGTTGTACTGTGAGATTGGAGTAAACACGCAAGGAAGAAAAAGAATAATATACTAATTATTTAGGAAACTAATTTAGTCAACTAATAGTTATTATGAATGTAATATATTATATGTAAAGTTCGGTACTTTTGATGGAGGATCAATTATAAATATAACGACATAGATAAATGACATTATATTCAATAATAGAGGCATTTTGTGTGCTAACATTTTTTATTTTGTTGATTGTTGTCAATTATTTTGTGTGCTAACCGTTCTATTGAAGTATTGATATTTGATTGATAGAGATTATTTTGAACTCTATGAAAGTTATTTTTCTTAGATCTTCTGTTGGACCACAATTATACATAAATTTAGTTCTGTTGTAGTCACTTTTGTATATATTTATTTATTTTTAAATAAAAAATTAGGAAACCGCGTAGAACCGCATATACCCCGCATATGCCCCCGCATATCGCTTAAGCGCTATTCAGTGACCTGTCCGAACGCATACGCATACCGCTTTCCTGAACCTTGGTTTTGAGGTACCATATTCACAATATTATCTTACAATATGCTAATGATCGTGGTTTCCATTATATGTTGACTAAACATGTAATGGAGATTTGTAACTTCCGGGTTTCAACAAACCCGAACTCGACCCGAATAAGGTCCGAATAACCCAATAAAATTGTTGGTCAGCATTAAACAACCTAAAACGATAAAATAATCGTGAATCAAAAGTTGTTCGAGCGAAATCGACCAAAAATCCGTCTCATCGTAATGTGTGCCGTGAAAAAGCCGCGACGCAAATTCGGAAACCACAAAACAAACCGAGACCGTCATTATATCCGATTCGACGAAAGAAAACCAACGGAATCGACCGTTCGTCAATCGGAGATCATTTGATATTTTTAAATTACAAAATTTAATTTCAAACAAAAATCGTATCCGAAAATTTCGGGTATTCAAAACTCGATCGGAATTATATCAATATTATACTCATATTGATCGTCGTTCCGAGACAGTCAAAACGAGATATTGCTCGTCGAATTCCGAAGCTTGAGATGTGAATAAGATCAACTTTTGTGTATCAAATAAAAAGGAAAAATAATAATTAACAAAATAATACTCTCTGCTACTGTAGCAGACCCGTCATTGTAAAAAAAATTAAATGACTGTCTAAGCAGTCCTTAACAATTTCAAATGGCTTGTTTTAGTCTATTCCACTTGGCCTCCAAAGTAATTCCACATGTCAAGTAAGAAGGCCTTTGCCCTCCTTATTTATATCATCACAAAGACCACCTCTCACTCTCTCAAAACTCCAGCCGTGACTCCATCTCTTCTTCTCTTCCCCTTATTCTCCTCCTAATTTCCCCCAATCTCCAAATCTGCCCAAATTCTCCATCAAAGAAGCCTAAATTCTATTTGTTTTGTTGCTGTGCTCCAGCTGTTCCAGCAGCTCTGAGCAGCAATTGTTTCCAAAAGCAATCGGAGGTACTCTCCATTGTTGGTTTGCTGCAGCCTTCCTTCATGTAGCAACTCTTGCATGTTGTAATCAGCCATTTGTGATCTAAAAAAAGGTACACTCCCTCTCTCTCTCCTATAAAAATCCCAATGTTGGGAAGCCGTAACCTCATTTCTCCTTCCCATTTTCTTCTCATTTTTCCTATTCTCTCCAGCCCTCTTCACTGCAAGCTGCTGATGTTTCCTTCTCTTAAATTTGTTGCAAATTCTATGGCCACCTCTCCCATCTGCAAGCCACTGTCTAAAAAATTGAGAACTGCTGCATGTTTTGATTCAATCACTTGCCATCCAAGATCCAAGATCAAAGAGGTACACTCCTTTGCCATCTTTTGCTGCCATGCATGTGACCTGCACATTAAATCCATGTTTTTTTGGGAACTTTGGACTAGTCCATGATTTAAAGTTAAAAATCCAGATCTGATTTCCAGTATTTTCTTCCAATCTATAGATATATATATATATATTCCAAATCCAGAGATTGGTTTTCAGCAAACTGTATGTATATTCCAAATTCAGAAATTGATTTCCAGTGAAGTTGAAAGGTACTATCGAATGGGTTGTTGTTGTTCTTGTAAGTGATATTTGATTTTCATGTATCCCATATAAGAATGGATAATCTGGAATTAGATGATATGTACAATAATGGGAGAACTGCAGCCAAATCTATGCTTTTGAATATGAAAAGAGGCTCTGGAAATTGAAATTTTTAATGGATGCATGCCATTAGTCAATCGTGGGGTACATCTCCTGATTATATAATTCTTTTCCTCGTTGATAGGTTATGAATCAGCATCTAGTTTAGAATCTTTTAATTCCTCTAGTTCCTCTAGGAGCTTCTCTGCTGTCATCTCCCTTGCTATGGCTTTATAAAGTCTTCCCATTAGAATTCAAATATACAATGCTGATTTTGCTTTAAAAACGTATCCAACATGTCCTGCAGATTACAGACATGCCATATTATAGAAAGGTTCAAAAAAAAAAGGGGGCATGTCGTGGACTATTATAATTTTGAGAGTATCTAAGCTTATCTTTCATGAGAAGTTATCATAGTTACCCTCGATATGTATATACATATATATTGTGCTCATAATTATAACAACTAAATTACATAGGTGAGGATATCCATCACCATGACTTTTTGATAGGATAAATAATCATGTAGGATCTAAACAATGGAGCAATGAACTTTATTTATGTTCATATTCCAATAAGCATAATGGTGTATAAGGGCAGTGTTGCTATGTGCATGGTCTCAAGTTTACATATCAAGTGTGCGTGTGTGTATGAGTGACAAATATAGGATAAAACATAGCATGTTGTTGAGATGTAATTAATTGAAAATTCTTTTGACAATCACCGAGTTTATGCGAATTCATGGTTCACTCAACACCATGAGTATACGTGTTGGTAAGGAAGGTTATTCAATAAATTACAGTACTTGTCCAACTGAAGAAAAAAAAGGGGGGACATATTGTCACACTGGCATTGTGAAATGTCATAGATCGTAAAAATCATGTAATAGTTATCCTAACCCTCATTGTTAGTAATTGAAATTTTATAAAAACTAAAAAGCACAACTTACAATTTATTTTGAATCAATGATATCATTCAATTTTTACAACAAATGAACATCCTTTAAGTATACTCTATTATCTATGGATCACTTTCACTAAGATCATTGACTGAAAGACCTAGATCTTTATGTCACCTACAATCAGGCTTTAGAATGAAATGGATAGTCAGGAATGAAAATGGTGACTCAGTGATAATTAACAATTTCTAGTGCCGGTCATGGTGATCTTTACACCTGACTGTGCGAGGGCGCGGTGACCCTCAACTGGGCAGAGGAAAGGAAGCCCAGTTAGGGCAGCGGCCGCCAAGTGCGCGGGTCTATGATTCCAGACTCTTTTTTGGTTTTTACGCGAGCTCGCAGTGTTTTTACGCCTCGTTGGGATCCCGACTTTAGACCAGTTCCGTTGACCCTTTGTTTTAGGATACCCAGGCGGGGGATCCTCGGTTTTAGTTTTTCGTACGAGCTCGGTTGCCCGTTACCGGTCAGGTTGTTTTTCTAGAGTGACTTTTACGGGAAGTCTCTCTCACCCGTCTCAGTGGCGTAGTTTGGGAGTAGACCTACCCCTCTGTTGGATCGTCCTTCCAACTAGAGGGCAAGACGGAAGAGCCCTTTTGTTGGCTTCTTCACCGCTTGAGTTACTTTCGCCAACAGACTTGGCGATTCTACATCCAGATCATTCATATCTATATCTACATCATCTAGAGTTACATCTGATACAGTTGCACTTGAGATTTGAATGGATTACAATCAAAGTTGAGTAAATAGAAGTAACTACAATCTGAATCGAAATTTCATTAAGCTAGTGGACGTGTTGGGAACTTAGTTAGGATGCATTATACAACACCGCATGCCTATAGAGGCACCCCAACCCTAAGACATTTCTCAAGTCTTAGAGTCATAGTGTGAGGTTTCACACGAACCAAGATCACAGACTATCCACTAGACATAAGAATTAAATAAATCATTATATCTTCTCATCTCATCTTTTCCATCATCAAGATCCACAAATATGATCTCTGAGTAATATGAGAATAAAATATACATACTTATGATCAATGAGTTACCATAGAAATATGCATATGTGGGAAATGTTGGGATAATGGCTGATCATGAGAGGTGTTTATTAGAAATTTGGAAACCTTTTTCATTTGCAAGTAGAATTAAATTTTAATTTGAGTTGTTCTTGCCTCTCTACTTGCTTGCTTTTGCACATATTAAATAACTATTTATTTTTACAAATTTTGGGAGGTACCAGCAACCGCTGACGCCTCTTCTTTCCTAAACATGTTTTGGCAGGCAAACAACCTGCAGTTCAGTAGTTATTAATGCTTCCAGGAGACAGGGTATATACCAGACGGTATGGTTTATTTTGTCTCAGTTTTTTATTCACATTATATAATAAATGCTATCTCTTCTGTACTACATTTTAGGATATATGATGTATACTGGAACATTTTGTACATGATGTAAAATGATATGGAAATTAATGAAATGAGATTTTGGTGCCAATTGTCTCAATTAACTTGTGGTTATGTATATAAATGTGAATGTCAGATGCCAATGATTGCAACAAAAAAAATTCCCTTTTTTCTATAAATTATGCGATCTCTAGTGAATGGAAAGCTGCGAAGGTAGCGTAAACAGGTACCCGGATCCTAAGGGGTTCACATTTGGTATTAGAGCAGTGGTACCCCGATACGCACATTCGCAATACTACTATTCCGACCGCATTAAGTTCTCGGATAGAGACAGTCTTCCGACTTGTCATGAGTCCGAAAAGGGAAATATGACATTCAAATTAAATAACCACAGAAGTCACCAATTTCATTAATTTTCATATTATATCCCAAGAAGAGAAAAAGCATATATGATAAGTATCTGTGAATGGCCCGTTCAGCAGCTACTATGGTAAAAGGCATGGTTCTCAGTCTTAGGCTGACCTTTCCATGTTCTATTCGATTCTGGTACGACGCATTCTTTTCTTGCTTCGAGACTACTTACTTCTTTAGGCAGAGTCGCAGAGATTCTCTCTTCCCCATATCACATCCGAGGACCAGGTGGCCAGTTGTTTATTATTTCACTGATAGTCAGGCACTTGCCCGTACTGATTGGCGGTAACGAGATGATCGCAGATTGTCTACTTCTGCAGCTTGATGAGTTCGACTTAATTTTGGGCATGGATTGGTTATCTGCTCATCATGCACTTGTTGATTGCTTTAGGAAGACGGTTGTCTTCAGGATTCCAGATATACCCGAGTTCACTTTTGAGTAACTATACATGACTCCACCATGGAGTACATTTCAGTGTTGCGAGCCCAGCGACTTGTTGATCAGGGTTGTGATTCATACCTTGCATTTGTTCGGGAGGTATCTGACCAGGAGCCGATGACACAGGACATCCGAGTAGTGTTAGAATATCCAAATGTATTTCCTGATGAGCTACCAGGATTACCTCTAGAGAGAGATCGAGTTCGAGATCACATTGCTGCCAGATACACAGCCGATCTCTATGGCACCATATCGCATGGCACCAGCCGAGTTGAGGGAGTTGAAGGTGCAGTTGCAGGAGTTACTTGATTTGGGATTCGTGAGACCGAGCATTTCACCTTGGGTGCTCCGGTTCTATTTGTCAAGAAGAAGGATGGATCCATGAGACTATGCATCGATTACAGGCAGTTGAACAAGAGAACGGTGAAAAACCATTATCCTTTGCCGCGCATCGATGATTTGTTCGACCAGCTCCAGGGATCTTCGGTGTTCTCAAAGATCGATCTTCGCTCAGGTTACCATCAGCTGAGGATTCGCGAGTCGGATATTCCGAAGACAGCTTTCAGAACTTGTTATGGACACTACGAGTTTGTGGTGATGCCATTTGGGCTCACCAATGCACCTGCGGCTTTCATGGATATGATGAATCGGATCTTCCGTCCATACTTGGACAAGTTTGTAGTGGTGTCCATCGATGATGTGCTCATCTACTCACGGAATGAATGGGATCATGCGAATGATCTACGGATTGTCTTAGATGTATTGCGGGAGCACAAGTTGTATGCCAAGTTGAGCAAGTGTGAGTTCTGGTTATCCCAGATCTCATTTCTAGAGCATGTTATTTCTGAAGCAGGTATCGCAGTTAATCCTGCGAAGATAGATGCAGTTATGTCTTGGGAGCAGCCCAAGACTGTCACGCAGATTCGGAGTTTTCTAGGACTAGCAGGCTATTACAGACGCTTTGTCAGCGGATTTTCACGCATCGTCCGTCTATTGACACGATTGACGCAGAAGGGAGTTCCATTCATTTGGGATGATTCATGTGAGCAGGCCTTCCAGACACTGAAGGAGAAATTGACTACAGCGCCGATTCTTGCTCTTCCTTCAGACACTCAGGATTATGCAGTATACACAGATGCATCTGGAGAAGGTCTAGGAGCAGTACTGATGCAGAGAGAACAGGTGATTGCTTACGCATCACGGCAGTTGAGACCGCACGAGCGGAACTACCCCACACATGAATTGGAGTTGGCGGCAGTTGCCTTCGCCTTGAAGATCTGGCACCACTATCTTTATGGGGTGAATTTCGAGATATTTACGGATCACAAGAGTCTAAAGTATATCTTTGATCAGAAAGAGTTGAACATGAGGCAACGTAGATGGCTCGAGCTACTGAAGGATTATGATTGCACAATCTCTTACCATCCTGGTAAGGGAAACGTAGTGGTTGATGCACTTAGCAGGAGAGCGCATGCTGATGGTACGACGAACTGGCTATACACGTGGGATACGCTTGCAGCTTTGAGCGATTGGCATCCTCAGGAGAGCGCATCCATTTCTACCACCGTGCCTCCACGATACAGTAGTCGTTGGGATCGCATTATAGATGGACAGAAGACAGATCCTTGGATCCGAGATAGATACATGCGTACCGTCAAGGACAAGGTTGATGATTTTGTTGTGATGGAGTCTATTTTATGGAAGGCAGGTCGGGTCGTTGTACCCAATGACGAGCAGCTTCGCAGAGACATTCTGGATGAGGCACACAGTTCACGGTTATCTATTCATCCAGGTAGCACGAAAATGTACCGTGACCTGCGTCGACATTTCTGGTAGGATGGAATAAAGCGCGATGTGGCGCTACATGTTAGCAGATGCATGACCTATCAGATGGTCAAGGCCGAGCACAGAAGACCACCAGGATTACTGCAGTCTCTCCCCGTTCCTGAGTGGAAGTGGGAGAGCATTTATATAGATTTTATCACAGGTCTGTCGAAGACACCGGGTGGCCATGATTCCATTTGGGTCGTTATTGATAGGTTGACCAAGTCAGCCCATTTCATACCTGTCAACACAACTTACACTCCATCCACATTGGCTACACTGTATGTGCAGAACATCATCAGACTGCATGGTATACCACGCGAAGTCGTGTCTGACAGGGATTCGAGATTTACGTCACATTATTGGCATCAGTTCATGTCAGCACTACAGACAGAGCTGAAGATGAGTTCTGCATATCATCCACAGACTGACGGTCAGAGTGAGCGCACCATTTAGACACTAGAGGATTTGCTTCGCGCTTGCACTTTGGAGTGGAAAGGGTCCTGGAAGGACCATCTGCCATTAGTAGAATTCACGTACAACAATAGCTATCACTCCAGTATTGGCATGGCACCATTCGAATCCCTGTACGGGCGAAGATGCCTCACACCTCTCAGTTGGCGTGAGGTAGGTGATCATGCTCTCTACTCCGTAGATCTCTTGGAGGTAACCGCGAGAGCTGTTGATCTTGAGAGACGGAGGCTTCTGACGACACAAAGCCGCCAGAAGAGTTATGCAGACTGTCGGAGGAGAGACTTGGAGTTTTGGGTAATCTAATTATTTTCCTCTTCATCCATTCAATTATGACATATATTTGTTCAACTTAATCTCATACTAACGACATTCCTATTAATTATAGGTTGGAGATTGGGTATTTTTGCGAGTATCTCCCATGAAGGGAGTGCAGAGATTTGGTGTTCGTGGCAAACTGACGCCACGATATGTTGGACCTTTTGAAATTCTGGCTAGAGTGGGGGATGTTGCATATCGAATAGCCTTCCTCCACATCTATCAGTTATTCACGACATCTTTCATGTCTCCAACTTGAGGAAGTATGTGCACGATCCTCGACACGTCGTCAGCTACGAGAATTTAGACGTAGAACCAAATCTGACTTATGAGGAAAAGCCGGTTCAGATACTTGACCGTGCTGTGAAAAAAACTTCGCAGCAAGGAGATCCCATTGGTCAAGGTATTGTGGCATCGACACAACGTTGAAGAGGCGACGTGTAAGACTGAAGCTGACATGAGAGCAAGATATCCACAGCTTTTCTGAGGTAATAATCAAAATAATCTTTTAGATATATGTTAAAATATATGGCTTGTTTTCTCTTTGAGGTTTTTATGGCCATATGTGAATCAAACAAAATACCTATTAACCTTAACTCGAGTCTCGAAGACGAGACTCCCTTTGAGGTTTTTATAAGATTGCATGTTTCGGTGTTATGCATCTCCCTCCACTCACATCCCCAAATAACAACTGCAACACCTAAAACTCTGTCTAACTTTAGAAGTTACAAGCTCCTACATTTGTTGTGTAACATTAACACCATTTTAACTCTACCAATTTTCATGGTGTCACCAAAAAAATCTCGATTAAATACCATCAGTCAGATCATTGTTTAGAGCATTAAAAATCTTTTAAAATAAAATATTCTTAAAAAATAAAAATTCCTTTCTAAGCAAAGTTAGTGTTGAAGGTTGGGTAGTTGCACTAGCGTAGGTGATGACCGAACAGAGGAAGGATGCAATCCACACAGAGAGAAGTGGTTAGGCAGTAGAGTCTAAATACCCTAGTTCGAAGACTAGACACCCACAATGATGAGGACACATGGCTTATACTTTAATTCTCGTCCACGTCCAGGGAATGACTCGATCTTAGCCTCCATAATCTTAGCGACTATTGAGGGGGGATGTTAACACTTTCCTAGCTTGCAAGTTTCTTTCAC
The DNA here is from genome assembly GCA_037367405.1 of Ottelia alismoides. Taxonomy (NCBI): domain Eukaryota; kingdom Viridiplantae; phylum Streptophyta; class Magnoliopsida; order Alismatales; family Hydrocharitaceae; genus Ottelia; species Ottelia alismoides. The sequence goes on from JAZKJV010002089.1 coordinate 866,625, forward strand.
TCCATCGGGTCAGGTATATGAGAGAGACAGGGCATTGAATAAATGATAGGATCATGAATGAAGCTTAAATTTAATATACATGGGGCGGAAACCTTTGTGTGTTCCCCCCTCTTTTGCATCAAAAAAATCAATGAAGCTTTAGCCACTGAGAGCTGAACTCCAGTCTTTCCCCTCATCTACTCGCTCAGCCATCTCTTCTCCGAACTCCCACGAACGCATGTTAGGTCCTCGATTAATTATATATATATGGGGTTCAATGATGTAGTCTTGTTATTTTGACTAGAGACCAGGCTCGCGTGATGGGACATCCTTGCAAACATATTCCTCTTAAACACTCTCCTTCACCCTACTTCAATAGAGAAGAGGTGAGTTTTTGGGTGGTTGTACGATGGGTGGCAAGAGAAAAAGGCTGAAGAAAAAATGAGAGGAAGTCAGAAACAAGAGGATAAAGAAGATATGAAAAGTAGAAGGAAATATATATTTATTTGGATTGGGAAAGAGGAAGAATATTGTAGGACAAGAATAAAAAACTACTCGCGTGAACTTTTTGATATTTTCTTCTTAGTTTTATGGCTCCTAATGACCAAAATATCACTTCGACTTTAGGACTTGGACAAAGGAGCTAACAACGTATTCATACTTAAGGGGAAAGCAGGATTATGCAGCAATTACAAAGGTTCACAGTTTTCATCTATAAAAAAACTTAAGAAAATAAGTTGGAAACTTTCGATTTAGCTGCGGAGAGTGAGAAGTAAATACAAAGGTTATTTGTCTTCCTAGGAAGGCATGTAAAGTGAATTTAAAAATAACATCATTATCGTAACACGTCACTTTTAATTGGAAAAAAAACCATGCACCCCATCAAGTACTACTAGAATACCATCACCATCCTTTTAGAAGACCATCGACAATCTCAAATGTTACATAATTTTAGAAAGTTCAATACAAGAAAAATGGCAGACATATCTATAAGTTCCCCAAGTATAAGAGTGTGATCAAAGGTCTCAATTGATATTTTTACTGTAAAATCAGTCCCAAACACGAGATCATGATCAATAAGGACATGATGATAATAATAATAATAATCCATTCGAGAGAGACGTGATAAAAAGGTCTCAATAAATGGTTTAGTGCTTGCACAATGTGCCTTTCAATTCCAATGATACATAACTTTAGAAAGTTCATTATTTTCAAAACAAAAATGATAGGCATACCACAAAGTTCCCCAAGTATAAGAATATGACTAAAGGTCTCGACCAAACATGAGAACATGCTCAATAAGTACATGACAATAACAATAATAATAATCCCATCTGGAGAGCTGTGATAAAAAAAGTTTCAATAAATGGTTTAGTTGTTGTACCCCTGAAATGGTCTGGTGGTAGTGTAGTGTGCCTACCATCTAAAAGATTAGGGTTCAAATCCCCCTTTTGAGGGTTACGTTAGGTAGTCGATAGCTAGCATAAAAAATAGTGGAATCCTTTCAACGTCTGGTGGTAGTGTAGTATGCCTACCATCTAAAAGATTAGGGTTCAAATCCCCCTTTTAAGGGTTACGTTAGGTAGTCGATAGCCAGCATAAAAAATAGTGGAATCCTTTCAACGTGGATTTGAACAATAATCCATGTAGCCAACCCTCCTTATAGTGGGAGAAGGCTTTGTCATTTTTAAATGGTTTAGTTGTTGTGCAATGTGCCTTCCATTTAAAGGACCAAGGTTAAAACCTTACCAAATACTCTTTACGCGCAAAAAGGCCGAGATAAATTCTGCACATATTACTGTCGAAAATATCAAATTATCATATCCATAACCAATACAAAAGAGTTATTTACATGAAGGACTACATTTGGCATAATATTCCCCATAGAAACCTTCTCCCCCCGTCTTAATCACCAATGAAGTATCTGTCAATTGCCCCATATTCACATTGAATGGACCATCAAGATATTTGGATTGTGGAAATGATATTGCCACATATCAAGGAGGTATTTCACTAACTTTTAAAACAAAAGAAAAGGTTTCTTTAAATGGATAGAGATTTAACACAATAAATAGGAAAATTTTTCAATGTACATCAGGGTTTAATCAGTCAGTTGTCCTACGAGCAGGAGAGAAAAATATGGAAAGATATTGTTTAGCAATCACAAACCAGGAGATTTAACTATTTAGTTTACCCAACAACTCATTTTCTTAAGATAGTGTGCCAGTCATACAGCAACTACAGTCATAAATTTTGTCACATGAACAAAAGGCAAATTAGGGATGGTTGCCCTTCCATGCAAGAGAAGCAACCCAATGGCAAATCTTCGTTCTCTGAACCAGTGAGTTGAGAACTTGAGAGTAAAAAATAGCCATAGTGGTGCAATTAAGTTAACCTCTGTTGAGATTCAAACATTTATCTTTCTCCAACAACATTTTAAGGATGCAATTGCTGTGTCTTAAACTTTATTGCTAAATCAAAATGATCACATCACTCCAGATAGAGATATCCATGGATGAGTCCACCAGATCTGACTCGTACGTCGTAGCCCTGACCCTTCCCACCACTCACCCAAAAAAAGAGGAAAACCATAAATATTCAATAAGCTTAAAATTTCCAATTCATGACTTCATTTTTTTAGATACCATAGGCATACCTTGTGGCGTTGGTAGTCCAATATAATATGCTTCTGTAGAAATGCAATAATCTCATCACTGTCATGCCTCTGAAATAAAATTTTGACGGATAGTATAAGTAGAGCATAATTATAAAAACTACAACAGTTGCACAAGGTTCATACGAGAAACAGATTTTTCTTTCGAGGAAAAGGAAGAAGAGGTAATAATCTCCCTATATAGGAATACTTCATATGGAAAAGACAATGCATCCACCCCAGAGATTGACAAAAAATATACCCCTAGAAAGGTGATTGAAGCACTTCAAAAGTTGCAATTCATGCATGATAGCTGACATCAGAATGCTATCAAGCAAAAATATGCAGAGTACAATCCACCAAAACCAACTGACAGGGGAGAGTGGGCTTTCCATTAAAAAGGTCAGGAACCAAAAATACCGATGTTAGAAAATACGCATTAGAATAAGGCTATGTTAACATTCTTGTTCCAATACCTTCGATGTCCGAGCAAAGAACATAATTCCCCAGACCTTTTTTTGAAGAGAAAATTGGGTGTGAGCTCGAGGTGCGCCACATCCTGAAAAATTCCCCACAGCTTCTAGTATGATAAAGGTGCCACGGACAACTACGGGGGAGGTAAAATCAAGAGACTTTGTCTCTTAAGTAGTCTCGCTAGAAAGGATTCGCAAAGAAGTTGCAAATCCTAAAAGATGCGCATGCGCGAACAACGAAGCATGGTGAGTGAGAAAAGCCACATGAAAGGCCCTTGTCAGCAAAGTGTGGCACTAGTTGGGACTTTTGTGTGTTGGCTTGGGCTCAGCAAATGCCATCAGGGCTCCAGTGCGACGCTGAGATAGGCATCCATGGCCCTAGTAGCAACGTGGATGACTCCCCACTCCCCAGTTTGGGTTGAGAAAGAAAAGGAGGGAAAGCAAGGAGGTAAAACTCTTGATCTATCATCACCACTCGGTCACCATGTAACAAGAAAACAAACTGATTATGAGACACTAGGATCTTCTTATATATGAGAGAACGAGACATGGGACCAATTGAAATATTATATAGATAGTTCAAAAAGGAAAAGGTAGCAAATGATACAGAAGGTATGTCTTGGATTGCTCAAGAGAAGTGAGAGAGGGTGAGAGAATGGAGTCAGGAAGGGCTCCCAAGTGATTGATCTTGGGATCAACATTCCCCTCCCGATGGGAAGTATATATAGGGAAAGCAACCCTTACTTCGTCCGCCCATTCCCTCCAGGGCATGTTTGCAGCCTCGCATAACCTCTACCGGTGAAGGCATACCACGAAGTCAATTTGATTTCAGAGAAATCATTCAACATATCTCACTTGACCTGTGCTTGACAACGTATTCAATAAAGACCATTATTCATGAATCCTTCTTCCACTCATGCATTTCTGAGTAAGATTAAAATAACATGTATAATGTATGTTGATGTTACTATTCCTTTTTTAAAAGAAAATGTTACTGTTCCTTTACTTAGAAAAGTAGCTAACATGTTAATTGAAGGTAAATAGGTTAACGTAATTTCTTGTTTAGCCACTATATCCCGTATATAGTGATAGTGTATCTTAATACGCTTTTGTTTAGAACTATTAACTCTATTGTTGATCAAGCTTATTAGGACTTGATTATAATAATACATTTAAATTAATCCGTCAACCAATTCAAGGCTTGAGTTTTCCCAAAAAAAAACATTTAACTCAAAAATACAAGTGGTGGTCATGCTACATCCAATTTATTCTGCCTCAAGTCATGAGTATGTCTAGATATGCATCTTTAAATCTATCTACACCAGAACACAATTGCACCACCAAACATAAAAAAATAATCCGATTTAGATTTCCTACCATCCACATCAACTCTAAGATCTGCATAGAAGTAACCTACTACATTAAGTGATCCACCTTGATATATGTTAAGATTCTTATGTTTCGTTATCTTTATTTATATTGTTTATTTCTCTTGTCATGTTTATGCAATTTATCCCTTGAGCTTTTCTCCTATATAAGAGAGCTCTAGGGTTAGATGGAATACAAATTTATCTTTTCCTTCCACATGGTATCAGAGCGACGGTCCTGGACTGGAGCATGTGCCCTAGAGCCCTACCCCCACCGAAACCCTATTGCGCCGCCCACGCGCCTGCGCCGCTGGTCCTCGCCACCCGCACATCGCCGCCGGTCCTCGCGGTCCTCGCATGTGCCGGCACTGTTCTGCACACACCGCGCCTACACTGCACCGCGCGCCCGCGCCTACGCATCGCCGCTCGCCCGCGCTTGCGGCGCCTCTGCCTGTGCGCCATCACGCACGTCGCCATGCATCGTCGTGCGCCCCACGCGGGCTCCTATAGTTGCTTGTAAGGACCGTGTGGTCCCTGCTCTTGCATCGCCAATAGAGAATTGATACAGTGTTCTTAGGCACTTAGGGTGTGACGTGAATATCTAAAAAACACCCTAGTTACCCAAAGGAATCTCTAGAAGAATGGAAGAGGTTGCGGTATGAGTCTACACCCACAACCATCTTCCTGTATGTCAAGGTAGACGCCGGTATTTCTTGTTGTTGACCCAATCTTGGAGATAGTTGTCATCATGTCGAACAACACAGCAGAAGTCCCATCCCTGGGTACCTTCAAAGGTCCAGCACCCATCGTTAAAATGGATGGAAACAATTATGAAACCAAAAAGGATATCGATGCTTTGACCATGTTCGACGAAGATACTATGTTAGTGCAAATGTCACCTTTTTCGAGTCCATTATGTATTTTTTCCCCACATGTGACATGCTTACTCCTTCAGAGGATGGAGAAGAGGTTTATATGCCTCTTCCTCCATCATTATCACCTACGACATCACCTCCACCACCGCCTCCTCCACCGCCACCTCCACCATCTCCTACTTTCTTTTCGCAAGTTTACCAGCGACGACGTCATGCTCATGTGCCTCCTCCATCATCCAGCACGCCCAAGGTATGTATTGAACATTTGATTTCTTCTGATGGCACTGGTGATTTGCATGTACAGACTGAGGTACAGGACGTGGATACTTTATCTTCTACATCTGCTGAGGATTTAGATATGCCTACTGCACTACGGTGGCAGAAACGAGCATGCACTATGCATCCTATTGGTTCTCATGTTTCCTTGGGGCGTCTTTCCTAGGATTTTCATAGATTTGTTATGGGATTGTCTACCGTGGAGATACCACGGTCATATCAGGAGGAACTACAGAGCAGTCAATGGTGTCTGGCTATGGAGGAGGAGATGGCAGCTTTACAGTCACGAGGTACGTGGAGTGTTGTCCATGCTCCACCAGGTGCGTTGTTGGCAGCAAGTGGGTATTTACTGTGAAGCATCGAGCATACGGTACAGTAGACAGATACAAGGCCAGATTGGTTGTTCGTGAGATCAACCAAACCTATGGGGTGGATTATCAGGATACTTTCTCTCCTGGTGCACGCCACTCTACCCTGCGGATTCTTATTGTTGTTGTTGCGGTTAGTAATTGGCCATTTTTCCAATTAGATGTCAAGAATGCTTTCTTGTATGGAGATCTGCAGGAGGAAGTTTACATGCAGCAGCCACCAGGGTTTGTTGCTGAGGGGAGTCCAGTATGGTATGCCATCTTCATAAGGTTATATACGGCCTTAAGCAGAGTCCGATGGCTTGGTTTCAGAAGCTCTCAGAGTTGATTGAACAAAAGGGGTTTGTCAGATCCGCTGCAGATCATACTCTTTTTGTTAAAAGAAATCAAAGAGGTCTTGTAGTTGTTTTGGTTTATGTTGATGACATTGTTATCACTGGCAGCGATGAACAGGGCATTCAAGCAGATAAGGATTTCCTTGGACAACAGTTTGTTACCAAGGACCGTGGCACGCTTCGTTACTTCCTTGGCTTGGAGTTTGCACGAAATCAGCAGGGTATGGTTATGTAGCAAAGGAAGTATGTTACTGATCTTTTATCTGAGATAGGCATGACAGTTTGTAGACCAGCTACATGGCAGTATGTAAACCAGCTACTATCTCAATGGATCCTAATGCTAGGCTTTATGATGATGACTCTGAGGAGGTGGACAAGAGATGATACAGAGAGCAGGTAGGGAAATTATTATATGTTACTATTACCAGTCCTGATATATCTTTCGTTGTGAGCAGAGTGAGCTAGTTCATGGCGCAACCCAGGCAGGCACACATGGATGCAGTGTGCATGATCTTGAGATATCTGAAGTCATCTCTAGGTGCAGGTCTTCTTTTCAGAAGAGATACGTCTCTCACAGTTACTGGGTGTGCAGATGCAGATTATGTTGGGTGTCCTAAGGACAGGAAGTCCACTTCTGGCTTTATTGTGTTTGTTGGTAGCTCATTGGTTTTATGGAAGAGTAAGAAATAAACTATTGTTGCTCGGTCTAGCGCTGAATCAGAATATAGGGCCATGGCCCAAGGGAGTACAGAAATGATGTGGGTCAAGTCTGTCCTGACTGATCTAACGATTGAGGTGCCTCTTCCTATACATCTCAAATGTGATAATCAAGCAGCCTTGTTCATAGCTAATAATCCAGCATTTCATGAGAAAACAAAGTACATTGAGATGGATTGTCACTACACTCGTGATTTGATCCAAAAGGGGCTTATTTCGACGTATTATGTTGCTTTAGCTGATCAGATTGCAGACATGTTTACCAAAGCTCTTGCAAGAGGTTTACTTCATCATTGTTGTTCCAAGCTGAGAATGATAGATATATATGCTCCATCTTGAGGGAGAGTGTTAAGATTCTTATGTTTCGTTGTCTTTATTTATATTGTTTATTTCTCTTGTCATGTTTATGTAATATACCCTTTGAGCTTTTCTCCTATATAAGAGAGCTCTAGGGTTAGATGGAATACAACTTTATCTTTTCCTTCCACAATATATAAATTTAAAATGGTCAGTTCCTTTCATATTCCGTAGAAATCTCTTTATAACCCCCTATTGTTCTAGTCCATGATTATTTTAATATCTATTAATTAGGCTTACAGGACAAGCCAGTCAGGTTGTGTGAACATCATTGCATACAATTAACCTTCATGTTGCTTGTGCATATAGAATATCTCAGGGGTATTGACTTTTTGTTGAGTCTCATTCCAATCAGATGAAGTGTGGGAGCTAGAATTCTAATCTACATTTCGAATATTTTCAGAAGATAATGCAAGTTATTTTCGCAAATAAGACTTAACGTCAGTAAACATATATCCCTTGTTAATTAAATTCCTAGAACACGGGATGCTTTGTCAGTGTCCCTTATCTCAAATTCATTACTCGATTTCTCATTTATTTAATTGAGCATCAGCATGTCATTTACCTCCATGTACAAAATCATCCGCATACAATTACATAATTGCAAACTTGCTCACACTCTTTATGGAATATGCACATTATCCAATTTATTTGCAACAATACTATATTTGATAAATTTGTCATGAAATTTTAAATACCATAATAAGTAAAGAAGAGAATAAATCTGGAGTTGTTAGATATTAGACTTTCAAGTGGTATTGTAAATGGTTCTCGGAAAGAAGATGATTTCCCCCTACTAGAATTATTCCTTAGCATGGAAGGATATTTAGTAGTATTGTGCTTTCTCTTTTCTGAAAGAAGACTTCCCGATCACTTGCTTTGCACTTCCCAGGCTCGAGTGAAGAGGATGCTTTCGGGTGCTACTTCCTCCATTGCTCCATGCAGAAGGTGTAGGCTAGAAATCCAACTAGATTGTTGTTGCAAAAAAACAAGGTCTCATTGCTGGAATACTAGACACTAGTATTTGGAAATTGCCATGAATTTTGTTTCAAGCCATACAACGACTCTTAATTTGCAAAACATTTTATCCTTACCTTCTACCTAAAAACCATCATATTATCGTGTATATATCTCCTTCATCACTCCTCCATTCAGGAAGACTATCTTCAACACAATTTTGATTAATTTCAAATATATAAATACGACTACAATTAAGATCATGTGTATTGATGTAAACTTCGCAACCAAAAAGTAGGCTTCCTAAAAGTCTATTAAAACTTTCTAAGTATAATGATTGGCAACTGATCTTGATTATTATCAATAGTACCATTAACTAAATACTTTTTCATATTTACAAACATGCAACCTGTGAATTGCCTACCCTTCTGGAGAAACGAATAGCTCATACACAATGTTCCATTGAATTGAGTCCAACTCATCCTCGTGGTTTTCTTCCATAATTCCAACTCATTCGAAGTCATTGCTCCGTTGGCTACGTCCACATCTACGGTGTAACACAGTGCCACTCATCCATATAAAGAATAATCTTCCATCCATGAAGGTTGTGTTCTAGATGTCCATCATAATCGTGAGATTATGTGGGTTCACACAATTCTTATATAGGATCACTATTATTCATAGGTTCACTATGCATATAGACGATCAATATCATCAGCTAATTCTCATCTTACCTCTGAGTCATCTACATTGTCGCGTAGGACAATAAGAGGATCCGGTTCCTTTATTCCATGTCCATTCTCTTCGTGAATTTCAAGGAAGGTCACATCACGTCTTTTGATTCAACCGTTAAACTCAGGAAGAACCTGTGTCATTAAGAATATTGTTCACTATATTTGCTAAATTTGCAATTCGAATTTGTTAAGTCTAGCTTATCCTTAAGCTAACTCGGTATCATGACAAACGCAACGCATCCCTATTATCAAAGATGGTCTAACTCTAGTTTCCTACCATTCCAAATTTCATATGATGATGAATCTCCGGCCTTAGTGAGAATTATGTTGCGTATATAGATAGGGGCCAACATTGCTTTTCCCCAAAATTCCTTAGAGCAACCTAATTGTGACAATAAACATCATATTGTATTAATTGGTGTTCTATTCTTTCTTTCAGCTACACCAGCTTACTGTGGTGTATAAAGTATCGCAATCGATCTATGTATGCCATCTCATATGCAACATTCCTGAAACTCCTTTGAGGTGTAAATTCTAGACTTTTATTGGTCTTAAGAATCCTAATTGGTGTTCCTAATTTTATCTCCACTTTGTCTTCTATGCGTCGAACGTTTCATAGGCATTCACCTTTCTTCCTAAGAGATATACGTAGAACAACATTGAGTAATCATCAATGAAGTGTTATAAAATATACTTCGTTTATGCAGGTATTGACACATAATATTCTGCATATATTCGAACAGATCAAGATCAATAATTCACATGGAAAACCACCATTAAAGAAATGATTTCTCATCATTTTATCAGATAAACAATGTTCACAGAGCAATATTATTGCACTCATAATCTTAGGCTATAGATTGGCTTTAATTATTTGATCAATATTCGAGTTTTATTAAATGTCTCATACTCATCTGCCACAAATCAAAGACAGACAATAACACAAAGAATCCTCGGAAAAATGCATCCATTGGTTCATTTGAACTTACTGTAGGAAGACAAAAGAAGTCATGCTCGAGACAAACTTTCTCGTCGCATAGAACTTCTTACTCTTTCCAATTGATGCATGCTTATTATAAAAACAAACTTTAAAATCCTTACTGAGCGAAACTTGAACAAATATGGAACTTCGGCGTATACCTGACATATATGATTTATCCTGAAGTACTATGATACTATACTACAGATCAAGCCTAGATGTTCCAACATATTCAACATCCAAGTGTTGTTCCCCATGAAGATTTTATATTCTCATTTATTTGCCTCATTGAAGTCTACTAGCCCCTCATTGGAAATGTGCCAAGTTGCTCCAGAGATGTGATGACCATGTCAAAAGATGGAGGAAGTATGCCTAAAATTATCGCTATTAATATTGTCTTCAGAATTATGCAATGCTAGATCTTTTGATGTCGCCATCATCTTATTCGCTTACTCTAAGATGCTTTCAAATTTCTTCAACCTACACAAGTTCTACTTGTGTAGAAGAAGTTGAACACTCACCTCAAAATTCGAGTGGTATCTTTCCTTTACCGTGTTATAGAGCTCGTGTGTTGATTTGCAGTTTTCGAAGATCCGTATTAGATTCAACCCATGCGAGTTAACATAAAACTCCAAACTCTATTATCAGTATTCCCACATTGTTCATAGGACATGAATTCCTCCGTCAAATTTTTACATAGCGTTTGGTCAGCCTTATCTATTATGTCCACAATTCATAATTAGCAAGATTGATGTATACAATTTTCCTTATTTTAATGGCAATTGTTTTGATTGTCATATTTAATATAATCTTATAAATGTAGAGAAAATAAAAGAACATGTAATTTACACAAGAATACAAAAAACGCATGATTGTGTTTTTTAATAAAAAGTCAAGAAGAAGCTTGAATAAGATTGGGATGGATTTTTACAAAAATAATTTAATGACATAAAAGATAGTCAATTGCCAGTCACAATAATTTTCATACGAACCATTCAAAAAATAGAAATAATTCTCTCTACCAATAATATTTTGTGCCAGGTACAGTAACATGAAAATAAGCATATAAAATTCATCTACTGCCCATGCAGATAGGTTATAACAGATTCAAGCATGAAGTGTTATATCCATAAATCTCAAAGTGTGAGTAGCAAATATTAATCGAAAGCTAGCACTTTTAATAATAATAATAATATAATCACTCTGAAGCATTTTTCTAGACATCAACCTGAAGATAAGTACCTGTGCAACTAAGCGGGGAAGCAATGACAGGCAAACATGAAGACAGTCTTTGGTAGGCATGTGCTTGTATGCTTCAATGACCCTAAATATTGCAAAACCCCCCAGCATGGTTGTCTGTTCATCGGATAAGTGGATATAAGTTGGAACCGACGGCAATTCATGCGTTAGTTCAGCGGCCAGCGTACCAGAAACGGATGGCTGTTGCTGGTCAGCTTCCACCATATCAGCATCGACTTCTTCTTTCATAATCATCACTGAAGGAGTTGGTTCTTCAAAATCTAACTCAGCAGGAACAGGTGAAGCCGATGGTTCTGAGGTAACAGGAACCTCGGATGAAGACACCACCTCAGAACCCTCGCTCACAATTTTAGAGTCTTCCGGAGATGTCAGTTGGTTGGTAAGAGAAGCAACAGGAGCTTCAGGAGGCTCCACATGATGCTCCTCTTTCGGTGACACTGACAAAATATCAGTCTTCGCTACCACTGTATCTGCCACAGGCTTACTTTGAGTATTATCAAAACTAGAATGTACGCTGCTAATACTGTCGGCATTTGACGGAGTGGAATCTGAGCCAACAGGAGCTATGAGCCTACGAGGGTCAAGACGGCGAGGATCCTAAATCTCAGGAAAAAGTTTTGTTTTAATTTATGTACAAGATTCAAACTTGAGTAGGAAAAAGTATAAATAATCTTATTAACTGTCAAAAATCACTCAATTTTTGAAGGTGTGCAGAAGATCTACCCTTCGTGGATCACGCTTGGAATCTACCATATTCGGCACCGATGGTGTATCAGGTGTTACAACAGAGACTCCGGAAGAGCTAACAGAAGTAGACAGTTGCTGTGAGGGCACCTCAGACGAGTGAAAAGCAGATGTGTCCGCTGTAATTGTCCCGGCCATAGAAGTCACGTTCATACCTAAATTATTCTGTGATGGATCAAGTGTATTCCTGAGCCTACTAACCAATGGTGGTAAGATGCTCGGTAAATGTTTCATATTAACTATGACAATGTCAGCCAAAAGCTCTGGCTGCATTTTAGATATCAAAAGTTCCAGGTGGCTAGCTCCTTTTTCTCCCTGTGCAATCATGACTCCTATCATGGCAATCATTTGCTCAACAGCAGGCAACGTACTATCTAACAAAGAATCCTTCGACGAAGAATCATCTACAGGATCCTCACCATTCTCAAGTGGAGAAACATTGACAAAATGAGATGCAGAGTTAGCAGATACTTCATAGCGCATTCTTTTGGAAGGTGCTTCATCAGTAATCATAGGATTATCATTCTCAGGAAGAATTTTCTTCATGGGAAGATCACCAACCGTTGGTATTTGCTTCAGTGCCATCTCATCCTGTTTTCCAAAACAACCACAACCATAAAGCACTAACAAATTAAAAGTATATATATAAACATATCTACTCTACAATATACTCACCTTGGAAATTTTGCTATCACGAGAAATGCGCTCCATATTTTTTGAAATTTTCTCAGCTTGTCTGATTATTTGTTCAGTAGATTCACCAGGATTCATGGCTCTTAAAGCCCAAAGCAACTTGTCTCGAGACTGAATGGGTAAATGGCAACATAACATATGGTTACTATCATGAAAGAAATGGATACAGCAATTCAATTCAAGAAGTGACATCAGAGAAATAATGAAACAGTGAATTTAGAAAGGCAAGCAAAAATTTACACCATGCAGAATATTGTTCAATAATTTTAACCAAAATTATCATAAGAATTTATCACGAAGTAAATTATGTTTCTTCAAGTAGACCAAAAAATGGAAAATAGTCTGTTGTGGATAAAAAATCAACATTTAACTGAGGATATTTTTACAACATGAAACAACTGGGGCCACACAGTTGAAGATGTCATAGTGTACAGAGAAGTTCCTTAAGATGTTACTCCCAAGCACCAAGGGTTTGTTTGGTTACTGGGATGGGACGGGTTGGGGTATCCTCCTGTGAATAGTAGCTGTTTGGATGGTTATGAGGGTTGGAGAGGGGTTGGAATAAGGAATGTGAGTGATGTCATATTGATTTGTGATGGAATTCCAACCCATGAATGCATGGGGATAAACCGGGTTATCTTGGAGTAACCCGGAGTAACCCAATATCCAAACGAACCCCAAGGGTCACATATTGCCTGAATGTCTTTGCAATGCAACCAAACCTACCAAATTTAGAAAAATCCGATTATTCATTTTGATTATTGCTGTCCAAGTTTATTGGTCAAACACCTCCCATTAATCAATCATGTTCCACCCTCAACCCAAGAAACATGCAGGGCAACCTCACAACATGTGCTCTCCCAGAAATGTTATGAAGCATGGTGGATCTAGTTCTCAACCCATTCATCTCCAGGCCATCTCAAAATTCCACAGACCGATTTGTGGTCGTCTTTTCTCGATGCCTTATTTTCTTCTATCGCCTGACTACAAACTTTTTTTTGAAGCCAAAAAAGGGGGAAACACGCTACGGTGTCCACCTCATTGTATTAAAAGTCAAAGATGCTACAAAAAAACTTACAGAGACCATGACTAACAGATATCTAGAGTGGAAAAATTCATTTTTCACAATAAAACTGTTCATTGGAAAACAGAGATGCATTTCTGCCCATCCACACAGACCATAAGAGAGCCAGAAGGCAGAGGACGTCAGAACGAGCTCCGTTCCTGCCAAAATATAATGATTACCAGAAACATTCAAGGTCCAATGTATTAACTCAACTCAGGTTGCTATCACCTCAAATAGCCACAGCCTGACTACAAACTTGAATCAAACAAGACAGAAACAATGGAGAGAAACGGAAATGAATTAGGAAATTAAGAAAGCAAACCAACAGCAAAGAATGTGGGAAGGAGTTATATGCATATGTGCAACACGAGAGAGAACACACCAAGTCACACAATGAGCAAATAAGAACAAAGATTGATAATAGAGGCAGCGAGTGGAACGAAAACAAAAACTGGGTGGACGGAAATAAATGAAGCCAGCAAAATTCCACAAATCTGATTGTGATCTCAAAAAGAAGGCCTACATCTTGCACAGAATGCACACTCAACTGCAAATCCAAGATTGTCATCATTTTCTAATGCTCGAGGACTACTCAGGAAAACTTTAAATAAATCTAGATGTTGTAAACTAAATCTATAAAATATAATAAGCCTTAAGCAAAAAATAAAGTGGCAAGAAGTAGATCTCACGCGAAACAACACGAGGGAGAGGACGAGGAGGGCTGGAGATTGATGAGTCATCGGAAAAATCTTGGATAAGCATCATAATGTTTCCATTGTGGCATACACGATCATCTTGCAAAGTTCCGTTCGGGAGCGATATGTTGCTTTGCTTGTGGTGGGCAGGAACATCGTTGGGAGACCTGGCCGAGAAGGCACCTTATTCAACCACAAAAGATCTCGGAGGAGCGATGATATTAACAACCGCGGCCAGTGGAATTGATCTTTGAGGAATGGGTGCACTCCATTCCTATGCAGAGGTGGTTGGAGGCACTCCCTCCGGTCCATGTCATCAGAATGAGGAGTGACTCAGTCCATTCTAAGGGGAGTTCTTGTTGGACTTGGAACTATTCCGGTAGGCAACCTTGATCTGGTTGCAATCATTTCCGAGGATCGTGGGATCCTGGGGGAGTCGTTCTCAAGTGACGTCATCCTGCTGGATGGGGTTTCGATTTTGTTCGCGGCCTTTTGAAGGCAGAGGCCGCCAAACATTTAGCTAAGCATTGGGCGGAGGGGAACTAATGGAGCATAGAAGGGTGACTAAAATCCAAGGTGTCTAAATCCTTTCTTGAAGATTGAGGTCATTGAGAGTGCTCTAAGATACCAGGGTGAAGTGATGGAGGTCCTCTCTAACAGCAGGTCACCAGGCTCCGATCCGGTGTGGGAGTGACGATTCTTCTTATTCGAAAAAGGGACTTATCTTCCAATGTGGATTGTTCCACGTGAATTGGTGAGGACAAATTCAAGCTCTGGGTCGAGGCGTTGGCCCCACCCTTACCCTTGTCGGCACCTTTGTAAAGATCAACCTTAGAGGCGACCTCGTCGGTGGAAACATCCGATGAGGACAGATCGAAGATGTTTTTGGTGAAGATCTCACATGGTGAATTCAAATCTTGCACCAGTCTCGGAGGAGAATGCGATTTTGGGATGCAATGAAGCGCGCGTCATGGGATCTGGAAAAACCGCTATCTATGGTGTTGCATGACAAGGAATCGAGAGTTATGATTAAATGGACCGTGGGTGGCTTTATTATTTCTGTGTTTCATCCGACCCGAGTTTGAAGTCGATTACCTTCTTTCTTTCCCACGAAACCAAGTCCGCCTATCTGATACGATTTTGATCAAGAAGGTCTCCATTTGGGTACTGCACCTCTCGGATCGAGTCTCCTTGGCCCTAACCTATCAAGCTCTCGAACACCAATCGCTTTGTTGGACCATGTCATCGCCCTAAACCCAATGTAAAGCTCGGATACACATCCGATGGGGTCAGGAAAAATAAAAGCGAAGCGGCTTCTATTCGGGAAAAAATATTTTGGATTGAATGAAGCCCAGCAGAAAGGCCCTCTGCGGAGGAAGGCTTCCATAATCTCGTTGATAGAAGCTTCACTCAATGGAGCATATGCTTGCACTAATGGGGTTCTTTTTCGCATAAGGGATATTTCTACACAAGCTAAAATTGTGACAATGTCGTAAATATAGCAAAGCAATAGGGTGTAAGTAGAAAAGAATGCAAGGGGTTGGAAAGAGGAAAACGCAACATAATACGTGGAAAGAAAAGAATAAATTGATTAATAATGAGGCCCTAGGGTTCCCTTATATAGGAGGAGAATTATGTTGGGCAAATTACATAAAAGAGACGGAAAAAGAGAATATATAAAATACGAAAGACAAAGAATATCTCAACACTTCCCTCAAGATGGAGCATAGATATCAATCATGCTTAGCTTGGAACATCTTTGGAATGGCCCTCGGGCTAGGGCTTTAATGAACACATATGATGTATGTTCCTCTAAGCTGACATGAAAGGTAAAGATAAAACCCTTCTGAATCATGTCAAGAGTATAATGACAGTCGACCTTGATATGTTTGGTCCTCTCATGGAAGGCAAGGTTGTTGGCAATAAAAAGAGCAGCATGGTTGTCGCATGCTGATGCATGGGAAGAGGCACATCAATAGCAAGGTCAATCAGAACGGATCTGACAGTCATTATCTCAGTACTCCCCTGTGTTACGCCTCTATCTCCAACTCAGCACTCGATTTGGTAACCAATGTCTACTTCTTCCTCTTCCATGACACCAAGGAGCTCCCTATGAACACTACAAAACCTGAGGTAGACTTCTTTTAATTGGGTCATCCTGCAGAATCTGCTTCAGCACATGCTGTAACAGCAAGGGATGTTCCTTTGCCAAATGAAAATCAAGTACTACGAAAGGTACTCGGGTACCTCATAATCAGTTTTTGAGACAAGGTACCTCATAATCATATGAACTGCATCTATATGTGCATGTCTAGGCTGCTCCATGAACTGGCTAACTCAACTCACTGCAAAAGATATGTCTAGTATTGTAATGGTCACATATAGGAGATTCTCAGCAAGCTCTCTATACCTCCTCTTATATACCTTCTATGTGTCAACATCATACAATTTCATGCTCGGGTTCATGGGAATAGTGGCAGGCATGCAATCTGTCATGCTCGTCTCAGAGAGAAGATATGTAATGTAAATCGCTAAGGTTCTTGATTACAAACTGCTGACTAAGGAAATTCTTAGCTGCACGAATGACATGCACATCATCCCATGTAACAATGATATCATTAACATAGATCAGTATAGCAATTGTACCTCTCTGAGTCCTCTGAACGAATAGAGAATAATATGCAGTCGATATCATGAACCCCTGCTACTCTATCAAGCCCGAGAGCTTCTGAAACCATGCTTTGGGACTGTACTTAAGGCCATAGAAAGCTATGCACACCATATGACACCCTTAGCAGCGAACCATGGCGGTTACTGCATGTAGAGTTCCTCCTACATGTCATCATAAAGAAAAGCATTTTCCGTATCAAGCCAATATAAAGGAAAGTGTTGTGTCATTGCAACTGAGAGAAGGATCTACAACGTAGAATGTTGAGCCACGCAAGAGAAAATATCATGATAGTACATCCCATAAGTCCGGGTGAACCCACGAGCCAATGGCCTTGCCTTATAGCGATCAATACTGCCATCTGCTCATTTCTTCATTGTAAACATCCACTTGCATCCCACCACAGATGCCCTTGCAGGAGCTGTAATAATGCTCCATGTGCAACATGATGTAACACAGTCATCTCCTCCTCCATGGTAAGACACCACTGCATGTCCCGCATTGCCTCATGATATGTTTGTGGTATCTCTACAACTGACAGACCCACGACAAACCTCCTGAAACCCTCTGAAAGACGTGCCACCAAAGGTTGCGAGAGAGGATACGTCGTACACATTCACCTCTGCTTCCGCAAAGCAATGAGCCAACATCCTCGAACTATAAACTAGCCTCCTGAGAGGGTACCTGATTGACCAGTAAAGTAGCATGCTGCATGGAAAAATCTATAATGTCATTAGTAGCTGCGGAACTATCTCCAAATGGGATTAGGAAATCGCCGAGGACGTTTTCGAGGGTACTGGAAAGTGACATCCTGAAGAGAGGTCCACCAGTAGTCTCAGATCTGACGATCCTATACACCTCAGCATACATAACAAAGGAAGACAAGAGACTCAGAGAGTGACTCTCCCTCCACATACTACACGAACACAATTCTCTAGGATTTGACAAGTTGCCCTTTGCCAAGGAAATTCATTTCCCCTTCATTCCGTTACAAAGAAACATCCAGACAAGCAAATGCTTTGAGATATTAAATGATATAAAGAAATTAGTTCTACAAAAAAAACTTACATCAGCGATAGAAGGATGGTGCGCACATCTTAAGAACCCCAGGAAAGCAGTCCTCAAAGAATATCGGATACTTCCAGTTCCAGCATGGCCTTCCTTCATGTAATCGAAGTCAGAATCAAAGGCCATCAGAGCAGAAAGAATGCGGTTATAGTGAACTGGCCTTTTCCGAGCAATATTTGCAAGACTGCATGGGCAGAAATAAAAAAATTAGACAGAAAACTACTAAACAAAATTGACTAGCAAAAGCACCAAATAGATCACCACTTCTACAACACCACTATAAGGAGTTATATGCTAAAGAAAATGTGCGCAGATCCCATTGAACAGAAAGCTGAATGGGCAATTAGGGAAAAAACTACACCTACTCATACACAAATGTCTATCGGACATAGTGGTGTCCTTCCACTTTCAGATTTTTACTTCAAATGAATTACGTCATGTCAAGGAGAAAAGCAAATTAATTCATAAACAAAATGAAATTCCAATAATGGCAACATCGTGCCATATAAAAAACTATGATTAAGAGTGTTTACACCGTATGCACCGATTGTGTGGGTGCAGTGAGGTTATTTTTCTTTTATTTTTGTTGGTATGTCATTACAAGTAATTGTTAGTGATTTAGATGTAATGTAATAATAACAAGTAGTAATAGGATATTTGTTTTGTATCAGATTAAGAAATAATCTCAAGCTGAGGAGGAGGAGGACAATCTCATAATGTTGCATGAACAAGTTGCCAAAGAACCACCCAAGATAAAGATAGAAGAACAAAGTGCAAAAGTCTTACAGGTACGAAGACAAAAGGAGAAGTGTGATAAAATACAACTCTCCACAAAAGCTGCAGTATAGATGCAAATCTGACCCAGAAAAACTCCAATTTATTTTTGATTTATTTAGAAATATTTTGCAAGCAAATCATCAAGGCAATATTATTAATAAAGCTCAAAAGAACGAAATTCGCAATCACTTAGTCGAACCCAGTTTTCATTCGAGTAAATTTATCTTAAGTCAACTACAATGTTCATGCAGCCAATCAATAATGCTAGGCCTAAGTCGTAAACATTCTATGTCAATCATTTTCACCTAACTAGCCTCTTATCCAGTCAACTAACTGATTTTTCACTTTATCTGCTAAAACGAACATAAATTAGAATATTTGTCAACAATATTTTAATTGTTGAGTTCCAGTCAACTAAACCTATCTTCAGCGGACTAAGCTTCAATTCTAAGTCGACTAATTTTGTCACATGTGACTAACTCTCTAGCTAGCAAAATTGAACTTTTTGGAAGTCACTTTCAGCTGACCACCTTCGCTTTCAATCGACAAATTCTCATTCGATTGACTAACCAAGATGCTCAGATATCTAGTCTATTTCTCAGTGAACTCAAACAATCTCTATCTACTGAATATTTCAGTCAACTATCTCTTCAAAAAAAATCTCAAAGAACACTCGTCTAATCTGATCTCGATAGGCTAATTTTAGCTTTGAACCAACTACTTGTTGCCTGAGCCTCAGTGTATAATTTCTATTTGTTGGAGATTAATTTCAACCTAATTTATATTTACTCTTAACGGTTACTAAGCCTTTCTTAAGCCTATAAAAAGGCTCTTAAAGACCTTTGAGAAAAAATAACTCAAAAAGTATTCCTATATGCAGAAAAATATTTTTTTGAGAACTGAGGGGATGGGTCTCCATTAAAGGCCCATCCAAAAATATATTATAAAGAAAACTTATAGAGTAATTACAGATGCCAAGTTTCAGACAGTACTTTGGCATGCCCAAGTACCTTCTATACACAGAAAAATATGTGAGCTCAAATTTCTAATTATCTGGCTGTTAATCAAGTTCAAGCTTTCATGTCTTTGTTTGAGCAACTCTTTGCCATGTTCAATCACTCGTCAAGCTTTGGAAGATGTGAGTTTTGATTTTGATACAGGCTGGGCTTTCTTTTTTAGCATGGTGTACTCAGGTATCCATTTTGTGTGTTAATTTCTCTGCGGCGATTAAATCTTTCTTGGACATGTGAAAAAAAGGATTTGTATTCGAGATATTTCGGTTGAAGTATCGCAGCTAGTGAAAGTTTCTCCTACGAGATAGCGAAGGGGAAATCAGACAATGTGTCACTTTTGATCATGATTTCCCCCTGTGGGTTTCCAGTATGTGCAATTTGCGGTTTGATTATCTTACTCTACTTATTTTATTTTATTTTATTTGCACAATGCCAATAAAATCTGATAAATCAGCCCAAATCGGCTTATAACTGTGATCGTTTTTGCCTCCACAAAACTCGTGTAGACACAAGAGATGGGAGCCGTGCATCGGGATAAGCAGCCATAGGGTAATGCAAACATTGCAGAGTAGATATACAGTATATGGGGATCTTTGGTGTGTCATTAGGTTGCGTTATAAGTCCTACTCATATTTCTCCTCATCAGAAGAGAGACGAAAAAAAAGTCCATTTTTTGACAAGCCGAGAATTCTAGACACAAATTTATAACATTTAAAACCAGTGTTTCAATAACTACTACACTCTTCAGTTTTTCAAAATAAAATTTTGGCACCAATTTTCATCAAGTACGGTAGAAGAAACCAATGGTTTCTAATGTTATTATCGCCCTTCTTTCCCATGCATAGAGTTCAAGTCTCCAAGAACTCCTGGTGGTTACTACACAGCAACCAAGGTTCTAGGCAATCGTCATTGTTGATTTCATGAGCAGCATATAACAAATTTCAAATTTTCAAGAACATAATGTCCAATGGGTGGAAAGCGAAAAGATAATGGGTTCTGAAAACTCTGAAAGGCAAATAACCCTCCCTTCGAATCAAAATAAAACATTTCCTATGCTAAGAGGGGCCGTGGTTACCGGAATTCTTTAATCAAAATAAAACATTTCCTGCGCTAATCAAAAAATGTCACAATTTCTATTAATTTCCGTCCAAAGTTTTTCAGAGATAAATTTCCATCCGAAAAAAAAAACTATGCTGATCCTGATCTTTCTCTGATTTATGTATGTTTCTCCTTGCAGCTCTCACAAAGCCCTATCTTCTCAGCATGATTATTACGTCTTTTTAGAAATAATGCTCAAAGTTATAATGAAAAAAATGGGAAAAGACGTAGAACAAATAAAAAAAACCTACCAGTTAATGACAACAATTGTCAAGGATGCCGGAAAAGTGCCACTGTAATTCAAAAGACTCAACAAAAAATCAAGACATCGTTTTGTATCAAAAGAAACAAATCCAGAGTCCAGAATTGGGTTCCTTCCAACCAATCTTGAAATATTAAAGCGCCGTACATAGCCTGCATAAGATTAAATCAGGAAGATAGCTCAATTTAATCATAGCGACAAAGAAATTGACACTTTTTTATCTAGAATACGGGCACAATGTGCCATATAATACTGTGGGGGAAAATCCAAGGTAAGAAGAGCCACATGATCAATTAGATAACTTGAATTTTATAATACGAAAGGGCTAAGCTTCTTCTTACAGTAAAAGCAAAGACGGTTAAGTAAATAAGGCACAAATCAAGCATATCCAAAAATTCATGGTTGTTAACAGCGTGATAATCTCCAAGTTCACCAGAGAAGAGGATAATGCATTTTTTTCTGAAAGGAAAAAGGGTGCGACGTCCTAAAGATGAGCACCTAAAAACTTAATATTCACAGGTTTAATACCTGTTAGAAAATAGGAAGCGGAAGCAGGATCAGAAATAAAGATAACGAAATTGAAGAACACAAGAATTTTTATGTAGAACCCTAATCCCTAAGGAGCGGGATGAAACCACGAAAGAAGGCCTCAAAGGGCCATATGCTTCATTGCTTTTTCTCATCTGACTACAAGGGTGTGGGGCTCTATATATAGCACCCACGGAGTCTCTGTTGACGCATATTTAGTTATTGTGTCTCTTTACTATTTTATTTTCTTGTTATCCTCTTTATGTAATTTACCCATAGGCTACTCTCCTATATAAGAGAGCCTAGGGCTATGGAATAAACATCTCATTCACGTTTCCCAACATGGTATCAGAGCGACGGTCCTAGACCGGAGTTCTCGAAACCCTAACCCTAACCCGCCCCACCCGCCGGCCTCTCTTCTCTCTCTCTCTCTCCCTCTCTCGGCGCCGCTCCGATCTTCGCCGCTCGACTGCGGCGTCTCTCCGATCTTCATCTCGCCTCTGCGATCTTCATCTCCGACTCCAGCGCACTGCGTGCAGCGCATCTAGCGCATCCAGCGCGCAACGTGCGCACCTAGCGCGCAGCGCATCCAGCGCCTGAGCGATTGGGGCCTCTCCGATCTTGCGCGCATCCATCTTGTGCGCAGCGACTGTGCGCCTGAGCGCCTGGTGCGCAACGTGCACCAGCCACTGTGCATCTAGCGTGCGACTCCAGCCACCGCGCATCCTGCGCCTAGCGCATCCAGTCACCGCGCGTTCTCCTGTACGCTGTAAAGCGCCTGCATCTGCATTCAGTTGTGCGCGCGCGTGCTTCCTGCACGTGCGTACGTGCCCTAAGTCCCAAAACCCTAGGGCACAGCTCGTGATCTACATGGGGTTAGTTGCCTGAAGTCTACACATGCAACTAATCCCATCTATGTCATTGTAGACATAGACTATATCCTCTCAGTCGCTCCAGTCTTCTGTCTCCATCATGTCAGAAAGCAAGGCAGATATCCCATCTATGGGCGCATTTCGTGGTCCAGCGCCCATTGTCAAGATGGATGGTACGAACTATGAACTGTGGGCAATGCAGTTCATGAGTATGATGAAGTCTACAGGTAAGAAGCACATTCTTACCGAGCCCGAGCCTGCAGAGAAGACTGGAGTTTATGCCTCGTGGGAGGCCGATGATGCATATGCCAAAGTGTGGCTATCCGGTACATTGGCGATTGAAATCGCCAATGACATCTTACATCAACCCACGGCTAAAGACATGTGGGATATCCTGGCGGCAACGTATTCTCAGGCGAAAAATGAGACGAAGATCCTGCAACTACAGCATGACATATTCACAATAAAGCAGAACGGCCGTCCTTTACATTCTCTCTATACATCATTAAGAGGGATGTTTGAGAAGCTCCATAGCTTCATGCCTCTTACAGCCACGCCGGAACAGCAGAAGACATACAGGAATGCGACGATGGTGGGTGTGTTTCTCGCTGCACTTGATCCAGAATATGAGGCAGCACGTTCACAGATTTTGGCGGACTCGACTATTCCTCCCATGAAGGAGGCATTTCACAGATTGAGTAGGATCACAGTACCTTCAGCAGCTGCGAGTCAGAATCCCTCTGCCATGGCGGCCAACAGAGGCCGTGGTTCTCATTACCAGGGCCGTGGACGTACTCCCCGTGAAAGGGGTGGCCGCACTAGGCCAACATGCTCATATTGTCACCGAGTCGGACATACTGAAGATACATGCTACTCAAAGCATGGATTTCCTGCATCCGCACGAGCCGCTGAGCAGATAGAGCCCCCATCTGCGGCTACACTGGATCAACGATTTGATGATCTGGTTGCCCGTCTTAGGGGCATTATACCACCATCTGGCCCAGCACCGTCGACAGAGAATCATACTGATGCTGCTGCGTCTGCTTCTGCCTCTACGAGTACTTCAGGTAGTACACTTGCTCTTCACAGTAGTAGATCGGATACATTGCCATGGATCATGGACTCGGGCGCTACACATCATCTATGTGGCGACCAGGGTCTACTTACAGGATATACTCAGATTCCTCCAGGACGGACAGTAGTGATTGCCAATGGCACACATTCTCCTATCACGGGTCAGGGGAAGATTAGATTGACATCCTCTATGCAGCTTAAGAATGTTTTGCATGCACCGCATTTTTCAATGAATCTGTTGTCGATTAGTCAGATTACGAAGGATCTCCATTGTCGAGCTATTTTTTATTCATCTTCCTTGATTTTTCAGGACATCCGTACGGGCAACGTGATTGGTCATGGCTATGAGCAAGGAGGCCTTTATCGTCTGAACCAGACCCCGTTTGCCGGAATCACAGCTTCTCCCGCAGAACAAGTATCTCCTCTCCTGTGGCATCTGCGTTTTGGTCATTTACCGCTTCAGAAGTTGCGTCTAGTCCTACCTTATAGTCTTCCTCACACACCTATCCAGTGTGAGGCGTGTCAGTTGGGAAAACATCACAGGTCATCTTTTCCCAGTAGTCAAGGTCGGAGTAGTAACTCCAAGTTTGAGTTGTTTCATGTCGATGTCTGGGGTCCGAGTCGTGTTCCCGATCATCAGGGGCACAGGTTTTATATTGTATTTGTGGATGACTTTTCTAGGGCATCATGGGTATTTCTAATGAAAAATAAGTCTGAGGCTGGAAATATTATTATTCACTTTCTAAATGAGATTCAGAATGTTTTTTCCACAACGGTCAAAATTATGAGAACTGACAATGCCTTAGAGCTGTGCACTAACAATCTAGCCAACTACTACTCCTCTAAAGGAATTGTTCACCAAACATCCTGTGCTCATACGTCTCAACAAAACGGGGTTGCAGAAAGAAAACACCGTCACCTTCTTGATGTTACAAGGTCACTTCTCATTCAGAGTCATGTTCCGTATTCCTACTGGGGTGATGCAGTCCTCACTGCATGTTATCTTATAAATCGTATGCCCTCGTCTGTCGTGAATGAACAGGTTCTCTTTTCACTTATTTATCCGGACAAGGATCTGTTCATTCTTACTCCTCGTGTGTTTGGGTCAGTCGCATTTGTCCATCAGTTGTTGCCTGGTTCTGACAAGCTCTCTCCTAGGACTGTCAAGTGTGTCTTTGTGGGGTACTCCAGAACTCAAAAGGGGTACAAGTGTTTTGACCCTGTGCGTCGGCGGTATATGATCAGTGCAGATGTTACATTCTTTGAATCCATTATGTATTTTTCAGAATCCGGGAACATGCAGCCACCACCATTATCTCCTGATACCGTATTCATGGCACCACCAACATCACAGCCGTCACCACCAACATCACAGCCGTCACCACCATTACCACCACCACCACCACCGCCGCCGCCACCAATAGTATCCCCGTTACCATTCCATTACACCCGGCGGCCGAATCAAGCTCATGGTCCTGACCAGTCAACTAGCTCGCCTATGGTATGTAATGAAAATATTAATGTTGATGGATCTGACGACATTTCTCAGCAGGATGCATTACAGGAGCATGGTGATACCACAGAGGATCTGGATGTTCCAATCGCTCTACGCAAGCCGAAGAGAAGCTGTGCCAAGTATCCAGTATGTCAGCAGCGGTTTCGTTTGAGAGGCTATCTGGACCATTCAGGACGTTTGCATTGGCACTTTCAGCTACAGAAATTCCACGGAACCACCATGAGGCTTTGCAGGATTCTCGATGGCGGCTAGCAATGGAGGAAGAGATGGCGGCACTTCAGTCTAGAGGAACATGGAGCTTGGTTACTATACCAACAGATGTCAACCCGGTGAGTTGCAAGTGGGTATTTACAGTGAAACATAATGCAGATGGCTCCATTGACAGGTACAAGGCACGCCTAGTTGCAAGGGGATTCACACAGACATATGGGGTAGATTACCTTGACACGTTCTCCCTGGTGGCTCGTCATTCCACTCTGCGGATCCTCTTATCAGTTGCAGTTACTAGAGACTGGCCACTCTATCAACTGGATGTGAAAAATGCCTTTCTGTATGGCGACCTGCAGGAGGAAGTCTACATGCAACAGCCACCAGGTTTTGCTGTTGAGGGGGAGTGTTCCAAGGTTTGCAGATTACATAAGGCTATCTATGGCCTTAAGCAGAGCCCCAGAGCATGGTTCCAGAAGCTGTCAGACCTCTTTGAGAAACAAGGATATAAACGCTCCAATGCTGATCATTCCTTGTTTGTACAGAAGACGGCAAGAGGTATTGTTGTAATCATGGTTTATGTTGACGATATCTTGATTACAGGTGATGATGACCAGGGCATTAAGCAGGCAAAGGAAAGGCTGGGGACCGAGTTTGTCACCAAGGACTTGGGAGTCCTTAGATATTTTCTGGGGCTGGAATTTGCCAGAAATCCGTATGGATTAGTCATGTCACAGAGGAAGTATGTCACAGATCTACTGAGTGAGACTGGTATGCTAGGGTGTCGACCTGCTACGACACCAATGGACCCTAGCATGAAGCTGTATGATGATGACACAGAGGAGGTTGACAGGAGAAGATACAGAGAACTGGTAGGCAAATTGTCATATGTCACGATCACTAGGCCAGATATATTATTTGCAGTGAGCCGTGTGAGCCAGTTCATGGAGCAGCCACGCCAGGTGCATATGGATGCAATACACATGATACTTAGATATCTCAAATCTTCTCCAGGCAAAGGTCTGCTATTCAAGAAAGGAAAGGGGATTTCTGTCTCAGCATGCGCAGATGCAGACTATGCAGGATGTCCTAAGGATAGGAAGTCCACCTCAGGGTATGCTGTCTATGTTGGAGATGCCCTAGTCTCATGGAGGAGCAAGAAGCAAACTGTGGTAGCTAGATCCAGTGCTGAATCTGAATATAGGGCTATGGCCCAGGCTACTACAGAGATGATGTGGGTGAAAGCGGTGCTGACAGATTTATGCTTAGATATACCACTTCCTATGAACTTGGAGTGTGATAATCAGGCTGCTTTGTTCATTGCAAACAATCCTGCATTCCATGAACGGACCAAGCACATTGAGGTGGATTGCCACTTCATACGTGATATGATTCAGAAAGGATTCATTACCACATCCCATGTTACTTCAGAGAACCAGACTGCAGATATATTCACCAAGGCATTGTTACGTGGCCCATTTCAGAAGTGTGCTTCCAAGCTGAGCATGATTGACATCTATGCTCCATCTTGAGGGGGAGTGTTGACGCATATTTAGTTATTGTGTCTCTTTGCTATTTTATTTTCTTGTTATCCTCTTTATGTAATTTACCCATAGGCTACTCTCCTATATAAGAGAGCCTAGGGCTATGGAATAAACATCTCATTCACGTTTCCCAACAGTCTCCACATATCCAAACTGGTAGATGTGGGACTAAACAACTGGATGGGGTAAATGAATCCTGGAGAGATCAATTTACACTCCTACAACCAAATACTCCAATACTCCCCCTCAAGCTGGAGTATGCAATGCTTAGCCTGGACAAACGGAAAGAAACACAACTCACTCTACAGGACACTACAGACAATATCAACTCAACATGCACAACTGTCGGTTGTTGTCGAGGACGTTGCTTCTCATGCCGTGCAGGTGAGGAGGACGAGCGGGCTGGAGTGTGAGTCTACTGAATCTCCTCGTTGGAGAGCATGTGCTCTGTACTGCGTCTGTCAGAGTTACTGCAACTGGAAATGAGTCTCCTCGTCGGAGTACTCGGGCACGCCACAACATGTGGACAACTGCTCCATCTCTGAAAAGGGCCAAACTGAAAAGGTCGTGCAAGTGCAATCCTCGTCGGAGTCCACGGTCGCTGGAGAATGGAGTCTGAAATATTCTCCTCGTCGGAGAACTGGATTTCTCCCATCTGGCTTAGAGAATGGTACTCTACCCTGGAATCCCTATGAAACCACATGAAAACCCTTGCCTACTCTGGAGTCCCTATGGCTCACATGAAAACTCTGGCCGAAACAACAAAAGATGATGGGGATCACGAACAAATGATGGCATACACATGCTCATCTGAAAATGACCGCATACATGCACGTGTCTGAACTGAAGACTCGGAAGACAATCGTCGAGTTTGAATGTCTGAACTGTAGAGTCTGAAAGCTGACTGGTTTGGAAATCTGAATCTGACCTCTGAATCTGAACAAGACCTGTGACTCTACATAATACTCCCCCTTTCTCCCATACTGGTCGGAATGATGACATTGATCACGTTGAGAGAAGACAAGATAGATGGGGAGAAACAAAACATTCTCAAAAATTTCTTGCGGCTTTTTTTCAAATTTTTTTAATAAGCCGTCCAAACACATTTTTTAAGCCGTTTCAACATTTTTTCCAGCTCTCGTTGCAACATTTTTTTTCGAAACATTTTTTTGTTTTTTAAGCCGTATCATTTCCCTTTCTCTCTCCTTGTTTTGTACGGCTTTTGCAAAAAAAATGAAAATCGCGTATGATTCTTTTTACGCGCCCCTTTTTTTAACAAATACCTCTCCCTTTTTTTAATGAGGCCTCTCTCTCCTTTTCTTTTGTTTTTTTTCTAATACACGAGCCCCTTTTTTTCTTCAACTCACCTCTCGGCACATACATTTGGGCCCCCAAAAAAATCCTTTTTTCCCTTTTTTTTTAAACGTGAACGCCCTAGCTTATTTAGGGTTCCCAGTTGGGAACCCCATTTCCAATCGAGTGCCGCCCACGACATGGGCTTCTTCTTCTGCTGCCGCATCCTTGATATCGCAAGGCGGGGGCTCCTGCGGATGCACCGTCGCGTTTGTTTGAGATGCGGCCGGAGGGAAGGATCGTGCGCCGCCTGCGAACTTCCCGTGCGCCTCCTCCTAGAGCTTGATGAAGGCGTGATGCCGCCTTGGCGGTCTTGTGCGCTTGTGTGCCTCCGCCTGGAGGCCTAAAGGGCATCGCCGCCTGGCGATGGCGCGCGAGTTCGGGAGTTTGGCGGCTTGACATTGACTAGGGGTGCTGCAGGAGCGCTCCTCGTGGAGCTTTGGCGCCACCTGGAGAAGATGCACGAGGGAGGGGCAATTGGGGGTGCGCCTGGCAAGGGCTCGCCGGGGTTCTGGACTAAGTGTGGATGCGCCGCTTGGACGCATGGAGCTCTGCCGCACAATGGAACTTGGAAGCATTGTGATCACCTGTGCGCTTGGTCGCAAGAAGCTCTACCGCGCAATGGAAATTGGAATAGGCGGCGACGCGGCTTGGAAGATCGTGGACTGTGCGCGAGGTCATGCGACCTCCGCCTGGAAGGTTATGGCGTGCTAAGGAAGTCATTTGGAAGATCTCGCGCCACAAAGAGCTTCGACATGGAATAGAAGCCCTGGAGCCCCAGTCTGTACGCCATCTTGTGAGGAAGAGGGCGAGGTCTCCTGCACTTCGGCCCACGCGAGATAGCAATCTGAATCTTAGGTTTTGACAAAACCCCACAATGATGAACTTAAAAAATACAGAAATTAAGGTTTAAAAATAAACCCTAGAATACTCAGACAAATCACTTGAACAACAAATCTTCACTATCATATCGAATCCCGAACAAAAATAAAATCATGAAACCTCGAGAATCGAATCCGCTCTAATACCATGTTAGAAAATAGGAAGCGGAAGCAGAATCAGAAATAAAGATAAAGAAATTGAAGAACACAAGAATTTTTACGTGGAACCCTACTCCCTAAGGAGTGGGATGAAACCACGAGAGAAGGCCTCAAAGGGCCATATGCTTCATTGCTTTTTCTCATTTGACTACAGGGGTGTGGGGCTCTATATATAGCACCCACGGAGTCTCTATATCTCCAAACTGGTAGATGTGGGATTAAACAACTAGATGAGGTAAATGGATCCTGGAGAGATCCATTTACTCTCCGACAACTCATATGGCGCACAACCAAATACTCCAACAATGCCTAAACTTACAAAGATCAAGAATCTCAAAGAATTATGAGATTTTCATATACATGTGATATATAGAACCTCTCACTCCAAAAAAAATGACACCATTTCACGCAAGACAAATCACAAAAGAATAGCTGCCACCAGAATTTTCTGCAGCATCAAGAAGACCCGAGATGGTCTAATCAAGTCCCAAAGAGCAGTAACACTCTCAATAGCCACCCCATCGAGGTCAGCCTCCTCTCAGAGGTCTCCCCCCCGAGTGGCACAGGAAAAGAAAAGGTGATAAGCATCCTCAACCCCCTCAAAATAGTGTTGATATGAGCCACCAGCACCCTGGAAAAATGTAGCACTCCGAGCACGTCATCACCTCGTTTTTTCTGACCACCCACTGAGAGCCTTGACATGCATCAAACTGGATCTTCTTTCTTTTCAAAAATATTTGAGAGATCGCGTATTAGATCATACACTTACTCATAATCCGATATGATCCAGTTACGAGTATGCTTCTTTGCTTGAAAAGATCACCTGTCTACTCACAATTATACAAGTCCCAAAAAATCTCATGCATAAGTCCATATCAAACCCCTCCTCAGCTCCATTTCTTATCTATCCAAGTTGTGTGTGTGGGGGGGGGGGGGGGGGGCAATTAGCAACCGGAAGACCAACGAGCACAAAATAGCATAAAAAACATGTTGGTTGCATCACATCAAGAATGCGAAAATTCCAAGTATTCCACATTGAAATAATACCGATTGAAGCACTTTTTCCGGATAGAAAAGTTCCAATATTTCATCCAAACACAAGATACATTTATACTTGCTACACCACCTGATTTCTCTTTATGTATCTAATGTCACCAGACTGCAAGAATCAATACCGGCATATGATGCTAGAACAAAAGGCAAACTTTTGTCATCTATCCAAGTTGTCGGAATGGCAAATAACAAATGGAAGACAGCCGACCACGATAAATCATAAAAAAAAGGTGTTGGCTGCATCACATCGAGCATGCAAAAATTACCCAGTGCAACAATACTCTTTTTTACAGAAAAAATATTTCATCCAAACACAGGAGAGATTTATAATTGCTACACCACCTGATTTTGGCTGAATCATGTACACTTTACAGCTCCAAATTTGTCACTGGACTGCAAGGACCGATATTGTCCTGGGGATTGTGTCGACCGACTTCAGGCAGATTTGGAGGTGTAGAGTTTCGCTCCGGGTCCAGATTCTTGCATGGCTGATGACGAGTGATTGGATTCTGACGGTTGAAAGGAGGGCACGCTTCCCCCGCATTGATAGGACGTGCCAAAGTCACTTGGCAGTTCTGGAGGACTTATATCACTTGTTCTTTGGATGTGATGTTTCAAGGGAGGTCTGGGTTTTGGCTGGTTTGTCAACAGTGGTGATGACATGCATTGAGACCTTTTGGAATTCTATTGACAGGATGGGATCAGGGTCCAGACCTGACTTGGTTTGCGCCGGGGCTATTATCCGGCCCCGTGGTTGGCAATAAACGGGGTTATCTTCCAGGGAAAGAGAATGTATAGGGAGAATGTGATGGAACATGCCAGATGTCTATGGGTACCTTGGCCTTTGTAGCTGTACGATTAAAATTGTGAATATACAGAAGTTTTTGGATGTCTTCAAATTGGGAGTTAGTCCCCCATGGATGAGTTCCCTCGCATAGGCGACGGCATCCCTAGGAGAAGCTTGTACTAGCGCACCATTTACTTTGGTTTTTCCATCGTCTTCGAGCTTCGAGTTGGCTTCTTCTAGTGTGGTAAATCACTCCTCCATTGTTTTGGAGAGGGGGAAGGGTGGGAAGACTAAACGCTGCGAAAATAGAAAAAGGGTGCCACCTAATTCATCGCTGATTATTTTTGTTTGTAAGCAACATGTGGCACATACGACGGTTGTAGGAGCGTTATCATGGATTTATGTGGTTCATCGATGAAAGTTCTAACTTGGAATGTCAGAGGTCTGGGTGACCTAGTAAGCGGAGGTTTGTCGGTGCCCTCCTCCGTGATTGGAAATGTGATATTGTTTTAAACCAGGAAAGAAAGCTTGCCAACTGCTCCGATGTTGTGTGGAGGTCCATGGGCTTTGATGAGAAGATATCATGCTGAAGTTGCAATATATTCGACTCATTCTTCGCATGTGAGTAAGCAGCAACAAGGATGTCCCACATCGCCCTCGTGGTGGGATGACTCGAAATATCATTAGTTATATCCACGGACACAGTCCTGGACAACTAGACACGCACATATGAATCATCTGCCTCCCACAAGCATCAACCTCGATCTTGTCGATCGGTTTATCCTGCGTTAGAATGTGCTTCTTGTTGTTGTACTGCATTATGCCATGGTTCAAAAAACGCGCCTCGAGGCACACGAGACGCACGCCTCGAGGCGAGGCGGCCTGAGACCGCCCCAGTACGACCGCCTCAGGGGGCCTCTGAGAGGCGACTGGCTCAGTTGGTAGATGCAGAGGCGAGGCGGTCCATGAGGCATTTTTTTATTTTCATATTATTTTTTATGTTAATCATTTGTCTTATTAGTAATTTCATATGTTTATAAAGGCCTACTTGTTTAGGATATAAATATACAAGATGAATGCTTAAATTTGACCACTTTCATGTTCATATTTACCATTAAACATGTCCAATTATGTCAAAACTCTTAAGTTATACCCTTGAACATACGAATCCGCAAATGTCATTTTAAACATTACTTGTAAACTTAATTTTAAGGAGTTGTTACACAATAAGCTATGCAATATGCCGATAAGGACAAACAAGATAGAAATTCATAGAATTCAAGGGGAGTTCATGTACTATTCACATACAAACATATCCATATATCCGAATAGAAATAAAATCTTCAATAAAAAAATTCGTCGAGGGCCCGCAGGGGGGAGCGCACCTGCTCCCCCCTAGACCACCCCCCCCCGGGCTCGTTGACCAGGCAGCGAGACCCCCGTCTTGTTGGGGTATGGTATGGCAGGAGGGGTGCAAACACCGGTTCTTCAACTAGGGTTAGATAATTAGAATTCTGATGAATATCAACAGATGCACTCTCATACATTTGTATATATTTCTTTCGGTGTTCTTATCTTTATAATTTTATCATATCTTATAGTGATATATATCATATGTTAGTCAGAATATATAATTTCATTAGTATATATTTATCGTAGTTTTTATAGATATCTATCATTGTAAATTGAGGCTTCCTTGACCGCCTCGATTCCAGGGAAACTACCTCGTTCTGTTTTTAGTTTTTTCAAACCTTGCATTAGGCTCATGAATTGCATAGGCCATAATTCATAATAAGTCCCAACCATCATGATAATGGGTGTTTAACCTTTGAAGGCACCCAAGGATGAGACGTTGACTTTGAAGTCGACCCTGTTGTCTGACATGATGACGACTACTAAGACCGGGGCTTTAGACAAGGATAAATGCATCTCCACATGCATACAGGAAGATGGTTGTGGGTGTAGACTCATACCACAACCTCTTCCATTCATTAAAGACTTCTCCGAGTAACTAGGGTGGTTTAGATGATCAAACAACACCCTAAAAACTCCAAAATCAGACTGAACGGAGAACCAAATCGCTCTTGGGACCGATTTTCAGACCTCAACGGACGTCGAAGAGGATCTCTAGGGCACCACAAGGATTGCAACCACTCGAAAGGGGAGGGAAAACCCCATCACGGTGGCAACAGTGGCGTTGGGAAGTTGTCGTTATTGATGTGGTCTCACGGCAATGTTGGTGTTGGCTGCAGTGCTGATGCTGATGCGCAGCACCTGTGGTGACGGTGGTCTATGGTTGTTGTTGTTGTTGCATCTATCGAACAGAAAGGGGACGAGTCCCCTTAGGTTTTTTTTGCGGGGAAGGACGTCTAAGGCACAAGCTCCACCGATCCAGGACCGTCGCTCTGATACCGTGTTAAAATGAGAAAAGATTAATCGTATTCCATTGTTATCCTAGGACTCTCTTATATATGAGAAAAACCCTACGAGAAAATTACATAAAGTAGATAGAGGAATACGAAATATGAGTAGATAAATAAAAAATAACTATCTCAACACCAAAAGGTGTATAATTCTTTGATATTGTACCGCCTTGTGGAGAGAGAATTTATATACCGAAAGATGAAGGCATGCTCCCAAGACTAAGGAAAATTCGAGCTTCAATGAGATGGAAAGGGATTTCCAAGTGAATGTTTACGTGGATGTATACTAAAGATTACATGGATGATGGGAAGTGAATGGATATATTCTACTTGTGATTTACCTTTTTGTTTTCGAAATGGAGTCGCAATATTGCATGTCACGGAGGATTTTTTTTCACTTTTTAAGATATTGACTAGATTCAAACTACTTTTTTACTTGTTTTCTTTTTGTGTGCAATGTGAACATTCCAATAAATTTAGGTTTGACTACTAACAATAGTTTTCAGAGAGGTTGAGGACGCAAAGGACGTCAAGAATGTATGGGGGTTAATGATGTCAACGATGCTGAGGATGGTGACATTACATCTCCTCTCCCATGAAGTAGAAACCCGTCTTTAGCATCTCAAATCATGTAATATTTTCATGTTCTTTTTTGTGATACTTATAGTATACATTTTTTTGCATGAAAAAGTGTTGACGCATACTTAGTTATTGTGTCTTTTGCTATTTTATTTTCTTGTTATCCTCTTTATGTAATTTACCCATAGGCTACTCTCCTATATAAGAGAGCCTAGGGCTATGGAATAAACATCTCATTCACGTTTCCCAACATGGTATCAGAGCGACGGTCCTAGACCGGAGTTCTCGAAACCTAACCCTAACCCTAACCCCACCCGTCGGCCCCTCTTCTCCTTCTCTCCTTCGAGTCAGCGCCGCCTAGCCGATCATCTCCACCGGATCTGCGCAGGCAACGCCGCATCGACTCCAGCAGCGCCTGCGCGCATCTTGCGCCTGTGCGCGCCTGTGCATCTTGCGCCTGTGCGCGCCTGTGCGCACTCATCTCGCGCCTGTGCGCGCGCATCCTGCGTATCTCGAGCGCCTCTGCGTGCATCACGCACGCCAGCGCATAGCCTCACACGCTGTGCGTGCATCACCGCACGCCTACGAGCACAAGTCTTGCGCCTCCACTCGCGCAGCACCGTGCGCACCATTCCAGTGCAACTGTGCGCACCATTGCGTGCATAGTTGTGCGCTCCAGTGCGCGTGTGGCTCTCCAGTAGCGCGCTCCAGTACGCGCGTGACACTCCAGGTGCGTGCGCGGGTGCCCCACGCACGTGCTTACGTGCCCTAACTCCCAAAACCCTAGGGCACAGATCCAGATCTATATGGGGTTAGTTGCTTGAAGTCTACACACGCAACTAATCCCGGTTATGTCACTGTAGACAAAGATTATTTCTCTTTCAGTCGCTCCAGTCTTCCGTTTCCAGTATGTCGGACAGCAAGGCAGAGATCCCGTCTATTGGCGCATTTCGTGGTCCAGCGCCTATTGTTAAAATGGATGGTACGAACTATGAACTGTGGGCAATGCAGTTCATGAGCATGATGAAGTCTACAGGTAAGAAGCACATTCTTACCGAGCCAGAGCCTGCAGAGAAGACTGGAGTTCATGCCTCTTGGGAGGCCGACGATGCATATGCCAAGGTATGGCTATCCGGTACATTGGCTATTGAAATTGCCAATGACATCTTACATCAACCCACGGCCAAAGACATGTGGGATATCCTGGCAGCAACGTATTCTCAGGCGAAGAATGAAACGAAGATCCTGCAGTTACAACATGACATATTCACAATAAAGCAGAATGGCCGACCTTTACATTCTCTCTATACATCATTGAGAGGGATGTTTGAGAAGCTCTACAGCTTCATGCCTCTTACCGCCACGCCAGAACAGCAGAAGACATATAGGAATGCGACGATGGTGGGTGTGTTTCTCGCTGCACTTGATCCGGAGTATGAGGCAGCACGTTCACAGATTTTGGCAGACTCGACTATTCCTCCCATGGAGGAGGCTTTTCACAGATTGAGTAGGACCACGGTACCTTCAGCAGCTGCGAGTCAGAATCCCTCAGCCATGGCGGCCAACAGAGGCCGGGGTTCACATTACCAGGGCCGTGGACGTACTCCCCGAGGAAGGGGTGGTCGCACTAGGCCAACGTGCTCATATTGTCACCGAGTCGGACATACTGAAGATACATGCTACTCAAAGCATGGATTTCCTGCATCCGCACGAGCTGCTGAGCAGATAGAGCCCCCGTCTGCAGCTACATTGGATCAGCGATTTGATGATCTGGTTGCCCGTCTTAGGGGCATTATACCACCGTCTGGCCCAGCACCATCGACAGAGAATCATACTGAGGCTGCTGCCTCTGCTTCTGCCTCTACGAGTACTTCAGGTAGTACACTTGCTCTCCACAGTAGTAGATCGGATACATTACCATGGATCATGGACTCGGGCGCTACACATCACCTATGTGGCGACCAGAGTCTACTTACAGGATATACTCAGATTCCTCCAGGACGGACAGTAGTGATTGCCAATGGCACTCATTCCCCTATCACGGGTCAGGGGGAGATTAGATTGACATCCTCTATGCAGCTCAAGAATGTTTTGCATGCACCGCATTTTTCCATGAATCTGTTATCGATTAGTCAGATTACGAAGGATCTCCATTGTCGAGCTATTTTTGATTCATCTTCTTTGATTTTTCAGGACATCCGTACGGGCAACGTGATTGGTCACGGCTATGAGCAAGGAGGCCTTTATCGTCTGAACCAGACCCCGTTTGCCGGAATCACAGCCTCTCCCGCAGAACAAGTATCTCCTCTCCTGTGGCATCTGCGTTTTGGTCATTTACCGCTTCAGAAGTTGCGTCTAGTCCTACCCTATAGTCTTTCTCACACAACTGTCCAGTGTGAGGCGTGTCAGTTGGGAAAACATCACAGGTCATCTTTTCCCAGTAGTCAAGGTCGGAGTAGTAACTCCAAGTTTGAGTTGTTTCATGTCGATGTCTGGGGTCCGAGTCGTGTTCCCGATCATCAGGGGCACAGGTTTTATATTGTATTTGTGGATGATTTTTCTATAGCATCATGGGTATTTCTAATGAAAAATAAGTCTGAAGCTGGAGATATTATTATTCACTTTCTAAATGAGATTCAGAATGTTTTTTCCACAACGGTCAAAATTATGAGAACTGACAATGCCTTAGAGTTGTGCACCAACAATCTAGCCAACTACTACTCCTCAAAAGGGATTGTTCACCAAACATCCTGTGCTCATACGTCTCAACAAAATGGGGTTGCAGAAAGAAAACACCGTCATCTTCTTGATGTTACAAGGTCACTTCTCATTCAGAGTCATGTTCCGTATTCCTACTGGGGTGATGCAGTCCTTACTGCATGTTATCTTATAAATCGTATGCCCTCGTTTGTCTTGAATGAACAGGTTCCTTTCTCACTTATATATCCTGACAAGGATCTGTTCACTCTTACCCCTCGTGTGTTTGGGTCTGTCGCATTTGTCCATCAGTTGTCGCCCGGTTCGGACAAGCTCTCTCCTAGGGCTGTCAAGTGCGTCTTTGTGGGGTACTCCAGAACTCAAAAGGGGTACAAGTGTTTTGACCCTGTGCGTCGGCGGTATATGATCAGTGCAGATGTTACATTCTTTGAATCTATCATGTATTTTTCAGAATCCGGGAACATGCAGCCACCACCATTATCTCCTGATACCGTATTCATGGCACCACCAACATCACAGCCGTCACCACCATTACCAACACCACCACCACCACCACCACCACCGCCACCAATAATATCCCCGTTACCATTCCATTACACCCGGCGGCCGAATCAAGCTCATGGCCCTGACCAGTCAACTAGCTCGCCTATGGTATGTAATGAAAATATTAATGTTGATGGATCTGACGACACTTCTCAGCAGGATGCATTACAGGAGCAGGGTGCTACCACAGAGGATCTGGATGTTCCAATCGCTCTACGCAAGCAGAAGAGAAGCTGTGCCAAGTAAAGTATCCAGTATCAGCTGTGGTTTCGTTTGAGAGGCTATCTGGACCATTCAGGACATTTGCATTGGCACTTTCAGCTACAGATATTCCACGAAATCACCATGAGGCTTTGCAGGATTCTCGATGGCGGCTAGCAATGGAGGAAGAGATGGCGGCACTTCAGTCTAGAGGAACATGGAGCTTGGTTACTATACCACCGGATGTCAACCCGGTGAGTTGTAAGTGGGTATTTACAGTCAAACATAATGCAGATGGCTCCATTGACAGGTACAAGGCACGCCTAGTTGCAAGGGGATTCACACAGACGTATGGAGTGGATTATCTTGACACGTTCTCCCCGGTGGCTCGTCATTCCACTCTGCGGATCCTCCTATCAGTTGCAGTTACTAGAGACTGGCCACTCTATCAACTGGATGTGAAAAATGCCTTTCTGTATGGCGACCTTCAGGAGGAAGTCTACATGCAACAGCCACCAGGTTTTGCTGTTGAGGGGGAGCGTTCCAAGGTTTGCAGATTACATAAGGCTATCTATGGCCTTAAGCAGAGCCCCAGAGCATGGTTCCAGAAGCTGTCAGACCTCTTTGAGAAACAAGGATATAAACGCTCCAATGCTGATCATTCCTTGTTTGTACAGAAGACGGCAAGAGGTATTGTTGTAATCATGGTTTATGTTGACGATATCTTGATTACAGGCGATGATGACCAGGGCATTAAGCAGGCAAAAGAAAGGCTGGGGACCGAGTTTGTCACCAAGGACTTGGGAGTCCTTAGATATTTTCTGGGGCTGGAGTTTGCCAGAAATCCGTATGGATTAGTCATGTCACAGAGGAAGTATGTCACAGATCTGCTGAGTGAGACAGATATGCTAGGGTGTCGACCTGCTACGACACCAATGGACCCTAGCATGAAGCTGTATGATGATGACACAGAGGAGGTTGACAGGAGAAGATACAGAGAGCTGGTAGGCAAATTGTTATATGTCACGATCACTAGGCCAGATATATTATTTGCAGTGAGCCGTGTGAGCCAGTTCATGGAGCAGCCACGCCAGGTGCATATGGATGCAATACACATGATACTTAGATATCTCAAATCTTCTCCAGGTAAAGGTCTGCTATTCAAGAAAGGAAAGGGGATTTCTGTCTCAGCATGCGCAGATGCAGACTATGCAGGATGTCCTAAGGATAGGAAGTCCACCTCAGGGTATGCTGTCTATGTTGGAGATGCCCTAGTCTCATGGAGGAGCAAGAAGCAAACTGTGGTAGCTAGATCCAGTGCTGAATCCGAATATAGGGCTATGGCCCAGGCTACTACAGAGATGATGTGGGTGAAAGCGGTGCTGACAGATTTATGCTTAGATATACCACTTCCTATGAACTTGGAGTGTGATAATCAGGCTGCCTTGTTCATTGCAAACAATCCTGCATTCCATGAACGGACTGAGCATATTGAGGTGGATTGCCACTTCATACGTGATATGATTCAGAAAGGATTCATTACCACATCCCATGTTACTTCAGAGAACCAGACTGCAGATATATTCACCAAGGCATTGTTACGTGGCCCATTTCAGAAGTGTGCTTCCAAGCTGAGCATGATTGACATCTATGCTCCATCTTGAGGGGGAGTGTTGACGCATACTTAGTTATTGTGTCTTTTGCTATTTTATTTTCTTGTTATCCTCTTTATGTAATTTACCCATAGGCTACTCTCCTATATAAGAGAGCCTAGGGCTATGGAATAAACATCTCATTCACGTTTCCCAACAAAAAGTAAACAAAAAATATAAATATATGAAATCTTGACATCTACATATCATCTGCCAACAGTTGGATCGCCATTTGAATTTAGGACAGACGAGATGATCAAATTCTTTATTGTGATTACAAATGGATGCTAATAAAACATAATGCCTTCGTACAAATGGCTCGAAGGTATATTCATCCACTGTTTCTGGAAGTAAATACATATAAATAATAACATTCAACGTAACAAAGTCCAAAAACTAAATTATATTCTACCAAAGGATATGCCATGTTGTTTGAGTTGAATGCAGACGGGGCACCTGGTCTGGATGGTTTCTCAGTTTGTTTCTACAGGGAGTTTTGGGAGGTTCTAAAGGGAGATGTGCTGGAGGTGCTGGCAGAGTTCTGCGAGGGAAACTGTGTTTAAGAGGCTGAATAGGGTGTTCATATGTCTGTTGCCGAAAAGAATGTGTCGGTCATGGTGGAGGATTTTCGACCCATTGCATTGTCGAATGCGATTTATCTCATTATTTCTAAGGTCTTGTCCAATAGGTTGAGGGAGGTGCTGGATCAGATTGTATGACCGGAGCAATCGGCTTTTGTCCCAGGGCGTACTATGGCAGATGGGCTGGTCACGGCCTCGAAGGTGGTGACGGATTGGAAGAGATCCAATTCGAAGGGGGTGCTTTGGAAAATTGCTTTCTCAAAAGCATATGATGACTGCGAGGACTGGTGGTTCCTTTGGGCATCTTTGCGGAGGAGAGGTGTGGGTCGCCTGGATCAAGCAGCGTGTAATGACGACTTCACTCGCAGTGCTGGTCAACGGCCACCCAGAGGGGGTTTTTTCCAGCCGCATATGGGCATCAGGCAGGGTTGCCCGTTGGTGTTATTGTTGTTCGTGTTTGTGGTAGATGCGTTGGTGGTGATGATGAGGTTGGCGACATCAGAGGGGTGGTGGTCGGGCTACTGGAGAGGAGATTTCCATTCCGCTATTGCAGTATGCCGCCGACACGGTCATCTTCATGGGGGCGGAGGAGGAAGGGATTCGAGGGGGGTGATTGAGATTATTTAGGACATTTCGGGGCTTAGGATCAATAGGGACAAATCTATGGTGGTCCCTTTTGGACTGTCAGAGTTAGAGGAGAGAGTGATAGCAGGCGCGCTTTGGAGTCCGGTGGCGGCACTGTCGATTTCTTATATGGGGCTGCCATTGGTGGCAGGTAGGCTGAAGGCGAGGGATTGGAGGCATGTGGTGGAGCGTGTGCATGGGGGGTTGGCTGGGTGAAAGGTGAAACTGATATCTAAGGGTGGGAAGCTGGTTCTACTGAAGCATGTGCTCTCGGTGATCCCGATCTTTTTCTGCTCTACACGGGTCATGCCCATCGGAATTCGGGGCAAGATCGAGGTAATCATGAGGAGAATCTTATAGTGTGATGGGAGGCAAGCATGAGATGGATGTCATTTGATTACTTGGGACAGAATCACGGCTCAAAGGAAGAAAGATGGCCTGGGAGTCAGGAGGATGGGGGAGATGAATAAAACGCTCATGGCTAAGTGGGTAATGCAAATATGGGGAAACTCCGAGGATTTGGTTTGCAGGCTGATTAGGAAGGTATATGGGGTAACGATGACGTTGGAGGTCGAGATGGAACGCACCCTTCCTCCCTGTGGAGGGGAGTGTCGATGATTGTGGTGGAGATGGTGTGCAAAATGAAGGTTGGCATGGAGAATGGGGAAGGCTTTCGGTTCTGGCTGGACGAATGGACTGGAGAGGGGGCCTTGGGGGTACGCTTCCCAAGGTTGTTGCAGCGGGTGGTGGATAAGGTGGTTGTGGTTAGAGACATCTGGGGGAGGGGGAGGGGTCTCTGATTTTTGTGGTGGAGCTTTCGGTTCAGAGGGCGGTAGAGTTCATGGAGCTACAAACTGGTTTGGCTCAGGAGGAGGCTCCTTCGGTGGGCAGAGATCATTATGTA
This sequence comes from Ottelia alismoides, assembly GCA_037367405.1. Classification (NCBI taxonomy): domain Eukaryota; kingdom Viridiplantae; phylum Streptophyta; class Magnoliopsida; order Alismatales; family Hydrocharitaceae; genus Ottelia; species Ottelia alismoides. The sequence continues at coordinate 908,238 of JAZKJV010002089.1, forward strand.
TGGGAAGATGGTAGATTCTCGGTTAAAAAGGCGTATCTCTACTTTATTGGGGAGGAGGAGGGGTAGAGGAAGAGGAGGGGATGGACATGCGCATGATCTGGAGGAGCAGGGTGCTGACCAGGATTAAAGTGTTTCTCTGGTTGTTCAGACTTCGAAGGACTCTCACGAAGGAGCGTCAAGGGCGGATTCTGGGTGTGGACGACTCCACTTGCGACAGGTGTGGTTTGGCGGCGGAGGACTTGGACCATATGTTTTTCTCGTGCTCGTTTTCGGCGGATGTGTGGACCAAGGCTAGCATTTCGTGACTTGGTTCTCAAGACTTCATTGGTTTTTGGAGCGATATTAGGGATGTATGTGGTTTTGGCCATGAGGATTGCGTGCTCCCGTTTGCGGTGATTTGGGCCATCTGTTGGTGCGGAACGGCGTCATTTGGGGAGGGGGGGGGGGGGGGGGAATGTTTTTATTCTGAAAATGTCCTTGAGCATTGTTAGGCGTTATGTAGCACGTGGACATTGTAACGACAGGTACATGTAATATATTTATGTATTTATTTACGAATGGTAATACTTCTTGAGGGGGGTCCCAACTTGGGAGCAAGGTTTAAAAAAGCGCGAGGCGGTTCGAGGCGTTTTCCCTGAAATCGAGGCGAGGCGTAAGCCTCGAGGCGGTCGAGGCGTAAGCCTCAATTTTTTGGAAAAAAAATAAAATTAAAGGAAAATACATTGAAAAAATATATGATAATATTAAATGTTCCCAAAAATACATTCAAGAATAGTTTAACACTAATAAGAGATGCAATACATAAGCAATGAAGGCATTGTAATTCAAAAAAAGGCACTAATATATGGAATATCAAGTTCCAACTCCAACTTCAATAATTCTATATGAGTATTGAATTAAAGTCTATACTTAATACTAAAGTATAATAGGAACCATAATTTTTAGTGTTTGAAGTAAAAAATACTAACACACCTTGTTACCCAACCATTTGTCATGCTGGATATTGTTAGAGAACCGTCATATGCATCCCCTCCTGCCATATCATAACCCAATAAGACGGGGGTCTCGCTGCCCGGTCAGCGAGCCTGTGGGGGGGTCTAGGGGGGAGCAGGTGCGCTCCCCCCTGCGGGGGTGTGGGGGCAGCGCCCCCGGCGATTTTTTTTACTAAAGATGTTATTTTTATTTTGCTATTCACAATCAAATGTAATAATTATTTTAATTCACGTGTTTATTTGCATCCTTGCTTCTTCATATATGCGATAACTATTCTAAGATTCACAACTTATACAACCAAATAACAACATCAAGTTTGCAAACTTGCAACTAATATAAAACATTTATTACAATTCAAACTCAAATCCATATGTAATAGAACTAGTATGTGTAGATGTATGATAAATTGAACATGAAGTATACAAGATCATTAAACTTCGCTTGTTTCAAGCGATCTCTTCTCTTTGCATGGAGCTATATATAGAAATATGCAAGGGTTAACATGTAAACAAAAATACAAACATAAAAAATATAATGCTAACAAAAAAATAAGGTCAAGTGCAAAGCACATAACCAAAAATGTAAAAAAAGCCTCATGGCTCGAGGCTTACGCCTCCGCCTCGCCTCGAGCGCCTCGCGCCTCGAGCGCCTCACGCCAAGTCAAGGCGCACGCCCCACCCAGAGAACCTGAGGCGTGCGCCTCAGGGCGAAATTGCCGCGCCTCGCCTCGAGGCGTACGCCTTTGCGCCTCGAGGCGGCGCTTTTTAAAACAATGCTTGGGAGGCCACCCATGTTTATATTCAAAAAAACGGATATGTCCTAAATTCAAATAACCTAAAGCAAAAAAAATAATATGATATTTCAAGTGAAACATTGAACTGAAGACAAGATCATCGATGCAGCAAGAAGGTTAGGAAATTAGTGGGGGATGGAGGGAATATGTACCTATTGCATGGAGTTCGGGGATGAGAAGACATGAACAAGCTCGAGAATGGGAAAAGAGAAGTGTTAATCATGCAAAATTTTGAACGAGAAGCACTAATATATGGGGAAGAGAAAAGGGAAACAGAGAGGATATAGGAGTCAAACTCCAACTTTCCATTCCGTAACTAGCTTTTTTTAATCAAAGCATATGAGCACATATAGAGAGAAGAGTGAGGAGACAGAGTGCACAAAAGGAAATAACATTAAATAAAATTTAATTGATAAGCACCTATTCCTAATTATTCGCCTCTTGCGTAAATAAATCATTGACTATATTAGACTCGCGATTGATAAGTCAGTCAACTATCAAATCAAATAACAATTATATTAACATGGGCATAATTAAACAAAATGTCAGAACTGCAAGTATTTAAGTCTCTAGAGTGCATCATTCACTAAAGTCATACTACCTCTGACTTTAAAGGTTGCCTCTTTCAGCACTACCGACAACATGTGGAGTACCTCCATTCAATTAATACTCTCCGACAAACTTCATAGTTCAGAGCAACAGTTGGATGTATTTTTATCTTAAGAAACTCAATCAAAAGAATCGTTGGTTCAAAGGTAGTTGTATATTTGAACGAGCAAAAGAACTTCCAAAAAAATGAACAAAAAACAATATTTGTTTATGAAAGGCACAAAATAATTGAGCAGAACCACATGAAAAACAACAATGGATTAACAAAAATTTAAACAAAGTTTGCATGCATAAGAAAAGAGAATTAAGTGCAATGTGAAGAATATAGGAGCATTTAAAGTACTTGCCTTCGGTAAAGGTCCTTTCATTTTCACCCGGATCTGAGGAGAACAATAACACATAGATCTCAAGGAACTTCACGGCCAGAGCCCTTACACCCACAGATCCATGCTAAACAAGCAAAAGAAAGTGCAATCATGTCAGTCGAACCCCTCATGCGAAGGAATTGGTCAGGTTGCAAAATACTAAATGCCATGATATTTTTTTCGTAAAGGGTGGAATCCCAAGGCCAGATACCCCCCAAAAATGACATGGCATAATTTTAAAAAAAAAGTGGGATGGCGTAAATGAGAGGACTCCAATGCACATGCATGCAGGGTGCCTGGAAATTAGTAGACAACCAGACAGTGGATTTGCATACATGTGTCAACAGTCCATTAGAGAAAAAGGCTGCCCTTCCAGTGATAAATCAACACAATCAATATCTGAAACCAATATCAAGTTTTCCCCACATTTATTAAGGTGAGATACATGGATTCCTGGTATCACATAAGATATATCTTCCAAAACTTGACACAGATCCAAAAAAGAAAAATTGTGATTTATTGTTTCATTGCTTCTTTGGTAGAGCACTAACCCTATATGGTAAGTCTCATCATCTAACTTCACATGCATCATCAGGAGCAACCTCCGGCCGTCACTATAAATGCCCAAAACACCTTGAACATGCTTTAATTGGTGCTCACAATATAATCCGCCTAACATTATTAATAGAAAAAATGATGGAGAACGATCGGGTTTAACTTGTCAGGCTACAATGATCATTTCGAACATAAAAAGTAATGTTGAATTGATCGAATTCTTCAAGTTCAATCAGTTCAGTTAGAACTGTCTTCCTATTAGTTAATACTTGCAGCCAAGGCTTTAAATATCGGTTTCAGTCACCATTTCGGTGATCTACCGAAACGGAATTTTGGTCGAAATTCGACCGAAATTTCGGTCATTTCGATCATTTTTTGTACTAGGGCGCCGATATTTCGGTCATTTCGGCCATTTCGGTCGAATTTCGATTTCGACAGGATATCGATATTCGACAGAAATTCGACGAATTTCGCTGAAATTTGAGGCCATGCTTGCAGCTGCTGGATAAAACTGAACAGATACTTAACCAAATGAAGCTTACCTCTCCGCAAAAGAGTGTCGATCCATGTTAGAGTATCAACCGTGATTTATTACGTACTATAACTTTCATAAGGAGGGTGACGCCAACGCAAAATTCTTCGATGCCAAGACAAATTGGAGGTACGGGAACTATATACATACCATAATGGTTGGTGGGAAGCTGTTCCAGGGTGACAAGGAGGTTGGCTCGGCCTTGGTGGGGCATTTTCAGGCTCTGCATACAATCCCCAGCCATACTGGTTCTAGAGTGAGATGTCAAAAGGCTATCTCAAATGCAAGGGAATGGGGTGATACGTGATTTTGGGGCTCATGATCCGTTCTGTAATCTTTCAACTGTATTTGGAATGCTCTCGAGGCCCAGATTACTTTTTTATTTCTAGTGGAGAAAGTTTGAGAATGAATGGCTTATTTATTCCATGCGTTTTTTATATAGCATGAAACTCTAGATAGCAACAAAGAAGAAGAATTATATAGATACCCCCAAGGGGTTACAGGACTCAAACAAAATAAATAATACATGCCAAAAATATATTAACTCCAACATTTCTCATTTTTTAATTTTTTTGGGACATAGTAGACAGTGATGTTTACGTCTATGTCTACACTACTTAATTGTGGGAAAAGGCTTTGTTGTTGTTGTTGTATAGTAGACAGTGATGTCAGGGAGGTTTTTATGACTTCAAGTTGGGCAAATATCGTCTGAGCAGCAAAACAAGACACTGACCATTTTACTGTTGAAAAGAGATGTATACCCAGAAAGGAGATATCATCAAGCGGATGCTCAGTAGATATGTAAAGAGTTGTGATCTCTTATCGCACAATATCAATCAACTTCAATGTGCTTTGTTCGCTCATGTAACACTAGTGCGAAGCCAGAGTTCGTCGCGGTCTAACGTCAAAGAAGTTTGGCATTCGCAGATAGACTCTGAGATTAATCACTAATCATATTATACCCTGTAAGAAGCAATATAGGTAGCCAATTTGTCGTCACAATAGAGGGGAACTAGTGTCAAACCTTGATCGAAACCCCGAGTTCATGTAGAAAAGGTACAAGCCCACTAATCTCACAAGTGGCTAGAGTCATTGTTATATGCGCAACTTCTGCACTGGATCTGGAATCAACTGCATGTTCCTTGTGGTGCCAAGTGACCAGATTTCCACCCACAAACATAGTGAAACCAGTGGTGGATCATTCGGTCCTCAGGAGAGCTAGCATAATATGCATCTGAATAGGATGTTGCACGCGAATGGTCATTCGAGACATAGAAGATACCTTTGCCAAAAGAGATTTCAATAAGCTAAGAATACAGAGGACATTATTCTAGTGACTATATTTAGCACTCTCCATGTGTTAATTAGCTCTGCTCACAGCACAAGAGATATTTGGTTTGGTAACAATAAGAATAACAATTTACCCACTAAAATCTTGTAGCGCTCAATGTCCTTGTAGGGTTCATCTATAATAGTGTTGTGTGGTGGGTCACATATCAGGATCCATCCTTTCTCCTTTCAAAAAACAAAAAAAAACTACAGTAGTGATGCGGCATTGGGTTTCTGCGAGAATGGAGGATGGTTTACAGGCAGCAAGCAACATTGCTTCCTCCGTAATATCAACACTTGTATTTGTATTGAGTAAAGTAGCCCTCCATAGTGTCAGAGTGATCTCAATGCCAAGAAAATATTGCATGTGGCCTAGGTCCTTGGCTACAAACACCATTTGTAGCATGTAGAATACATGCACCGTCATCTCCAATGTTCACCATATCGTTAACATAAACAACCAGATTGGTAATATCTGATGAATGGCGTCTAGCAAAGACAGAATGGTCAGAAGAAGTCATGTGCAACCCAAAAGAGTTCATCTCAAATGTGAGCTGATCAAATCACATTCTTGGGCTCTATTTTAAACAATAGATGGTCTTCTTGAGGCGATATGCATAATCCCAATGGCACTGTAACCTAGAGGAAGTGACATGTGACAAACATAATTTTCTACAAAGTCCCCATAGAAAAACATTTTTAATGTCCTACTGAAACATGGGTCAATCCCTTTTAACGGCAAAAGACAGGATTGTGCACGAAAAAATCTCAACGGGCGAGCTTTTAGTCTGTCCAGAGGCCTATCAAGAGCCAGTTTAATCGCTAAGCCTCATATGCATGCAACATAAATAACATGAGTGGGATAAGGAACAAGAGCATGCGTCCCTCTATAAAGAACAGAGGGAATTTCCTCATCCATAGCTTGTTTCCGTCCTAATTTTGCAAAGATATAGGATGTCTTTTGGCATACAAAACAGTCATCAAAGCATCTGTAAAGGAAATGTCATTGCTAGAAAAACCATCAGCAATAGTGTAATGTAACAGAGAGAGTAATGTACACTTTCTAGTAGGCTTCCTAATGTAACGGGAAGCTCGATGGACGAAGATGGATCACCCAACATTGCATTGGAGGAGCACTTAAAGATGTTCCAGTGCCCTGTAATTCAGGAACATCAACTAAGGGGACAGCAAGGTTTTAAATCTCGATTTCGATTTCGTTTCGAGATGGCGAAAAAACGAAACAATTTCGAAATTTTGTTGAAATTTTGATGAAATTTCGCCAATTTCGGCCAAAATCGACCTAGATTTGTGAAGGGTCCATATCATATCAAGATTTCGATTTTGGTTTCGGTGGAGTGTCGAAATTAAAATTTCGACGATATTTCGCCGAAACTTCTCGAAATTTGAAACACTGGGGGACAGACAGAGTCTGTGTAGCGTCCTTTGGTAGACCAGGGGTAGAGGAACCTCCAAGGAGATATCAACAACATGGTTAGTAAAAAAACCGGTTTGCATATAAATGTGAAACCAGGAAAGACGTAATAACAATACCCTACGGAATCATAACACTTGTACCTAGGGTTGAGCATCGGATAGGACCAGTTCGGCCCTACCTGATATCCAACCTGCCAAAGCCCGACCTAAGCATGAGCCCTATGTTGTAATGGACAGTCCTAGGCAAATTTTAAGGCCCATTTAGACAATCGGGCCGGGCTCGAGCATCGAGTAGCTCGAACCCAAGGCGCACATACATGGTCCGACACCAGCCCAACCTATGGGAGCCTATATATTGAACCTGACCCACCCCCCTTAAGGTTTTGGTGATTGGTGCCCCATATGATTTTGGGTTTTTGACCATTCCAGCCTCCTAGAGTCGACACCTTCTCTCCACCCTCCAACAAAACCCCGAAATGCCATGCTAGCTAATACCCAATGAGTTTCCCTCACAATCTCCTCTCCAGTCTTCAGCCATCTTTCCCTCCTCTGCGACAACTAGGTGGCACACGGAAGTGCCCAATAGCAGCACGAGCCTCGTAGTGAGCCCTTCTCTCTAGCATTGTAGGCGAAGTCCCCAGTTCGATCGGCGACTAGATAGCTCCCATCACCATGGACCATCATTGACATTTCGTGCTTTGGTGGTCCACCTCCCTCGAGGTCGCATGCACGCTTCCACCTCCCAATCTCCCACCGCCACCAGTCCACGAGTCCGGTCACTACCACCAGCCACTACCGATCCACCACCAGTTGGCCCCTCCCTCCTTTCGTTCTCTCTGTCCACGGTAGGGCTGTGAGTAGAGTCGTCGAACATCAAGCATCGAGCACCACTATGATCGATGGATATCTTTTATGCTATCAAAAACCATGGCCTCAAATTTCAACGAAATTCGGTCGAATTTCTGTCGAATATCGATATCCAGTCGAAATCGAAATTCGACCGAAATGACCGAAATATGGGGGTGCTAGTACAAAAAATGACCGAAATGACCGAAATTTCGGTCGAAATTCCATCGAAATTCTGTTTTGGTCGATACCGAAATGGTGACCGAAACCGACATTTAAGGCCTTGTCAAAAACTACGACTCTATGACACAGGGTTGTGAGTAGAGTCGCAGTTTTTTTGTACCAACTTAAATGGTCTAGTGGTAGTACAGTGTGTCTACCACCCAAAAGATCAGGGTCCAAATCCCCCTTGTACGGGTCGCATTAGGTAATCGACTACCAGCGTAAAAATAGTCGAATCTTTCAACATGGATTTAAGCAAGAATCCATGTAGTCGACCTTACATGTAATGGGAGAAGGCTTTGTCATTTTGCCACTTTTAAGTTTTTTTTTCAATCCATATTGCCACTTTAAGCATGAGCCCTACGTTGTAATGGGAGGGTCTAGGCAAATTTTAAGGCCCATTTAGACAATCGGATCAGGCTCGAGCATCGAGGAGCCCAAACCCGAGGCGCACATACACGGTCCGACACCAACCCAACCTATGCCCCACTATGGGAGCCTATATATGGAACCCGACCCGCCCCCTTAAGGTTTTTGGTGATTGGTGCCCCATATGATTTTGGGCTTTTGACCATTCCAGCCTCCTGGAGTGGGCACCTTCTCTCCACCCTCCAACAAAACCCCCCAAATGCCATGCTAATCCCCAATGTGTTTCCCTCCCAATCTCCTCTCCAGTCTTCAGCCATCTTTCCCTCCTCTGCAGCAACTAGGTGGCGCACGGAAGTGCCCAGCAGCGGTGCGAGTCTCATAGTGAGCCATTCTCTCTAGCATTGTAGGCAAAGTCTCCAGTTCGATCGGTGACTAGATAGAGTGTCCCATCACCATGGACCATCGTTGTCATTTCGTGCTTTGGTCGTCCACCTCCCTCGAGATCGCATGCACGCTTCCACCTCCCAATCTTCCACCGCAACAAGTCCACGAGTTCGATCACTACCACCAGCCACTATCGATCCACCACCAGTTCGCCACTCCCTCACTTCGTTCTCTCTGTCCACAACAGGGCTGCAAGTAGAGTCGTCGAACATCAAACATCGAGCACCACTAGGATCGTTGTATTTTTTGTGCTATCAAAAACTGCGACTCTACGACACAGGGTTGTGAGTAGAGTCAGAGTTTTTGATATCACAAAAAAATATACAACGATCCTAGTGGTGCTCGATGATAGATGTTCGGCGACTCCACATACAACTTTGTCGTGAATAGAGAGAACGAAGGGAGGGAGTGGCCAACTGGTGGTGGATCAGTAGTGGCTGGTGGTAATTGAGTAGAGTCGCAGTTTTTTGTACCAACTTAATTAAATGGTACACCTCCCAATCTCCCACCGCCACCGATCCACGAGTCCGGTCACTACCACCAACCACTACCGATCCACCACCAGTTGGTCACTCCCTCCCTTCGTTCTCTATGTCCACGACAGGGTTGTAAGCCTGTAAGTAGAGTCGTCGAACATCAAGCATTGAGCACCACTAAGATCGTTGTATATTTTTTGTGCTATCAAAAACCGGGAGAGTCGCAGTTTTTTTGTACCAACTTAAATGGTCTAGTGGTAGTGCAGTGTGTCTACCACCCAAAAGATCAAGGTTCAAATCCCCCCATGTAGGGATTGCGTTAGATAGTCGACAACTAGCGTAAAAATAGTTGAATCTTTCAACATGGATTTGAGCAAGAATCCATGTAGTTGATCCTACTTATAGTGGGAGAAGGCTTTGCCATTTTGCCACTTTAGGTTTTTTTTCAATGAGTAAATTGCATGCACACACTTTCATTTGGTTTTGAATGCATGCAATGATTCTTTAGGGTTCGTTTGGTTGCAGGGTTGGGTTGGCCAAACCCAGGATACCCCTCCTTCCAACCCTCCAAATCCTCCTCACAGTTTACTATTCACAGGGGTACCCCAACCCAACCCAATCCTGCCCATCCTGCAACCAAACGAATCCTTAGTATAATATGTGCAATGAATATATTGCATGCACACAATTTAAGTCTTTTGTGATTTGACTAATAAACAATAAATCCATAGAAAAATCAAGAGCATGAAGAACATTCTGTAGACTCATTGTCGACGCCAATTGAACCTCCCCTTGTCCGATAATGGGAGTGGGCCCCTTCTGCTATCACTACAGATCTGCCTGACGGAATCAATTTGTATGCACTAAATTACCCTCTATCACCACAGAGGTGGTGTGAAGCTCCTAAAATCCATAATCCATTCTGACAAATCTGCTATGTAACAGCTAGTAAATGCATATGCAGTACCTCATGCAGTGGCAGATGCTGACTGCTATCTCTGAAGACCCTGAAGGAGCAGTAGCCGACTCAGGTGCAAGCATAATGTCTCTCAGTCATGCCACATGTTCATCGGACCTCTGATCAGATGCAGAAGGAGGAACACTAGCTGGCTGAGTCTGCTCTGCAACACGAGCTGAAGCAGGAAAGCCATGCTTGAAGTAGCATGTATACTAAGAATGACCTGGCGTGTGGAAGTAAGTGCAAAGTTGATGGAGACGACTACCCCCTCCCCAAACACGGGTACCACGCCCTCGATATTGTGTAGAATTCCATCTACCACGAGATGTGGTCATAACTGAGGGGGGTCTATGACTGTTGAGTAACACCACCAGATGCTATATGGAGCCTCCTCAATCTTTTTCAATATGTCTCCTCCATAGGAGGCATAGTGGCATCAGTAAGGATCTGTGATCGAGTTGCATCATATTCGGGATCAAAAGTTGTTAGAAAGACTCCAATCATTACCGAATCTATGTAAGCCTTTTTATTAATGAAATAAGGAACATTTTTTCAGCAAAAATCAAGTATATACGCTCAGACAATGCCCTTGAATTCTATAGTACTCAACTTGCCCAATTTCTTGCATCCCATGGTATCGTACATCAAACACGTGTGTATACTTCCCAAAAGAATGGGGTGGCTGAACGAAAACACCGTCATCTTCTGGATGTTACCACGACTCTTCTGATTCAGAGTCGCGCTCCTCATTCGTACTAGGAGGGATGCGGTTGGGGAAAAGATCCCATTCTCAATTGCGTTTCCCGAGACAGATCTTCTCACTCACGCCTCGTCCCAAAAATTCTTTTGCCATCTTGACCCCCTGCAAATCATCTCCTGTAACAAGTATATCATCCACATAGACCATAATGACAACAGTACCTCTAGATGTTCTCTGCACAAATAGTGAATGGTATGTATTTGACCTCTTGAACCATTGCCTTTCAACCAGATCCGAGAGCTTCTGAAACTACACCCTCGGACTCTGCTTAAGGCCATATATTGCCTTATGGAGTCTACACACTTGCTGGCACTCCCCCTCAGTAGTAAACCTCCGAGCCTGCTGCATGTAAACTTCCTCATGTAGATCTCTATACAAAAAAGTATTTTTAACATCCAACTGAAACAAAGGCCAATCACGCACCACTGCAACTGAAAGTAGGACAGGAAGAGTAGAGTGACGAGCCATTGGAGAAAACGTGTCCAAGTAGCCCACGCCGTAGGTCTGAGTAAATTACTGTGGCACTAATCTTGCCTTGTAGCGATCAAGGCTCCTATCTGCATGATGTTTAACAGTAAACACTCATTTGCAACTGACAACAGACGCTTCGAGAGGAGCGGACACCAAACTCCAGGTAAGATGTGATTGCACGCAACTAATTCTTCCTCCATCGCCAAGCGCCAGTGACTATCCTTCAAGGCCTCTTGAAAACTCCGTGGAATGTCTACGGCAGATAGAGCCACTGCAACTCTTTGAAATTCCCCTGTCAGGCGATGAAAGGAAAACTGAAAAGCAAGAGGGTAGGAAATACGAGACTGCTTCTTCTTCCGAATTGCAATGGGTATATTCAAGTCATTGGGAACCTCTTCCATCCGTTGGATATTCTCCTGCATTGATTCCTGCACAGATATATCTCCAGACCCATCGTCAGAAACCATGTTATCAAAACAAACCTGGGGCACACTGGATGGCGGACGATGACCATGAGCAGAACCAGTTCGACGGGTATAGAATTAGGTAATGGCGGAACAATAGGCACATGCGGCTGGTTAGCAGGAGGAGGTGGAAGAGGTGGTGGTAGTGGAGGAGGAGGCAGTGGTGGTGGAACCACGGACACTAGAGGAGGTGACTGACTCGTAGGAGGAGGTGGCATGTAAACGTCATCATTTGAGTCTGATGAAGCCAATATGTCACATGTAGGAGGGAAATACATCACACTAAAAAAATATGACATCAGCATTGATATAGTATTTCATGTGCAATGGGTCATAACATTGATATCCCTTCTAGGTCCTTGAGTACCCAACAAACACACATTTGACAGCTATAGGAGAGCTTATCAAGATCTGGAATAAACTGGTGAATGAAAGCAACAGAGCTGCAGGTTGGCTAAAGTGGAAAGGAGTCTCTACTATATTATGTAAAAAGAAAATTCCTCTGAAAATCAAAGGAAAGTTTTACAAAGTAGCTATGAGACCTGCTATGCTATGTGGATCTGAATGTTGGCCTGTGAACCATAGACATGTGTAGAGAATGGTAATAGCAGAAATGAAATGGCTAATGGGGGTGTGTAGACATACACTTAAAGATCAGATTCGGAATGATGCAATCATAAGGAAAGTTGGTGTAGCTCCGATTGAGGATAAGATGCGAGAAAACTGCTTAAGGTGGTTTGACCATTTACAAAGAAGGTCAGACAATGCACCAGTTAGGAGACGCGAGTTTTGGGATGTTGAGCCGGCTAAGAAATGGCGAGGAAGGCCAAGAAATGTTGGAATGAGACTATCCGAAGGGATCTCGGTTTTTAGGATCTAAGCTCGAGAATGACCTAAGATGATATGAATGGATGCAAAGAATCCATATAGCCGATCCTACTTAATGTGGAAAAAGACTTTGTTGTTATTGTTGTTATAATTCTAAATTTTACTTTTTGATCCTATTATGCTTCGTCCTCAAGAGTAGATTGCATGTGCTTTTCAAAGCAAAAATAACATCAATTTCTTATAGCAACTTTGACCAACTAACAAGAAAGCCCCATAAAAAGTATTATAAGGGAAAATTCAATGTGAGACATGAAACAATTCATCAACTTAAAGACCAATAGAAAAATAGCAAAAAGAACTAAATTATGGATTATTTTTAAAAACTTTTGAGGAAAGAGTTGAAATGAAAAGTCGCATTTATCGTAGCCCTAGATCTCTCTTGAATAGGAGAAAAGCTCTAAGGGAAAATTACATAAAGAGACGACAGAAAAAGAAAATTACAAAATAAAGATAAAGAGATAAATATCTCAACACTCCCTCTCAAGCTGGAGCATAAATGTCTATCATGCTCAGCTTGGAACAGCAACGGTGGAAAGGGCCCTTTGTATGGGCTTTGGTAAACATGTCGACAATCTGATCACCTGAAGCAACATGAGAAGTGAATATAAGCCCCTTCTGGATTAAATCTCTGGTGTAATGGCAGTCAACTTCAATGTGTTTTGTTCTTTCATGGAAGGCAGGATTATTAGTTATAAATAGAGCAACTTGATTATCACATTTGAGGTGCATAGGAAGAGGCACCTCAATAGTTAGGTCAGTCAAAATAGACGACCCACGTCATTTTTGTGCTCCCTTGGGCCATGGCCCTGTATTCTAATTCAGAACTTGATCTAGCTATAACTGTATGCTTCTTACTCTTCCATGAAACCAGCGAGCTGCCCACAAACACAGTCAAGCCTGAAGTAGACTTCCTGTCCTTGAGACACCCACCATAATCCGCATCCGCACATCCAGAAACTGTGAGAGACGTCTCTCCTGAATAGAAGTCCTGCATCCATGTGAGCATGCCTAGGCTACTCCATAAACTGACTGACCATGCTGACAACAAACGATATATCATGCATGGCAATAGTAACATACAACAGCTTCTCTACCAGCTCTTTGTACTGTCTCTTATCCACCTCCGCGGAGTCATCATCATATAGCCTAGCATTGGGATCCATTGGAGTAGTGGCAGGTCTACATTTTGTCATGCCCGTCTCAGATAGAAGATCAATGACGCATTTCCTTTGCGTCATTACCATACCATGCGGATTTCTTGCAAATTATAGACCAAGAAAATAACGCAGCTTGCCAAGATCCTTGGTCACAAATTGTTGTCCAAGGAAATTCTTAGCTGCCTGAATGCCCTAGTCATCACTCCTGTAATAATAATATCAACATAGACCAAAATAGCAACAATACCTCCCTGGGTTCTCTTAACAAAAAGAGAATGATCTGCAGTGGATCTGACAAATCTCTATTGTTCAAACAACTCCGAGAGCTTCTGGAACCAAGCCATCAAACTCTGCTTAAGGCCATAGATGGCCTTGTGGATTTTACACACCATACCAGACTCCCCCTCAGCAACAAACCCTGAAGGTTGCTGCATATAAACTTCCTCCTGCAGATCTCCATACAAGAATGCATTTTTGGCATCTAATTGGAACAGCGGTCAATCTCGTACCACAGCAACAGCAATAAAAATCCGCAATGTAAAATGACGTGCAACTGGAGAAAAGGTGTCCTGATAATCCACCCCATAGGTTTAGGTGAACCCACGAGCAACCAATCTGACCTTATACTTGTCCACAGAACCATTTGCACGATGTTTCACTGTAAACATCCATTTACTGCCAACAACAGATGCACCTGGAGAAACCGATACTACACTCCACGTACCACAAGACTGTAAAGCCGCCATCTCCTCCTCCATCGCTAGACACCATGGACTACTCTGCAATGCTTCCTAATAGGACCGCGATATGTCCACAACTGACAATCCAACAACAAATCGTTGAAAATCCCCATAGTGTCGTGCTAGGGAAACATGGAAACAAGAGGATGCATAGTGAATGCACGCCTCTTCCTCCGTAGCAATAGGCACGACTAAGTCCACAGTATCCTCAGAAGGTGTATCATCCAAGACGTCCTGCACCTCAAGCTGCACACTCAAATCACCAGTGCCATTAGTAAAACTCAAATGCTCAGAACATACATTGGGTGTGCTGGATGACGGAGGAGGCATATGAGCACGAGGTCGGCGCAGGTAAACCTGCGGAAAGAAAGTTAGCGTGGTAGGAGGTGAAGGAGGTGGTGACAGTGGAGGAGAGGGTGGTGGTGGTGTAGTATCGCCTGGAGTAGGTGAAACAAGAGGTATGGGCATATAGATCTCTTCTCTACTCTCTGAAGAAATGAGCTTGTCACCTATAAGAGAGAAATACATAATGGGCTCAAAGAAGGTGACATCTGCATAAACATAGTACCTTCGTCGAACAGGGTCAAAGCAACGATATCCCTTTTGGATCTTGGAATACCCAACAAACACACACTTGACAGCTCTAAGAGAGAGTTTGTCAAGACCTGGAGACATATGATGAACAAAAGCAACCGATCCGAAAACACGAGGCGTGAGAGAGAAAAGATCCATCTCGAGAAACGCAATCGAGAACGAGATCTTCTCCTCTCAAACCGATGATGACATACGATTTACCAAGTAACACGTAGTGAGAACAACGTCCCCCCAGTACGAATGAGGGCACGACTCTGGATCAGAAGAGTCCTGGTAACATCCAAAAGATGGCGGTGTTTTCGCTCAGCCACCCCATTCTACTGAGAAGTATATGCACAAGATGTCTGATGCCAATACCATAGAACCTAAGAAACTGAGAAAGATGAGTATTGCAGAATTCAAGTGCATTATCAGAACGTATAAACTTGGCATTTGCAGAAAACACATTCTTTATTTCATTAATAAAGAACTGAATAACAGGACCAGCATCAGACTTGTCCTTAAAAGAAATACCCACGACAATCTAGAGAACTCATCGACAACAACCAGATAAAACCTATGTCCTTAATGATCTGGGACACAACTAGGACCCCAAATATCAAAGTGAATCAACTCAAACAGACAATGACTACACCGACCCTGACGACTCTGGAATGTAGACCGATGATGCTTCTCAAGCTGGCAGATCTCACACTGAAAAGTAGAGCGAGAAGAGATATGTGGAATAACGTGACACAACTTTTGCAGAGGAAGATGACCAAATCGGAGGTG
Source organism: Ottelia alismoides (assembly GCA_037367405.1). NCBI lineage: Eukaryota > Viridiplantae > Streptophyta > Magnoliopsida > Alismatales > Hydrocharitaceae > Ottelia > Ottelia alismoides. Next base: position 924,008 of record JAZKJV010002089.1, read on the forward strand.
CCACATATAGGGAGAAACAGATCCAGTGCGAAGAAAAGAGGCACCAGAATAAGGACATTGCACCAGTCTGTAGAGGCCTCCTTGCTCACGATCAGATCCAATCACCTTGCCCGTAAGAATATCTTGAAACACAAGAGCAGAATGGTCAAATATGGCACGACAATGTAATCCTTGGTGATTTGACTAATGGATAGTAAATTCATAGAAAATGCAGGAGCATAGAGAATGTTCTGAAGCCGCGTTGCAGGAGTTAACTGCACCTCCCCCTAACCAGTAACAGGAGAGTACGTCCCATCTGCTATCACAATTGATCTACCTGACTGAGTTGGGCTATAAGTACTAAAATGCCCTCTGTCACCGCAGAGATGATGGGAAGATCATGAATCCATAACCCATTTCGACAAATCTGCCCTGTAACATCTAGTAAAAGCATATGTTATGCCTGATGTGGACGCAGAAGATGAGACTGCTACCTCTGATGATCCTGACGGAGAACTAGTTGACTCAGGAGCAGGCATAATCTCCCTGAACCGTGCTACTAGTTCATCAAATCTCTGATCAAATGCACGTGAAGAACTGCCAACCTGTTGGATCTGCTCTACCATACGTGCTGAAGCTGGAAACTCACGCTTAGAATAGCATGTTTCCTCAGAGTGACCTGGCCTGTAACAGTAAGTAAAAGGCTGAAGAGGGGGCCAACTACCCCCTCCCTTGCCACGATCACCTCGACCACGATACTGTGTAGGGCTCCCCCTACCATGAGATGCGGCCATGGCTGAAGATGTCTGAGGCAGCTGAGTACCACCAGAAGATATGGAGAGCCTACTCAAACTGCGATATGCCTCCTCCATTAGAGTTATAGTGGCATCAGTAAGAATCTGTGCTCTAGTTGCATCATACTCAGAGTCAAGTGCATCATACTCAGAGTCATATGCCTTAGGTTGTTGTAGTGTGACAGTCAAGGGAATGTAGTCATGTAACTTCTCAAACATACCCCTTAGAGAAGTGTAAAGAGTATGGAAAGGACGACCATTCTGCTTCGACGTGAAGATGTCATGTTGAAGTTGCAGAATCTTCGATTTGTCTTCGTCGGACAGCATGTAGCAGCGAGAACGTCCCACATAGCCATCGTCGTGGGCTGACTCAATATACCATTGGCTATCACCATGGATATCGTTCCTGAAAGCCACATACGTGCATAAGCGTCGTCTACCTCCCATGAAGCGTTGACCCCGGTCTTGTCAATAGGCTTCTCATGTGTGAGGATATGCTTCTTGCTATTACAATACATTAAGCTCATGAACTGCAGGGCCCACAGTTCATAGTTCGTTCCATCCATTTTCACAATGGGTGATGGACCTTTGAAGGCACCTATGGATGGAACATCTGCTTTGTTGTCTGCCATGATGACAACAATCTCTAAGACTGGGGTTGCAAACTGGAATAACAATGCCTACACAGACATATAGGAAGACAGCTGTGGGTGTAGACTCATACCACAACCTCTTCCATCCACGGGAGTCTTCTTTAGGTGCCTAGGATGGTTTTATAGGATCAAAAACCACACCTTAGGAACCAAATCAGACTTCTTAGTACCCACGAGAAAGATGGGTGACATCCTTTGATGGTCGGCGGCAGCCGACGACGGCTGTAGCCGCTACTTCTGCTTGCGAGCGGCGGTGACGGTCTGCTGTAGCCGATGCTGCTGCTTACGGGAAGTGGAAGCGGCCGACTGTAGATGTTGTTGCTGTTGTCGACGGCGGGTGGCGACGGTGGTAGCCGTTGTTACTCGGATGTCGGTGGTGGCTACGCAAGGATCTACGGTTTTTCGGTGTGGTAGGGATCTAGGGCACAGGCTCCAGTCTAGGATGGTCGCTCAGATACCATGTAGAAAGAGGTGAAATGAAAAATCGCATTCACCGTAGCCCTAAAGCTCTCTTATATAGGAAAAAATCTCTAAGGGAAAATTAAATAAAGAGATGGCAGAAAAAGGAAATTACAAAATAAAGATAAAGAGATAAATATGTCAACAACTTTAGTAAAAACGTAAAATGACTTTAGTACAACTCCACAAAAAAGGGCTAAACATGTTTAAAACAAAGGAATTAATGAGACAATATGACTAGAAAACAAATCTAGACCAACAACAGAATGAAATGAAGTACGAGTACTCAAAAAAGTGTATGCACGTTTAGATCCAACCCTGATAATCACACATTCGTAAATTCTTTCTAGAATGGTAATATGACGATACTTTCCAAAAATATGACGATACATTCTTCAAAATACATCTTGCATACATACATGTGAACATGAAATTATATCGCATTCTTCATGCATTGCTCACTTAGTACAAGATCGATTAGTGAAGAAGTATGCTTCGGCCTTTTATCAAAACAGCATGATGCTTTGTATTTTATCCATATCGGTGATATACTTATAGACTAAAAATGAATGTTCCAACAAAGTTACTACAGATAAAAATACATGATTATAAAATAAGACCTTTTTTCTAATGCTGCAAAATGTGACCTTATTTATATATATATAGCACTACAAGAGAGTGAAATGTATCACGTGCGTGTGTGATAGGATAAGTACAATACCATAAAGATGTATAGTAAGAAAACTCATTAAAAACAAAAAAGTTAGACATAGAATCCACGCCATGGAAGTTGACAAAATCTTCTAGGCAGGGGATCTACCTCAACGATTACACCAAAAAGTGCATCTCTGAACTTCAGCATCCACGACCATATCTCCTCAAGCCACCTCTCTATCATACCATAGTTATGAATCTACATAATTTACAATAAACAAAGCATCAGTATCATTTTAAAACTACAGGGACATTTCTCAAAAGAAACTGAAATGTTGATTAAATGGTAGATTTCCAATTTGCACGCAAACGATCAAGCAGTATAGTCCAGAAGATCCAGTAAACACATCAAATTTCCTTTCCGACTCGTTCAGGCAATAGCCAACAAGATGAGCTCGTTTCACCATTTAAGGTCAGCTATCACAAGGTCAAACCAGTGATTAGCACTTGAACTATACGCCTTACTAATCACCTATGCAGCTCAAGACTTGCATTATCCACGGACCATTGGTGTGCAGACACTAAGAAAGTAGTTCGTGTTGGATGGGAACATAATTTGCAAATCGAAATGGACAAATCTCAAAAGAGTGTTCAAGTTCTCCGACAAAGATGAAATCTCTTTGATTAAAATTAACAGAGAAAAATTATGGGGCTAAGAAAAGAAATGGCCCGTCTGATAGATAACGAATGTCAATCAAAAACTAGAAGACAACCGCAGGGAAAGAAATGGCCCGTCTGATAGATAATGAATGGGGATAATGAATGTCAATCAAAAAGAAATGGCCCATCTTATCTTTTGTAATTCTACGGATTTCTGCAGCATATCGCCCCCATGTACACTATTTCCATCTAAATTTATAGAATCGTGGAATTCTATACAAGATAAGTATAGAAGAAAGAAAAATCGGTCAAAAGCTATGCATTTGAAAAAAAAACAGCATAAACATAGGACACCAACTCAGTGGCCATCCATCCATCTACACTTGCATGCACGCACACATGTGTATATCATGTGTGTATGTGTGTGTGTGTCTATGATCACTGTGAAGGCACAGAAATGCATTTACACCAATCAATATCCACATTTTCCCACAACTAATGGATCGACAATCCACGAATGAATGTCAATCAATTAACTCAGAATGTGAGCGATGATAAAAAAGTCAATGAAGTATAATTACAAAACCGAGCAGTATGACAAAAAAACATCTAATGAAGGCAAATTATTATATCTTTTTTCCAGAAGATTATGCAGCAAGGAACATTAAAAAATGGCAAAGCCTTCTCCTACTATAAGTAAGGTCGGCTACATGGATTCTCACTCAAATCCATGTTGAAAGGTTCGACTAATTTTTATGTTTGCTATCGACTACCTAAAACAACCCCACAAAGGGGGGATTTGAACCCTGGTCTTTTGGGTGGTAGTACACTGCACTACCACCAGACCATTTAAGTAGGCAGCACAGAATATTGATGAGTTAAAAAGTAATTCAAGCACAAATTCCTTAATAACGCATAAATAGGAGCTGGTGTTCTACAAAGTTCTAAGCAAGTTGTGTCTGATAATAATTTATGTGTAAATGATTATGGAATAACTGAAGCTGAAGGGTCTGATAAGCAACGAGAGAACAAAAATAGTGAGAAGCAAGGTGAATTCGAGGTTGAGACAGGTGAAGGAAGTGGAACAGAATCCAAACCCTGAAAATAGTGGATTCCAGATATACATGGAGATTCGGTGAAAGATTACTTCTAAGATTAGTGTGGTGTGAAATGTGAATGGCATTTTTTAGAAGAAAAGGGGTGTGAGCTCGAGGAGTGTCACACCCTTCGTGCAATTAGATCAAAAAATTGGTGTGATTAGCAAGCTATCGCAGACATGAGCATATTGATATGAAAAACTAGAAAGGGTGTGATATAAAGAATGGTAATGGAAATCAGGACAATTGGACGGATGAGTGAGGATACATGGACACTAATCTATGAACCCCTGAAAAGAAGTTTATCGATTTCAAGGAGGGATGTTCAATTATTAATGTGAAGAGAAATTTCTCCGAGTGTATAGTCGTAAACAGAGATCACACCAGTCACAAGGTTTCAAGCAGACTAGACATAACAACCACAGAAAATGGACCTCAATCTGCATGAATATATGTGGAAAAAGAAGTGTGAAAAGGATCCTCATGCCAATACATTCAAATTGCACAGAATGGTTCAGACTGCACAGAATGGTGCATAAAGCAAGCAAAAGGACAAGCATGGATAATTTTGGAGAGCATGCAAAAACTACAGGCATAGGTTTCAGGGTAACTCAGCGACATCTAGCTCAAAATTCATTTTGCCAGCTCGTCCCATATGAATATGTCCCTTGTATCCATTTCTAAGATTTTCCCAACATGTAATCCAATATTCACTGAGAGAACAGTGTTGTTTCGGCAATAAATATGAAACATAAATCAATTTCCCAGATAATGTCAATATCGAAGAAATTTCTCCCCACTATGCAATATCTTTGCTGTATTTCTTCAGGGGGGAATTGTTTCTGCTGCTTCTATGGTGAATCTTCTTGCATCTGTAAAAAGCATGAGATCCTAATTATTTATGCACCTTCATATTTCACTTGACTGCATATGATCATCTGCAATAATCCTAGAGCTTTATAGTCACCAGTGGAATAAATGGATCATGGTATGTTACTTTTAGGTCAGGATTCAGCGTATCTCAGCAATAACAATTCCAAGAGTGTGGGTCCTTGTCATCACAACTTCCCTTATAAATACAATCATTTATGAATATAGGCAGCATGTAACAGATAACTAAATCATGTACCAGTCCGTCTGTAATGATATGAGACCGTCATTGTTAATACTCGACACCGAATCGAAAACATGCATGATACATGGATCCATCCACAGAACTTCTAAGTCTTATAGATAACAAAGTAGGTACTTACAATCTAGTAGTGCTTTGTCTATCTAGCATTATTGTTATATTTATTTTCTGAATTCTTTTATCATTCAACTTAAATGTGTAATAGTTTCTTTTCCTAGTAGCATGTTTTGCTATCTAAAATATATACTAGTATTTCAACATGCTGTAAGATTGTTTAGTACGAGCTAAACCTCTCATTACACATTTATGTCAGCTAACAAGCATGTGCCCCTATCTTATTAAACATCGGGACCTTACTACTGATAAAAAAGCATCACATTATTAGGCCATTCCACGATTTCTGGACATATCAAAGGAATTTTCCCACCGTTTTCCTTTCTGGAGTTTGACGAAACGACGACAAAATCGATAGTTTGAGGACATAACTGAATCTATTTTCACACCACAGATCTCGTATCAAGTTTATTGCATCTCCTTTAAATGGAGCCCTCACCCTAAGTAGGTCAAATCAGATGTCCTTTAACATCCAGTAAGTAGTCTGCCATCAAGTTAACAAAATGCCAATCTACGTTTTGTATATCCTTTAGCAACCAAAGAATGGGACCAGGCTAAAAGTGACTTACAATGGCAAAATATCATATAGACAAACCACAACCTAAATCCAGTAAAGACATTAGATTTAAACCTATTTTTTTACAAATGAATTAGACCTAGTTGGCACTGTCCAGCATTTCCATCAAATTTCAATGCCAATTGAAAATTATTTTCCTTTTCAAAATCCATCTCAAACTCAAAAGCAAATGTTCGATAAAAAGAACTTCAAATTCTAACAAAAGAGAGAATTTGGCACTACAAACAATGAAACCCACTAGCTTCTATGCATCAGAACACCACACTGCAGACCTCCATCAGCCATCTACACTTACTGTGTGTGCTAGTGTGCATCCTATGGGAAAACAAAGATGCCAGGCATCAGCTTTCTCACTTTATTATTAAAGCCTCTATGTAAATATTGCCTTCATTTTCAGATCCAAAAGCATGCGGCCTTCAACAACATACAAAACTGACTTTTCACAAACATATAATACCTTAAGAAATTGCTGCTGAAGCAGATGTTTCACTCGTTCGTTCACAGAGCCACTTAAAGGTCCCATATGCTAGTGTCCAGGGCAATGCATCTCATACATGAAAATCCAACTCCTAAAGGTCCTCATAAACTTAAAGTCGTAAATAATAACATGATTTCCTAATGAATCTTACAGATAGAAAATAGGATGATGTCCACTGTAAACTGGACACCTTCAACATAGCAATGGTCTGGTTAAATGATGGCATCCAGAGGTCAGTAATCGTCAACCATACATTATAAAACAAGCATAAGATCAGTACTGCAAGAGCTCACTCAAAGCTGCATCTATTGTGATCTCTTCAATCCCGTATTTCCCGCATAATACCTCCCTGACATCACGGCAACATTGTTCCTAAGATCAAATAAAGACTAAATGCACTGTGAAATTGGATTTCTGCAGAAACCCTAAACTGCTCCAAAAATGAATCAGCAAAAGTTGCCGTGGCTGGTTATAACAGAAGAGACCAACACCTACTTTGTAAGTATGCGTCCACTTTGAATTTGATCCATGAAAAATCTCAAGAGCTACTTGCACACTTGAAATATATCCGAGGACATCAAAATATTTATATAGCCATTCAACAACTGCTTACAAACTATTTTTTTCAACAGATTCAGGATGACATTTGCCCAGCCCAATGCCAACCATAATCAAGGCATCAAAAGATTCTTACTAACTATTCCTTGCTATCGAGTCAGCCAACGTGTCTTACGAGTATTGTTGTATCCCACAGCCTTCCATCTCAGATTCCCAGATGGAGCAAGATTGTCCAGATTTATAGGTAAATACATAACATTGCCACTGATCCTTCACAAGAACACCATATATCATCTTGACCTCATTTTTAAAAAAAGATAAGGGATGGCTAACATATTTCTACAAATAACTGAGCAATCTAGATATTTGATAATAAATATCATATTTGATCCTTATTTCTAGTATACTAATTGTAAATTGGCCATAGAATTAGCATATCAGAGAATCACATATGATACCGAACTACCAATAGAGGTATTTTGCAAGTACTTTTCGTTATACTCCCTGTATTGAATAAAGAGGATTTTCACTAATTTGTTGCCAGTGCATTAAGAGGACATACAAAGGAAGCAATCAAAACTTCGGATGTTCCACCAAGAATGAAATAAGAAAATCTCAGAACTTTCAGCAATATATGAATAAGTACATAAAATTAGATTATGTGTAAATCAAGGAGTCGATTCTAACTACAGTTCATCCACGCACAATTTCCTGCTGAGCAAACAAAATGATCCCATAGATGGCTATAACAGAATGTAGCGGACCAATAAGGTCCACAATCAGGGCACTTTGTATTTTCACCGTGTTAAACAGGTAACATGTCTATGCACATCCAGCTCTAATACATGAAATAAGTAATAAGTTTTTTAGAAGCTAGAGGATGACCATTAGAGATTAATGGTCATCCAAGAAAATTTAAAATTAGCAGCAGAAGCAACCACCAATATATACTAGTTCTTAGAAGATGCCAAGAACCGTGTTGATCAAATATAGGAAGTAAATGAAAGAATAAATCTGTTTTTAAAGGTATCAGTAAAAAAAATTAAAACCATGATAGCGGAGTTTCTTTTTTTTTTGGGGGGGGGGGGGACTAAAATTCCGCTTGTGTTTGATTGAGCTTCAGCCTTCTATATTATTGAAAAGTGCATTCCTTCACCAAAAGGAATACAACTAACATGGATTAGGTTATCTAGGTTAACAAAACAAATATGGATTTTGTTTGTACATTCGATATTGTTAGCCTAGGCCATCTTAATCTCAATTCCAGCAATGCACCACATAAATTCTGCTCTACTCAAAATCCAAATATTAGTGCAGCTACATTACGATATTTTGAAGTGTTTCTTACTGACATGAAAACCTTCTGTAAAATCATGGGCCATATGCAACCAGCAGCCAGAAAACCTCAGCATTTTTGGCTCCAAGAGAAGTCATAGTAGCCCTTCACCGTGGCCTAGTATTTTGTAATTCACCATCATCTACCCTAGAAGGCAAGGAGAGAACAGAAGCAGCCAGCCATCATGCCCTGCCCTTGCTACACCAATTAAGAACTCAACTTTAAGACTATGCAGCTGACGAACATTAATCTCAGTTGATCACTATTTTTCCTGTAAAATAGAACTTTGGGACTACAAAGAATGTAACATTTGAATAGTACGTCCAATATGGCAATTGCACTCTTTCATGCAAGCACCATCAACTTCAACTTCTTCGGTAACTTGGCTCCTCCAAATTCCAAATTACAGGTGATAATTTCCAATAAAGGTGTGTAATACCTCCCCATGACCAGTATGACCACTTAAGCAAGTGCAAGCACCATCAACTTTGATTTTGTGAGATAACTTAGCTCCTCAAAATTGCAGGTGGTAATTCTCATAACCGGTGTGCAAAACCTTCTCCAAAACCAAGAGCGCAAGTTCAGATAGCATCTTAGTACTGTCATACTTGAGCTTACACTACACAACTAAATCATATACCCTTCTAAGAGCATAGCTCTTTTTCCCTGTCAATGAGGCAACAGAAGAAGAAACTTGATGACGATACAATTTGGATGATAATCTCTTATGTGTAGGACATTTTACTGCTATAAACCTTAGTCCAAGCTTCACTAATCCATCGAGGAATCTTCAGATCTATCACAGATTTATGGAAAAGTATTAAAGATTTCTTTGATGAATGAAAAGTATTGAAGATATTAGTAAAGCTTGTGATCTCTCCTCGGTTCAAGATGCTGGCATAACTAATAAAAATTCCTAAGAAGAAATTATACCTGGTTTTTTAGAAACTTGATTATTTAGTGCTCTATAAGGGCTCTTCTACAAGTTTATCAACAAATGGCTCAAAACAAAATAACTTGTATATGTAGAAAAAAGGCAACATTGCTCTAAGCAAATCATTTCGAATTAGGCATACCTAGCATCTTAAAATATCCAGGGGGTACTGGGCACCTTGACAATTGAAATAGCAGTAACTCTTCCTCATTATATTGCATTAACGAATTTACTCAATACACTCTAGTGGGGTGGGATAGCCAAACCACAGACCACACTAGCAAACAATGTCAACAACTATTGCTTCACATTCAAAACTGAATTATATTAACTGATGTCATCTACCAAAACACGGGAATGTCTGGATCTCAAATCTGTAGATAAATTATCTTTAAAAAAGGAGCTGTGGCAATATGCATCTCCAAGTCCATCACAAGAGCAACATCTTTTGAAACCAACATCCCTGTGCTCTTCTCGCAGGAAAACAAACCAATGAAAGCTATGCGTATTCACAATGCAAACCTTCTAAACCAGCTTACATTCTTGACACTATACCAAGTACCATGGATAAGCAGCTCATCACCAGCTACCACGAACACCAAAACAGCCACAGTTCATGTTTGTAACTGTCAGAAGCCTGCATTCTGATTAGGTGTCTACCAATTAAACGAACAGTTTCTAAAATACTGAATACCCATATCCTTTCTTTTCTTTTCTTTTCTTTTATAGATGAGATTTGAATTGATCTTTCACACACCACTCAACCAGTAGACCAAGTTTGTGAGCACATAATCTACTTTAATCAAGCCAATGTTACATTTTCTTTTGGATTCAAGTAAGTGTTGATTCAAGAAGAACCCCAAAACGAGGACAACTGAAATTTAAAAAGGTATGCATAAGGATAAAAATCAATAGCCCATTTTCCAAAAAAAATGTGCTTTTGAAAGCAGAGCAACCAGTGGTTAATCACAACCAAACAAATTGGTTTTGTTTTCGCTAAAAGATAGGTACTATGTGACAAAGAGGCTTTCTGCTATTGTAAGCGCTGATTAGAAATGTCAACATAGACATTATTTAGTCAAGGATAACGGATACAAGTACCTGTCGCATGTCTTAAAAGCATGGATTTGTAGGAAAAAAGTCGATAAAATTACAACCAAAAACATCTATCATGTTAGATTAAATCCCAGACCATTGGATTTCTGTACACAAAAATATACAGGAATAAGGTCATATTGTACCATTAGATCACAAAAATTCATGACTCCAGCCATGTGAATTTCAAGTGCATCTAAATAAACCTCGAACTTCTCTTTTCAACCATGTAAACACAGACTGCACAAGGACATATGGATGTCGAGAATCATTGACAAGACCGTCAAACAGACAATTGACAACTTAAAAGGGTAGAGGAAAATTTGATTGGCCTTTTTTCAGAATTGTTGAACTCAGTATTTACTTGATTTCCTATAATATTTAATATACAGTCCAGGTTACAGCCCAAGTTCCAGGGAACATCTTGGTCAAAGGGGCAAGCTAAAGTGGGTGCATAGTAACTAGAAATTCCCTCGGAGATGCACAGCAGGCACGTCCAATCACCTAAAGACTACCTGCATGTTCACTAGATACCAATTGCGTGGTTGCTAAAGCAAATTATGGCAAACACAAAATGCAATGTTTCGATGCCAGATAGAAAAGCATTTGTGATTGTACAGGCAAAATGCACATATCCAACACTAGTTCAAAGTACCGCACATTTAACAGTATAAAAGACGTGGTTATAATAGGGACGCCATCTATTCCAATCCTATATACGTTCGATCAGCACCTCAAGCACCATGATAAACAATAAACCAGCACATGTAAAAAATGACAAAAAGTGCCAAAGCTTGTTTTGTATACAAATTAGTGAATGTTAATTTCATTGTTCTGATCTGTTCTACAAATAGGACCTGTAATGCTATCTCTTCCAAAACAGCGCAAAAGAACCCTGTCCCACTAACAATACACTGCCTAACAACAACAGTTGCATCATGCTTCAGAAGAGAAATCAAGGCAGGCACCAGGACGACAGATTCCTTTGTGACCTTCGAGCCGAGCTCTCCCAAGAATCTACATAAATCAAATAATAGCGTAATTAAAAGATAGAAGGGTGAAATGGGGAGAAAATAACAATAATTAAAATTATAAAAGAAAATAAAATGATCAGATAAACTCAGAGCCATAAGTATTATAAATACAAAACAACCTTAAAAATATGATTTACAGTTAAAATGCTGCAATATGATGTTTAAGTATGGGTTGCATTGTTTTAAAATGATTGAAATGCAATAAGTAAGCCTCAAGGCGGTTTAGGTGTAAGCCTCGGTTTTTGCACATAACTTCTAAAAACAGAACTGTCGATATACATGATCGATTTTACTTCTACCATGACCTCATCCATATGTCTGTATCAAATAGTAAAAAGTCACGATAATGGATGTTGGATTCCTTGTCACTGAAATACACAGAAACTGCAGATTAAACTAGTAAACAAATTTAAATGAGAAGCACTTGTTAACACAACAAAACCATCAGCAATAATATGCCTCTGCAGAATAAAGATTTAACGTATCATAAATGAAAAAAACAATTATAGAGTAAACAAAGTAACACTGCCGATTTTATAGATATTTTACATGATTATTCAATGAAGAAATGCATAATATATAAACTATTCACTCCGCAGTTTACGGATTGCAAAAAAAATGAAATGCCAGAGAATAACGGTAAAAGTTTAATAATAGCCATCCTCCAGCATTGCAATGTTCATTAAAGACTTAAAGGCGTTGCTCTTATTAAGTTAGACTTATATCATGTGAAAAAAAATAACTGGCAAAAACTAGTGCAATATCTCGCCACCTAGAGGTTTGCCTCACTATTCTAATGCTTGCGTCATAAAAAACTTGGCCAAGTCTAGCTTACGACCCAAAATGTGAAACAACCAACCTTTCCATTAAGCCAGATTATGAAGATGTGTCTGGGGAAGAAAATCTACATAATACCAATTTTATCGATGATGCGACAACTTGGCATTAGTACTCAGCATAGTACCAAAATTGTCAGCAATAATATGCCTCTAAAGTATATATCATTAATGTATTATAAGGGGAAAACAATTATGGAGTAAACAAAGTAATGCTTGCAATTTTATGGATATTTTACATGATTATTTAATGAAGAAATGCATAATATATATTCTCTGTGTACTTAAAGATTGCAAAAAAATGGAATACTAAGGATAACTGTAAGAGGTTCTGAGGTTGATGATCATTCTGCGGCATTGCAATGTTATTAAAGACTTGAAGTTATTGTTCTTGGTAAGTCGTATCATGTGAAAAGTAAAAATAACTGGCAAAAAGTAGTGCAACACCTCACCGTCTAGAGGCTTGCCTCACTATTCTAAGGCTTATGCCTTAAAAAACTTCGCTAGGACTAGCTTAATCCCCAAGACATGAAACAACCAACCCTTCCATGTGGTTAGATTACGAAGATGTGTCTGGGGAACAAAATCTATACATTACCAATTTTATCGGCGATAACTGCTTGGCATTAGCAACCAGCATAGTACCAAAATCATCAGCAATAATATGCATTTAAAGAATATAGCATTAATGTGTTATAAAGGAAAAGGAATAATTATGGAGTAAACAAAGTAAAACTTCCAATTTTATAGGTTCTTTACAAGATTATTAAATGCATAATATATAGTATTCATTGTGTACTTTGAGAATGGAAAAAAATGAAATGCCACAGGATGGCTGTAAGAGGTTCTGGTATTGATAGCCATCCTCCAGCATTTCAATGTTATTAAAGACTTAACGTTATTGTTCTTATTAAAATATATCATGTCAAAAGCAAAATAACTTGCAAAAAGTAGTGCAACACCTCACCACCTAGAGGCTTGCCTCACTATTCTAAGGCTTGCGCCTTAAAAAACTTGGCCAAGTTTAGCGTAAGCCCCACGACATGAGGCGATCAACCTTTCCATGAGGCTAGATTACGAAGATGTGACTGGGGAACAAAATCCACAACAACGCCTTTTCCCACGATCAAATCAAGTAGGGTCGGCTACATGGATTTTTTGCCTCCATTCAGGTCTATTTTGGGCCATTCCCGAGCTTAAATCCAAATAACTAAGATCCGAACAAAATCTACATGATATCAACTTTATGATTTATCGATGATACAACAACTTGGCATTACCACCCAGCCAATTCAACAGAACGTCCTTACAATACTAATTTTAACAGTGATATGACAACTTGGCACTAGCACCCAACCAATTCAACAGAATGCCCTTGTAGCTGGTATTTGGGTGCATTTATAAGGTTACTTAAATGTAGCTTCGAATTCTAAATAATCTACTAAATAAGACCTGGTAATGTCTCAAGCAAAATTGTGAAAATGAAAGCAAAAACATGGTGATCTTAAAGTGGAAAAAGTGGAAGCACTACAGAAACCGCCTCTGTTGTTGAATTGAATATCCGATGCCAAACGGAATCAGACTATGTTGTTGAAAATACAAGCACCGAGCCGTTTACCACTGGTTGGCATTGGCTATATTGATTCATTCTTTTCCAGATTTGATTAGATTCAGAGAACCATATACTTCTCCAGATTCCTTCCAATAATCCCCCTGTCTTCTCACACCCTACCCTAGATCTCTTCTAACTTCTCGCACACATTTTCAAACCACCTTAAACAGGTTAGCATCATTAGATATTCCACGAATCAAACCAACATTTTGCTGAAAACTCTCATTACAAAACAGAACCTTGTTCATTTGGTCGCAAATTCATCAAACATAACCTCAACTACAACATCCTCGAAATATGCATCTTTTTGTTAAATCATTAAAACTTGAGTACAAGAAATGGTCATATATGCATAATAATCAATCGCACACTAATCATCAAACATAAACCAAGTAAGATAAGATTCAAACTACAGCACGGCCAGATACTCACGTGAGGGCTCGGGAAGAATCGCGATCGTCGGCGACGAATCGACCCTTCTGGTCGCCGAATGGCTGATCGGTGGCAAATCTCGGCACGGGGCCGAAACCCTCGACGCCTCTCCCTCTGCCGTCGTAATCCATCGGGACGAGAAGGGTGTAGGAGACGATAAGTTTGCCCTAATCGACGGGGATGATAGGAGGAGCAGAATTCTAGGGTTTGGAGGGAAGAGGAATGGAGGGATTTGGAGAAATGTTGATAGTCCGCGTATATATAAATTAGGGTAATCAGGGTTTTTATCATTTGTGTCCTTATATTGCAGTATCAGTTATATCCCTCTTTTTTAGGAATATCAGTTGTGCTCCCGACTTCATGTCGTTCTATCACTTGTACCCATCGGGTTAGTTGTCGTCTATCTCCAATGCAAACGGACTTTAATTTTAAGGATCAAAGAGAAATAAATTAAAAAAAGGTCGTTGTGGTCTTTCCTCCCCGTCCTCCACCCTGGCCTCCTCTCCCTCCTCCTTAGCCCCAGTTCCGTCTGATTTGCCCAACAAAATCTCAAAAAAAAACTCTATATATTTTACCCTGATTGCACTTAGAACATTAAATCAAACCCAACAACCTCAACTCATTTGAGCCCAAATTAGATCTTATTCACATCAAATCCCCAAACTAATGCAGCAGATCAGTTAGCCAAACCCCTTCATAAACTCGCTCAATAAATAAAAATCCACCACCATCTTCGAGATATTGAATTGTTGGAATCACTCATGTCGAAAATAAAATAGCTCGAGAAGGTCAAGATTGAACGTGAAGAGGAAAGTTATATCTCCTATATCTCCAAGATATCCGAAGAAGAATCAAGAAACTGATGGGATCGACGAGTTGCAAGAACCAGCAGCCTGAGCAGGTCAAGAGGTCGCAATCCTTGATTAACCACATCCGCGCCCAGCAGGAAACCCTCTTCCTCAAGAACGACTTCAGGTTGGTCGCTGAAGTGGATGAAAATAGCAAACGGGCCATGGACAACCTTGCCATCGCTCTAAAGGAGATCACCACAAAAGCCAACCACGCCAAAGAGAAGCTTGTAGTGATGGAGTTGGTGCTCCTTGCTGCACATGTTGAATCTAAATCACACCATGAAGATTCTCAAGGCATCCGAGGAGAGACCTCATGG
This sequence comes from Ottelia alismoides, assembly GCA_037367405.1. Lineage (NCBI taxonomy): Eukaryota > Viridiplantae > Streptophyta > Magnoliopsida > Alismatales > Hydrocharitaceae > Ottelia > Ottelia alismoides. The sequence goes on from JAZKJV010002089.1 coordinate 939,610, forward strand.
GGTGCTTCAGGAGAGTCATATGGAGGCAGAGGAATCCATAGCGACGTTGGAGGTTGATTAATCACTAATTGTCTATGTTACTTGCAAGTGTTTGGATCCCAAAGAAATAACATCGAGATCAACACCAATGGATCCATTTTCAAATTTAAGCCCATAGATCACATCAGGGACCCATTACCGTCCTCTCATCTTTACTCTTATGTAGATCATCGTCCCGGTCTTCCTTCTCCTCGCTTTCATGTGTTTAATCCTCTTATTTCAAGGTTGCAAACTCATCTGGAGATGGGTCCACCTTTGAGAAATAAATGCTCCTCGTGTAGAGCTACATATACCCTCTTCTTCCTAATCTCCCCACCCATTTCCATATCTTCATTCTATTTCACCAGTTGGGTACCCATCCTTCTTGGCTCTTGGGCGATCTTATATGGGTCATTGCAAAAAGATGCTTCTTGTTTGGATTTTTACGTTGCTATTGGTGGGGTGTATGCAGAAGATGTTCAATTTGGAAGGAGTTTTGAGATGAGTTTCTTCATAATTTTGTTGGGTTTCCGTGGATTTAGAATGGGAGTGTCCTCGGGGATGGTCATCGGGTATTTCCTCTTCATCTACTTCCAATCCACTGATGTGAAAAGTAATGCATTTTCTCTTTTTCCCCTTCCTCTTCTCTGAGTTCTTTTTAGATGTTGGATTATTCCTAATTTGATGTTTTTCTTATTTGGAATGGTGTTTTGGATATGTTATGTTCAGATGTTCAGTAGCATGAATTACCTTTTTTTGCCTAATCTTGACCTTGTGTGAGTGTTTAATTTCGTCTTCTTTTTCGATACTTTCTTTGTTTGAGAGATGCCAACTTGTTGGAAGTGCGGGACATGACTAGAAAGGGAATACTCTCAAACTTGGTGGTTGTTTCTGCATCGAGGAAACAAAAAAGGAACAAAATCTTAGGCACTTAGGTTTTAATCATGAGATGTCATTCTCGAGATCTTGCGCTCAAAGACTACTATCAGAGTTTTCTAATCATACTTTTTGTCTCAACATATAATGATTTCACAAGTATGCTTGGCAGCTCATTGAGAAAGATGCAGCAGCGTGGAGCTTCTCATTGGATTTCGCCAGAGATAGGTGGCATTCGTGTGTGTGTGAAGGTTGCGGTGAGGAGGGGGTTAAGAAAGATGTGCGTGGGATGGAAATGTTGTAGCGAGGAAAAGGATGCTTCTTCTCACCCCGAGGGCAAACTATCAGACCTATGGATGGGGGCGCTTCTTGAAATTGCCAATGAGGTGGCGGAGGAAGGGGCTTGGAGCAGAGGAGGAAGAGGTGGTGATGGATTTAAAGAATAGGAAGAAGATAAAGAAGAATGACGTCTATCCTAGTTATTCAATCTAATTACCATTGTGACTCAAAATTTAATGTCTGTTTGGAAGGAGGGTGGATGGTAACTAACCCGAGGGCGCAAATGATAATGGTTCAAAAAGTCAATGGCACAACTAATATTTCAAAAAAAAGAGGGGCATAAGTGACATTGCAACATTTAAGAGGGACACAAGTGATAAAAGCCCCTTAAAAATTTTCAACTCCTGGAATAATATCCCATCCATCAAGCCTGACAAATTTTAACAGTCTGAAAATTGCTGAAATCAACACATTCTAGATGGATGAGTTAGGATGTTTCACACGAATTTGAATGATAACATGTTGTAATGTAGTTGATTAAATCCCCCCATGTATTTCCATATTACACCTTGTGAAATAACAAAGATAATGGTGGGGTAGCCAAGTTGTCTCCCCCTAGGTTAGCCCATTAAACCCTATATATATACACGAGGGAAAAGGAGTATGTTCCTTGGGAGCATGTAACTTACATGCTCTCACCCTTTTTTCACTATTTTGTAATGAAATCTGGGGGGTTTAGATCGTCATATATCATCACGATGCCATTCAAATTTCAACTTAATTCGATACTTATGTCCCCTCCACCAAGATTGGCATAAGGCCTTATAATTGTTAAAATAGACCCCCTCCATATGAACATGTAGGAATGTTTGTTTTACATAAAATTTAAAAAGCATATTCCACTCATCATTCTAAGTAAATTCCCTCAGTGCTACATTTCAAAAAAATGAAAAAAAAACAGTGGGAGCATATTTTATATGCTTCTTGGAAGCGTGTACTCATTTAACCCCCCCCCCCCCACACACACACACACATGTATGTCCATATGTATGTGCTACAAGGGAGTGGCTAACTTGACTACTCTGACCTCAGTTTTGTATTTTTTGTGGATTTTTTATTAAAACATTTGGGGGGATTTTGGTAACTCAATGATAATATTTTGTCACTCAAATTTCGTATATAACAAAGACTACTTTGTCGTCTATCTAGAAGGGTCGATTTCAATAATTTTGAGACCGTTAAAATTGTATAAGCTTGATGGCAGGGATAGGAGTCTCCAATTGAGTCAAAATTTGAATGACAAGATATTGCCATTTAGAGATCAAAATACCCAAAGATGTTTTAATAAAATTCCACAGAAAAATATGCAAAAAGGATGGGAGTAGCGAAGTTAGCTTCTCCTAAGGGGCAACCCCAATTAACTATATATGTACATATTTATCTCGTCCCTCTACTCTTAATCGCACAGCTGTAATGAATGGCATATTTATCATATTATTTTGATGCTTTAAAACTCATTCTAGTCATTGATGAGGAGGATTTCTACGAGGGCCGCACGATCTCACAAGGCGAAACCGTTATCGATGCATTGACCTCTCAAGAAACCCAAGTCAATCAACAATTAACCCACAATATCGATTAATCAAGGAATAGTAAAATTGTGGAGTTAAAATTGACTATACTCTACAGTCACAAAATGTATAGCATGTACGCGTGTGTAGAGGTCGAACCACAGGGAGCAAGTCAGGTAGCCTATGATTATTTCTAATCAATGTATATTATGTACATGTGCGACTTTATTCATTATGTGGGTTTTTTATTATATATATTTATAAATGGAATTAATAATGAATATATAGGTATATTTAATAATAATAAAATCTATATATTAGATTAGTACATATATACATATATATACACATAACTAGAAATATACATATAAGGTAAGGTACTCAGACATTTACATATACATACATATATATAAGTAATAATAATATATTTTATATATATTTTCTGATTTTTAATTAATTATTATTTTTTAATTAATTATATAATATAGGAATATATAAGGTTATGTATACAAGATAGAGTCATATAGTTATAAATATTAGTAAAAAACAAAATATATGGAATAAAATATTTTTGGAGTTTTAAATAATTTTCTCATATTTTTTTATTTTTATGGACTTTTTGCTATTTTTTATGATTTATAAAGTAAAAAATATCCCAAATCATGGATTAAATAGATAGGTCGAATTGAATTAAAGATTAAAAATAACAAATAAGGTCCAAAATTCTTCAAATAAATTTTAACAGATGGATATTAATATAAAGAAAATCCAGGAGCAAAAATAAATATTTTTGGATTTTTTAGAAATTTTATATATTTTTTATTGGATTTAGAGCTTTTTAATTTTTATGATTTTTCTTTTTCTATTTTTAGGGATTTTTGGCCTGGAGTTAATATAGAATATAATAGATGAATATAATTTTTGAAGATTTTTCAAGGCATTTAAATATTTTTTCTGATTTTTATGTCTATATAGGGAAAAGAAAGGCACTGTTCGATTTTTAATAAATAATCAAATGCTAGAAACCTAAATTAAAAATCATGATAACTAAATACACCAGTCCAAGCATTCACTATAATTTTTGCAAAAAATCAAATAAGAGCTATTTTTCACAAAAATCCTAAAAAAATACAATGTATTTACTAGCAAGGACTAAATTGCAATTACAATAAAAGTTTTCTTCATTTTTGAACCAACAAATACAGAATCCAGGGGCATCATTATAATTTTCGCATGAAATATAAAAATATATCCACCTGGGATGGCTATATATGCAAATATACAAAATCATTAGTCCTTTGTATAAATTTTCTGAAAAATACACCATATTTACAATTTTTGGGACTAAATATAAATAAAGAGAACCAGCAGGGTATGCATGCAAAATACCTAGCTCACGTGGAGGGCCACGTGAGCTGAGATGGCGCGGATATATATGTAATCGCTGAATGATTAGGACCATTATTGCAAAATTGACATGAAACTATGCACTCCATATAATATTGTATATACTAAAAGACAAGTATAAAAAACGAAGGGAGGTCTAGGTAATTTACCCTTATTTGCATACCAGGGAATGGTCCTGATCAAGTCACTTAAGCGCATCGGACGATCCACGCGCTTATCGTTTCGTTTCGGATCCAACGAATAGGATTAGATCTGGGGGCTCGCCGCTGATCCGACGGTACCTGGTGCTCTAGAAGAATAAAGAAGAACAAGTCTTCCCCCATCCTTCGATCTCGATTTCCTCGCTCCACCGGTGGACTCATCGGATGATCTTCGGCTCTACAGGTCCAGGAGGCAATTCTGCAACTATTGATGGGCTCAAGAAGGTCCAGGACCCATCGATGGGGCCCTAACATGGCGTGGAAAATGGAGTACCTGGAGAATGACCCAAGAAGGGCTCATTCGACGTGGAACCTGCACGAAAAAGTTCTTTGGATCGAGGCAACGAACCTCGGCCCGTTTTGAAGCTGGAAAGCATCGAAGTGGAGGTGAATGGCAGGACTCCGGCGTACGGTGGAGGAGGAGCCCTGTCTCGCTGATCTAGAAGGGATCAGGGGGTCTAAATGGGTCGAGTCGACAAAGAGAACGTTTGGGAAATAAATGAGATGAAGATGGGGGGTTTGAATTGGTCGAGATTATAGTGAATCGGCCAGAGCCCTAGCGGCTTTGACGAAGGGACAAAACAAGAACTAAGCTAACCTAATGGATCAAATGTGAAAATAAATACGGAATTGAAATGCAAAAATAAAAACTACCTAGAAAGTTAAAGACGTAGCTCTTATACCTACTATGATTGGCAGGGAGAAGGGCGGCCGGAGAAGCTCACCGTGGATCGGCTCTCTTCCTCCTGATACGCTCCCAAGTATGGGGAACCCACCGCTGTTAGTAACGACACACACATGGACCACCTGGGCACACCTCAGGCCTTCGAGAGGGATCAAAAAGGGAAGGATCAAGCTTGTATTTTATTTATAGACAGAGTTAAGGATCCTTATTGCCCGGTGATTTAGGACGAATCAACGATATGTTCAAGGGTTTAGAGGGCATGGCGTGGATTAGGGATTGATCAAAGAGGTGTTTAGTGAAAGTTCCATTCGAATATGAGTGATGAGAAGCTTGGGAAAAAGGGCACAAAATCGAGGGAAATGATATATGTGTCAAGTCAGACGCCAAAGGAGCTAGTTGACTGAAGGTCAACGAACGACGCGACACGATTGGGCCATGCCAACCCAACTCACGACAAAACAATATTTTTATTAAAAATTAAATGGTTTAAAAATAGTAAATGATTTTATTAATTTTTGGGTATAAAATAAAAAATGTTTATTATTTATGTAGTATTTAATATATATGCTTAGTTTATTTTGTGTTTTTTTATGGTTTTATTCTATTATAAATATGTACTGATGTTATAGATAATATTTATAAAAATATAAAATACATATTATAAAAATAATAAAGAATAAATAAAATGAATATTTTATTTAGGTATACTATAAAATAGGGGTCCAAAACTTAACTTTTACATCTTAACTCCCAAAAATATGAAACCATATTCATTAAATAGATTATTAAAAGTTATATACAATTAAAGGTGATTTTGATACGATTTGAGTTTTTATTCAGGAGATATGGGTATGAGAAGTTGAGGTTTTGGATTCTTGTTTTGGGTATAACTTGTACACAGTATATTATTTTTCTGTAAACTCAATTTTTTATTTTTCTATGTATTGTTATCTACAACTTTATGCATAGAGTTTATTGATTTTCTGAATAAATAATAAAGAATATAATGGATCCCAAAAATGCATTATTGATGAATAAAAGAATGGGATTTTAATATGTAGTTGGCCCTTATCTCCCCCTACTTTGTTCCCTATCGATCATATCAGTTCTTGACTTGGTCTCGGGGTTTAGGATCATAAAATACCTTTGGTATTTTATTCCTTTTCTTTTATCTTCTTTATTCTATAATCTTGACATTAAAAATAGTATTTTATATATAATACTTGGAATAAATAATGAATGTTAATATGCACAAAATAATGCTATTTACATGCATTAGCCAGGGTTTTTAAGGTCAAAATGATAGAATAAAGCTGATGAAATGGAGATTCATCAGTCTTCTCATGATCTTCTAAATATAGAACACGATAAATATATGACCTATTTTATCTCCTCTCTCCCCCTCTCGGCGATAGCATGGAGATCTAGGCAAGATGATTTGCCCGGAGATCCAGAGACAAGGTTGTATGAGACGGATGTGGAGGCTTCAAGGTTGTGTGCAACAATGGTAAGGTTCAAGGTGGCGTGCGAAGGAGGGGTTGTAAAGGAGGAGGGCCAGAATGAGAGGGTACGATTGACAGCGTAGAGGAGAAAGGCGGAGGAGGGGTGAGAACTGGCGAAGGGTTACAGTGGAGGAGGAGATGCAATCCTCTAGGTCGACATCGTGTAGAAGAAGGGCGGTGGAGGGGATATGGGTAGAGGAGGAGGCGCAAATGAGGAAGGTAAAATAGATGTACGCAGAGGAGAAGGGCGGAGGAGGGTGCAGTCGATTGTGAAGAGGAGCATGTGTTTCGCACCAGGCCGACAATGCAGAGGATAAGGGCAAAGGAGGAGTGCACGCGGAGGACGGGGCACAAAGTGTGAATGTGGGCAAAAGAGAGCACGAATCTCACATATATATGGCCGTAGATATTGTGTTGTTTCTGCCACTGTAGCATATCCACTGGATTTTGCAAACATCATCATTATGACACTGATTAAATATTTACTGAGATAGTCCACAATAGATGTCTATTAAATATCTTTGATTTGCTGAGATAGTTCATAGTAGTAGTCGTCATTATGTCATCTTTGTCAGTATCTTTGTTTTTATCTTTGGTTTCCTATGGTAGAGGACATCGATGAATCTATGATTAAACACTTTAATAGTTGAAATAGAGCATTGTTCTCAAATAATTAAGTCCACTTAGAAATCTATAGTGTGTTATTACCATTCATGCATATGTAAATGAGATGCATATTTTATCATTCATGTTTCCATTAATAAGGAGCCAAAAATTGTGTATATAAATCACATGTATATTTTCCTAAATTTTCACATTTTTAATTAATTTACACTAATTCCAAATAAAATAAAATTAACTTCATTGTGTAAATATCGCTAGCATTAACAAGTGGGAATACCAGAAAAATACTAACTATATATGTGTGTAATAAAACCAAATCCTAATTCGTAGACAAAAAGGCGTAAAATCAAATATCTCTCATATACAGTCTCATATGTATCCATACTCACTTTTGTATTAATGCACATCCAATTATCTACAAATCTAGACCAGATTCAAAGAAATGGAATTCATATGTGAAACTTGGGTTTTGGGTCCACATTGTATAGTGTACATATTTACTAAACTCGACTTATCATTTTATGTACATAATTAACTATTTTTTATTAGATTCTTTTTCATTTACTTTCCTTACTTTGTGTTTTAATAAATTATGCAAAATCAACATCCAAAACAATTAGAAAATCAAAGAAAATGCAACATTCTGAGTTTGTATACAAAGTCCATGCATAAGTTTCCTTTACTTTATTTCTTTATTACCAAAAAATCCCCAAAAAAGATTAATGTGTATATTTTTTATTTTATTATATTTTATTGGATTTTATTTCGAAATTTTCTTTAATTAAAAGTCAACAAATGCAAATGTAAAAAATACAATATTCTATATACATAAATACCACCAAAATGACTTTGTACAAGTGACATCTTTTGATCTTAGTCCCTTCATAAAAGTTATAGATCTCATCAAGATGAGCAACTTTAATGAAGAATACGTTTTGATTTGAAGTAGTTTACTATTTTATTTTGATTTTATTTAATTCTTTTTATTTCAAACTTTTTGTGGAGATGGCATGTGGCCGATTCAGGAGCTGCCATGTGCAACATCCCCTACTCTAGTCGCCCTCATTATTGACCGTTGGATTTGGGCAAGATCCAACGATCATTTTTATTTCTCCTTTTATTGAATTTATTTTATTTATTTTCTTCACCACATGTGCCTCATGACAGTCGGATCTTTTCAACATGGATTTAAGCAAACATTTAGATTTCGTTGGGGCGTTCCCTACTTGCGACGTGTTGCATCGCCCGAATGCAACGAAAAATTGGCAAGGGTCGCTACATCACAGCCTGGATATAGTTCAAATTTGCAAGGGTTCTCGCATGAGGAATGCGTGCGAGTAAATAAGCTAGTTCCATTGCATCACAACCTGGATGCAATCAAAAAATTGCAAGGGTTCTCGTATGATGGACACATGCAAGTAAAGAAGCTAGTCCAAAAGATGTTGCATAGGAAGTTGTGGTTTAGTACTTGGAATATTTGCACTTTGACTGGAAAATTGACAGAGATTGTGGATACAATGGAAAGAAGGAAGATTCATATATTATGTCTTCAAGAGACTAAATGGGTCAGAGAGAAAGCACGGGAGATCGAGAAAACATGCTTTAAACTTTGGTATTCAGGTATATATAAGGGTAGAAACGGCGTCGGAGTGGTTGTTCATAAGGATTTAAAGGATTGCATTATTGAGGTGCAAAGATTAGGGGATCGAATTATTTTGCTAAAATTGGTGATTGACAAAAAAATATGAATATCATCTCAGATTATGCACTGCAAATTGGTTTAGATGAAAGGAGTAAACAAGCTTTTTGGGAGGACCTGGATAAGATTTTACAAGGAATCCCACAAAGAGAGATGATTTGCATAGATGGAGATCTTAATGGACATGTGGGAAAGGATGCATCAGGGTATGCTAGTGTTCATGGAGGTCATGTTTTTAGGGACACAAATGAAGAGGGAAAAGTCATTCTAGATTTTGCAACGGCATATGATCTATTCATAGAAAACACCCTCTTCAAGAAGGGCGATGAGCATTTAATTACTTATAACAGTGGCCCAACTGGAACACAAATAGACTACTTTGCATTGGGGAGAAGAGATCAGTTGTGTTGTAAAGACTGCAAAGTAATCCCATGAGAGAGTTTGACAACCCAACATCGCTTTTTAGTCGTGGATGTACAAATAAAAGGGCTGGTAAAGAAAAGGAGGGTTCCCAAGATCACTAGAGCTAGATGGTGGAATCTTCAACTGAAGCAATCGAGCTTTAGGGAGAAGGTTTTATAAGACTTGTCTTGGGATCGTAGCGGAAATGCAAACGAGATGTGGTAGGCGGTAGCATTTTGTATCCAAAAGGGAGCCAAAGAGATGCTGGACGAGTCAAAGGGAGGAGCTCCAGGTCAAAAGGAGGCTTGGTGGTGGAGTGAAGGGGTACAAGAGAAGTTACAAATTAAAAGAGCATGCTTTTAAGATATGTCTAAGGATAGAATAGAGGAAACTGACGCAAACTATAAAATAGCGAAGAAGGAAGCAAAGAAGGCCGTGAGCGACGCTAAGTCAGAAGCTTATGAAGTTTTGTACGAAAATCTCGACTCGAAGGAGGTCTAAAAGGATATATTTAGGTTGGCTAAAGAAAGATAAATAAAGACCAAAGACCTTTCTCAAGTGAGATCATTAAGGACCAGACCTGCCACATGCTTGTTACTCAGAAGGATATAGAGACTAGATGGGAGCAATATTTCCATAAACTTTTCATTGGGGAAGGAAATAGAGAGATCACTTTGGGTGATCTAGCTAGTAATGAAAGTTAGTTGAATCGTGCAAGCTATAGACGAATGCAACGAACGGAAGTAGATGAGGCTTTGAAGGTTAAGAGACATGGGAAAGGCGTAGGACCGAATGACATCCCGGTAGAAGTATGGAGAGTTTTAGGTGAGTGTGGTTTTACTTGGCTTACAAAGCTATTCAATGTTATTTGGTGAAGCAAGAAAATGCCTGAAGATTGGAGGAGGTGTATCGTGGTGCCTCTTTATAAGAACAAAGGAGACATTCAAAATTATTTGAATTACATATGTATCAAGCTGATGAGTCACACTATGAAAAATTGGGAATGTGTGATCGAAAGAAGGTTGAGACAAGTTTCCAAAGTAAAAGAAAATCAATTCAGATTCATGCCAGGTTGCTCAACTATTGAATCCATCCATTTGCTGAGGAGAACAATGGAGATTTATAGAACTGAAAGGAAGAACCTCCGTATGATTTTTTATTGATTTGGAGAAGGCTTATGATTCTGTCTCACGAGAGATATTGTGGAGAGTTTTGGAGAAGAGACAAGTATCAGTCCTATACATTAACCTCGTAAAGGATATATATGACATGGCTTTATCTGGTGTAAGGATCCAGTCCGGGAAGACTGGCAATTTTGATATCAACATTGGTTTAAATCAAGGTTCAGCTTTGAGTCCATTTCTTTTTACTTTGACAAGTCACATTTAGGATGAGATACGTTGGTGTATGTTATCTGTTGATGATATTGTGTTTATTAATGAGACTAGATATGGAGTAAATGAGAAGCTTGAGGTCTGAAGGCATGCATTGGAGACTAAAGGATTTCATATAAGTAGGGATAAGACTGAATATATGGAGTGCACATTTGATGGAAGCAATGGTGGAGGAATTGAGGTGGAGATTGGTGACGATAACATTCAGAAGAGAGATTCTTTTAGATACATGGGATCTATTTTGCATCATGATGGGGAAATTGGTGGAGATGTTACTAATAGAAATGCCGGCTAAAGTGGAGAGGACCCTCTGTTGTTCTCTGTGATGAGAAAATTCCTTTAAAATCAAATGAAAGTTTTATAAAGCAGACGTGAGACCTGCTATGCTCTATCGATCTGAATGTTGGCCTATGAACCATAGACATGTGCAGAGAATGGCTATAACAGAAATGAAAATGCTAAGGTGGTTGTGTGGACACACACATAAAGATCATATTCGGAATGATGCAATCAGAAAGCAAGTTGGTGTAGCTCTGATTGAGGATAAGATGTGAGAAAACTGCTTAATATGATTTGGTCATTTGCACGGCTGAGCAACAATCAGGAGATGCGAGTTTTGGGATGTTGAACCGTCTAAGAGAGGGCAAGTATGGCCCAAGAAGTGCTGGAAGGAGACTATACAAAGGGATCTTAGTTTTTTGGATATAAGCCCGAGATTGACCAAGATAGATCTGAATGGAGGCAAAGAATCCATGTAGCTGACCCTACTTAATTGTTGGAAAAGGCTTTGTTGTTGTTGTAGTCTTCACCACATGTGACCCTCTCGGTCGTTCAATATCGGCTGATCGAACGGTTGAGACCTCGTCTCCTTCCTCCACCTCTCTCGACCGATCCTTATGCCTCCACCACCAACGCACGTGATGACTCCCTCTGCAAGACTCACCCCTCCATCTCTCAGCCCTCGGTCATGTTGTCAACGACATTCTGCAACCTTCATGAACCCTGATCGTGAATTCACAAAACCCAACTTCTGTCGTCAATCGACGGCATCCGCCAATTTGGGGAGAAGCTCGACCATCGAGCTCTGATTTCCTAGCATAGTGACAACGACCTTAGCATCATCGACGACGATGATGCAGTCTGCTCCGATCCTAACCAGACTCCGTCCAAACCTCGTCGCCACACTGGAGCAACACTCCGACCAAGCCCCTTTTGCTCCTTCCCGCATCCACCATCGTTCAACCTCTCTTGCACGTCTCTATCCTCTGCCACGATCACTAATAGCTTTCCTTTTCTTTAGGAACCCACGATCAAGAGGAAGAAAGGGGCCCCCACCTTTCATGTGCCTGACACGTGACACGAGAGAATTTACACAGTTGCCACTTCAGGTAAGAGTAATTAAAGAAGCACATCATGCGCTATTTTATTTTGATTTTATTATATTTATATAATTACAAACATGACCATGTATTTAACAATTCATTTGAGCATTAATTTTGCATCATATTTATACTACAAAAGTTACATATTGTAGCACAATTAATATTCTTCATTTTGGATATTTATTGGAAATTTTTGGAGTATTGCTTGAATCATCATACTTATTGCAGTAGAAATTGTCATATTTTGCCTATACAAGCTTCTGAAAATCAATAAATTGTACTTTGTTCTAAAAACTCCTGAAAATACACACTTAGTAGAATTAATTGCTCTCTGTCTTGTAGCCATATTTCGTCACAATTGCATGCATTCATTCTCTTAAATAAATTATTTGGTGATTATTGTAATTGTTTTTTTAAAATATCACTTGGTATTTTTATGGTTTTAAAGTTGTTATGGATTCCTCTTAATTAAACCTACTTAGGATGATTTTGGTTCTGGAAATAGTGAGTGTTTGTTATTTATTAAAATCAAATTTCTCATAATCACCATTTCTGTATTTAATAATTCATCGAAAGATTATTTCATATAAGAAAAATATCAAAACTTCAAAGTAGGTTAATTTTGGATCATTTTGTATTCTGATCAAGTTTCATGGGGTTTGGAATTTAGTTGACTGTAAATTTATAATTTAACCCCTGAACTTGGTCACATTTGCATACCATCTCATAAATTGCAAAAAAATCTCTAAAAAACCTTCTTTGAATATTTAACGTTAATTCATTTAACTTAAGTCCCGAGCATGTAATTGCCTCCATCTATTTGACCTTGGTCTTATCGCAAGTAAAATAAAATTTGGATGCTTTACACATTAATTTGATATTAATTATTAAAGGGGTATTTACACACATAACCCTGAGTAGTTTTGTAATCAACACAAGAAACCTCGATAATTCATAATTGTTTGACATGCGAGCCCATGACGAGCCATTATGCAATAATTTTTACTGCAAATTCATTCTCTGATCTGAAATGAAGAATAAGTGATTTGCATAATAGGTCCCTCAGTACAATTAAGGTTATGTACCATGTCCATCTTGATGATCATAGAACCATTGATTCAATTGTTGAATCATAGAGGCTGGTGCTTGGATGATATATAAAGAGTTAGATTGAGGACTCATCAAGCACCGTCAAATGATTGTCAAGAGATGATCTCCAGCCTAAGTAGGAGATGACAATCCTTTCTCTTTTGACCGATATCTGTCCGATCCCTTGATGCAAGTCCTATGCATAGGAATATATATATTCAGAGGTGTCAGATAAGTTCAGGTCAAAGAGTTGACTTAGCGAGATCGAGATAGCCAAGAACTATGTCGTACGCTGTCATGATATAGACATGCATCCTTTGACCGGGGACATATGTATTTCTATATGTCTAAATATATACATTTGGTAGACTGATAGGTTGATGGCCTAATCAAGGTCTATACACCGACGAGTTGGTGTGCATACAAGGACATATGATTAATACGATCTCTCAAAGGGATCATACAGGTTCACTTGTGAACTGGAAGACATGAGCTCACTCATGAGGAATTTGGGACCGATCGAATTCCATGCATGGTCATCTTGCTTTGGAATCATGACAAGAATTTATAAGTATGATATATGCTTTTGGAAAGCATATGATCGATACCAACTCCAAATGACTTAATGAGAAACTTAATGATAAAATCCTGAAGGAGATCATCTAAACAAGATATAAAACTTCGGATTTATTCTAGGTCTTCCAGTATGTAGGATGTAAATGTATTAGGAATACCTTAGGGTGATATGATCATAAATGATTATATAACCATGACACTTCCATTCCGATGGAATGATGAAACATGTCTGGATTTTGGTGACTCCTCTCTATAGAGAAGTAATCTAATCTTAGTCCAAATGTTGGATATTGATCTGAATGTGATTCATATGCAATGAGAAGATCAAATTTACGGGTTTGATTTAATCAAACATCTAAGGGAGGTCCTGAGATCTGGATTTGAGTATGATCTCAATGTCCATGTCACTATACGTGGACCGTAAAATCGTCATGTCCTTATCTCCAAGTATCCACAGAGAAAGTGCGTTATTCTTAAAGAGTTGAAGAATAATTCCATTGATGAATTATGTATCTGAGCATTGAGAAATTGATAATTAAATATGATTTAATTATCATTAATAATGTGAATGTGATTATTATTATTTAGTTGCACGAGAATGACGATCCGAGATAATTAAATGTGATTTAATTATCAAGAATATGAATAACGTGGATAACACTATCCATGTTATTTATGCATATATTATAAATGTGATTTATAATATATTATAGAGATCTTATTTTAAATACTATTTACGAATTAATTGTTGTTGTGAATTGGATTCACATTAGATAATTAATTGAAATACAATTTACATGTTATTTTGGATATAAAAAGGGGGCAGGGAGCCTGCACCCTGGGGTGCAGGAAATTCCCTGCACCCACCCCATTTTCTGATTATTTTTTTTACTTTTTATGAATTAAAAGTTGGGGGGATTTACTTAATATGTTGAGGGGAATAAGTGTTCCTAGTTTCATGCAAAATAAACACTCCAAACATGTTCATCTAAAAGGGGTCAATTTCAGCAATTCTGAGACCGTTAAAATTTGGTAGTTTTGATGGAGATGATAGAAGTCTCGAATTAAGTTGAATTTGGAATGACAACATGGTGATACATGGTGATCTAAATACCCCAAGGTTTCATTTCAAAAAATCAAAAAACAATGAAAAATTAGGCCGGGTGTAGGGAGTTTCCTGCACCCGTCGGTGTAGGGTCCTTTTTCCCATATAAAAATATGATTCATATTTTTTCAATGGCATGATTGGCATATTTAAAAATTAATTTGGCATTAATTTTGTGAATATATTTGCAATAAAAGTTGTTGCAAATATATAGAGGGTTATGCGAGATATGAAATCTCACATAAATTAAAAGGATGTGCCACCTTTCATATATGGAGGGTGGACGACCACCCTTGACTTGATCAAGAGTGATCGTCCCCCAATATTTAGTAAGTGGAATCATCAAATTGATTAAATTAAATTAAATTATATCATTGATAATTCAATATATTTAATCTAATTTAAATTAATCATCATTTTATTTTTATACAATAAAATCATGGCCATTGAATAGAAACACAAATCAATCTCAACCATTGATTTTGTATTTCACATGGATTGTGATCCAGGACTCCCAAAATACCATAAAAAGAGGCAACCCTAGCTCTTCTTTTACAACATTTTGCAACTCTCTCTCTCTCTCTATCATTCTCATTACACAGTCCCCTCTCTCTCATGAGTGTGGCCGTCCACCCCTTGTGCTGGAGAGAATCGTAGTCATCGCAATGTCATTGTAATGCCGGATTGACTACTTGCAGTTCTCCGTATTCTTTTGTGTTTCTTGCTCGTGAAGAAGATGCTAGATTTTGCGTGACAAATTCAGGAGTTTCGGCGCTTGGATCTTCATCGACTTGGATTGCGACGAGCACGCGTTTCATCAACGTGCTCGCAAGTATCTCCTCCGTTGGATCATACCTGAGACAAGAGGTCTCTTGCTTTAGAGACACGATCACAACCACGCTTCAAGAGTGTTGACCTCAGGATTCGATGTGGTTGTATCGACTCACAAGGCGAGTCAACAGTCGGTGTTTGACCACACAAATTCTGAAATTATTCAACAATAAACCCACACTAAAGATCAATAAATTAGAACTAATGTGGAGTTAAAATTTATTTTTAACTCTGCACAAATGGTGTATAGTGTCAAGTATGCAGAGAGTTCGAACACAGGGAGCAAACAGGGTAGTTCAAAATTAATGCACAAGTGTGTGTATGTGATATGTCTACACTAAGCAAGCAAGCAAATAAATTTTTGTGGGTTTTAATTTTTAATTAATTTTTCTTTTTTATTTTTTAATTTAATTTTTAATTTTGTATTTTGATTTTTAATTTTCTGATTTTTTAGAATTTTATATTTTATATTTTTCTTTTTCTTTTTCAATATTGGAAAATAAAGACAATAGAATAAAAGACAAGGTAAAATATTTATAAAACTAAGTAGAAATTACCAAAAATTCTGAAATAAATTGTTTTTGATATTTTTATGATTTTTTTACTGTTTTTGTGATTTTTGGGGATTTTTCAAGGTGTTTTTGGTATTTTTAATTACCTAAATAAGTCAAATCAGTGAAATAGATGCTGGCTGTGAGTAAGATAGGATTTAAAAATAGCAACCATTACTCAAAATTTTTCACATATTTTTCAAATAAAAGGGACAAAATAAGGAACAAACAGAACCTGAGTTTGTATTTTTCAGAGTTTTCCTTGATTTTATATATTTTTTTGAAGTTTTTGAGTGTTTTAATATTTTTAGTGTTTTTCTTTTGAGATTTTTAATGATTTTTGGACTGACACTAAATTAGGTTAAAATAGACACTAGGTAATTTTTTGGAATTTTTCGAAGTGTTTTAATATTTTTTTGGCATTTTCTAAGCTAAACAGTGCACAAAAAGCAAGTTTTTGATTTTTAATAAATGTGAAAATGCAATAAAAATGCAATGCAAAAATATGGCGTGCAAGTACAGGCAAACAGGAGCTTAAGTTCAAAATTTGAGAATTTTTCGAGTTAAAACAGGGGTCCAAATAAATAGAGCAAATCAGCACAAATTACAGGCCTAGCAGGGGCAGTTGTGCAAATATTAAAACAACCAGGGGTACACATGCAAAATTTCCACAAAAGTTTATACTAAACCTTGCATTTAATGGATTAAAGATAAATAGCAAAACCCGCAAGGGTGTCTGAGCAATTTACCCACCAGGGCGCGTGACTTGCACGCGCCTGGGAGGGGTAAGAGTGCCAATACAAAAACCTAGAGGGTCTTGAATGCAAAATATCCAAAACTATTACACTTAATAGGCAACTTTAAGGACTGAATACAAATGTCAAAACCCGGAGGGGGTTCCCTACAAAAATGCCAACCCACGTGCTTTCACACGTGACCTGGCGGGGGTATCCCTGTAATATTATAATCCAAGGGTCGAGATGCAAATAGTCCCAGGTTTTTTAAACTACAGATGCAAATTTAAGTATTAAATCTAAATGCAAAGAGGCGCAGGGGTTAGGATGCAAAATACCCCTATTTGCGCGCGATCCAACGGCGGGGATGATTTCACTCGAACACGTGGCGCTCAGAGGACGGCCGATGTCGCTTCGCAGATGTCCGGCTGAGATTAGATCGCGGGGAAGGATCGGACGGTACTGGCGAGGATGGATCGGACGATTGATGTTGGATCTGGAGCTGCGGCTCGATCAGACGGTGGAAAAGCGAGGAGGAAGAACAGGGAAGAACACCGGCGGAGGCGCACTTCCCTGACTCCGATCTCGCTCCTCAGGCTGTGGATGGGCTCCAAAATGGAGCTGCAGACTCCCGGAAGGTAACTCTATGGTCTGGAGGTCTCGAATTCGTCGAAGAAGCGTCGAGGTGCTGGCCCGGATGCGGCGGAGCTCGAAGCTCCAGGTCTCTCCGGCGAAGATCGCAAAATGCTTTCCAGGTGCGTTCACTGCTCTTTGACCTGCAAGAAATGGTGAAAAGGTCCATGGCAAACTGCCTGGACCTCGCGGAGGCGTGGGGATGCGTGATCGATGGAGGGGAGGCTCGGCCGGAGGTGCACTCCGGCGAGGTGAGCGGGTGGAACGATATACTCGATGGATCTTGATGATTTCGCGTGCTAAATGATCCTCAGGGTACAGGGAATGATAAGAAGTAAATAAAAAAAATAGGAGCAAACCTCGAAGGTGCGTGACCTGAGGTGGGGAACCTCGACGGCGGTGTCTTGCCGGAGGTGGTGGAGCCGCTGCAGCGCCTCCTCGACTCGCCTGATGGTTCAGATGTGGAGCTGTCACCTCCAGCAACGTAGGGAGCACAACAGGGAGGAGGATTGATGGCCGAAGAGCGTTCAAATTCGAATCGAAAGGTGAGGGGTTGGTTTTAAGTGGGTTGACCCGAGGTTGCAGGGGTCCAAAGACCAACGATTCTGGAGCGTTTCAGTGATGCAGTCTCCAAGGAAATCACAAGGCGGGCAAGGTGGTTGGTAGGGGAAGGGGATTGCAGAAGGGTGTGAGGCAAAATAGTGAAAGGGTTGGCTGGGAAAAAACCAAGAATCGGCTCAAAAACCAAGCCTCAGACGTCGCACATGGGGAAGGACGGCCAGTTGACCGGGGTCAACTGGAACCGTCTCCTGATTGGTCCACGTGGACCAATCAGGAAAAATCCCGGATAAATGTTTTATAAATTCAATAAGAAATAGAAGAAGGCCGAATTTAATAAAAGTCATAAAATAAAATATGCTTAAAATTTTATGTAGTATTTTATTTTGATTTTTAATTAATTTTATGACTTGTATTTTTTACAAGTTACCTTTATAGCCTTATATAGGTATATTATCTATACAGTTTATTAATTTATTTTTGTTTTGTGTATTTTATCTTTATTATTTTTGTTTCTTATTTTATAAAATTATAAAATATTTATATATATAAATATATTTTTATTTTATTTTATTGATATATTTTGTATCTTTAATAAATTATAAGTATAGAAAGTATAGGTATGCATATAGGTATAATACCTATGTATCAAATATGTTTGTATTTTATTTTGAGTTTTATTTACATTTTTATTCTAATTTTAATATTCAATTATTATAAACAATATTTACAACATTATAAAAATATAATCATATAAAAATAATTTATAATTAATAAATTGAATATTTTAATATGTACACTTATACAATGTGGGTCCAAAACTCAACTTTTAAACCGTAGCTCCGCCAAATGCGAAACCACCACCATTGGATAGATTATTTTATTCTATATACAATTACGGGTGAGTTTGCTACATTTGGAGTTGTCAGTTATGAGATACGGGTCTGGGAAGTTGGGATTCTGGATTCTTATTCAGATCATAACTTTTTATCTGTGTATTCTTTTTCTGTGAAATCAATTTTGTATTTTTCTTTATTAAATTATCTACAGTTTTCATGTACAAAGTTTCTTTATTTGAGGTATAAAAAGTGAAACCAAAAATAGGTCCCAAAACAAATAAAGAATGAATAAAGAGTATAGGTATTTTATCTGTGTTTCTGACCTTATCTCCCCCTACTTTATTCCTTGTCGACCTATTCATCAAGATGCCTAGGTCTCGGGGGTTTTGAGTCATAAAATATTTACAATATTTTATTCTTTTTCTTTTCTTTATTTATTCTATAATTTTGGCCTTAATTACAGTATTTTATACACTATTGTGATACACATGCATGGATGCTAAGATGGTGATTTTAATGCTATTTACAGGCATTTGCTAGGATTTTTGGTGCCAAAAAGATAGAATAAAGATGATGAAGTGTGGATTCATCATCCCCCTATACTTTACCTTTGCTAGTCCCTAACAAACACTTATGCAATAAGTGCAAAAAAGAAACAGAAAAGAAAAAGAAGAAACTTGGATTTTATTTGATTATCAAACTTGTCTTCGCAAAATCAAAGTTTGGAGCTTAAGTCGGACCCTTGGAATTTTAGTACGGGCGGAACCTTAGTGAGAACCGTGTTTGAAATTCAACAGTCCTTGAGAATCCCAAAACTCTATCCAAGTCTCCTCAATAGCCCGGTCAGAAATACTTCAACCCATACTCAAACTCTTACGACTATGAATCTGACTTGTAAAGTGTAAGTGATGGTGGCTCTCCCCAACTAGAATGATAAAGAAACTGACTTCTCCAGTACGACAACCCAATGATTCCCCAATCCAATGACTCCATCCTCGAGGAGCGGTGTATTCCCTTCTAAGTTCAAGTGGCAACCAGCTCAAGAGGAGGGGATGAAGAGAAGAATGGACGGCAGCCAGTGTAGCTACCTATCCCGGGATGCAAGACCAGTGTAGTCAAGTCATCCTACTGCAGGCTCACATATTTGACTTTGGAACTCAAGCTTGCTTATTGACTTTGTACATACTTGCAGGCTTTTTATTTTTGTACATGCCTGAACATTTTTTTTTGAAATACTATTCACAGCAGCATTTACATAAGGAGTTTTTCCTCTTGAGCCAGTAGACTATCCCTCTTTTGAAGCTTTATCGCAACCCACAGCCTCCTGTCTTTAGACTTCCTAATCACTGGACGGGTTGGGGTGCACTTCCCTCCCTAGAGGAGGACAAATGTTTCCACTTGTGTGCGTCTCATACCAGCAAATCCAATCCCCTCACCACTCCAACTGCGTTGAGCCATGTGAAAGGTGCAAGTGTCCAAGTTAGGTCATTATCAACAAGAGTCGTGCGTGTGCTCCGAAATACTCTACTTAGGCAGTCAAGAATCCATTGAACCAAGTCCCGTGATCCTCAAAGAATTAAGTCAACTAGACCTGAAGTACCTCAAACCCATTTCTATAAGGTTCCTGTTATTAGGTAGATTATAAGGTCCAATCAAGCTCCAATCTTCGGATTTTACTTAGACTTGTTCAATTATCAAACTCAATCCGAAAAATGCTCATGCAGAATGCAGAAAATATTTTTGTGATGCAATTTTTCAAAGATTTTGAACTTTTTATGGATTTTTGAAAAGATGATGCATGCACATGCAGATGCAATTTTTTTTGTCTTTTTCAAAGCCATTTTTCAAATGTTTTTTTTGGATTTTAATTTTGCAAATGTTTTTGGGATTTTTGAAAAGAAAAAGATTTTGGCTGAAAACTAGGTTAAAAATATGTACACGGGAGTGCTTCTTATATATATAAGAAGTGGATTTTAGAATTTACAGGGTAAGTGGTCAGTTTTATACATATATGAAGGTAGTGGATTTTGGTGTGATGTATGTATTCCTCAAACTTATTTGACACAAGCTTTTCACATAGTTTTTGAAAACTATAGTCCAAAATATTTTTTACAAACATTTTTGCAATCATTTACACACATTTGAAAATCATTTTGCAAAGGCTTTCAAAACAGTATATATAGGTTTTTCAAACATTTTTGCAACCATTTTTCAAACTATTTGCAAATCATTTTTCAAACATTTTATTTCACACAAAGAAAAGAAACACACATTTTACACAGGTTGAAAACATGTAACAAAATATTTTCAAAATAGTTTTCAATAGATGTACACAAAGATTTTCAAACTATTTTTCAAACATTTTGCAAAAAACATTTTCACCTGATTTATTAATCAGTAAATACAAAAAGAATTTGAGGAATAAAACACCTTTTTGTTAAAGATTTTTAATGAATTTTAAAGAATTAGTAGCCATATTTATTATAAAAATACGAAAGTACGAGTTATGGCTAAAGTATATACGTAGTATATACGACCCCCCTATACTTAGCTTGAGCTATGTCCTCATAGATCGGAGAGAGAAGAGAAGACATAACTCGTACTAAGTATAGACAAGTCTAAAGAATAACAAACTAATGAAGGAACCAACGAATGAGAAGTTGACCGTCCCCCCTATACTTAGGATCAAATAATCCTAAGTATAGCAGACTGTACACAAAGTAGGGAGGGTCAAGGGTGGGAATGAACAGATCGTACTCAGATTGTCTCCCCCTATACTTAGGGTAAGATATCCCTAAGTATAGACAAGAAGAGGAGACAATGGAGAGGATCGAAATGAAAATGAAAGAAACTCGGGGTGCCAACCCCCCTATACTTAGGACAAGGTACGTCCTAAGTATGGAAAACTGTCTACAAGGGCGGCACCTTTTTGGTAGATACAGAAGATAGAAAAGGAAAAGAAGAAAAGAAGAAAAGAAGAAAATAAATCAACAGATGAAAGTGATATAAACAGATGGATCTGTACAGCGGAAGATAGACTTGATCACCATGTATGAGATGCATATGATGAGAGTCAGAGGGTACACCTCATACCAGAAGAATGGGGGCAATGTCAATGGTCGGCGGATCATGATCTAGATATAATTTCAGGCGTTGACCATTGACGCGGAAGGTAGAGGAAGATGACGGTTCGGATATGTCGATGCTGCCATTGTCATGTACCTTCCTGACCACATACGGGCCTTTCCACTTGCTCTGCAACTTCCCTGGGAATAATTTCAGCCTGGAATCAAACAACCATGCTCTCTGATCTGGCTCAAACTGCTTATGGCTGATATGCGAATCATGCCATGTCTTCACTTTCTCTTTGTATTGTAGGCTGTTCGAAAAGGTTGTATCTCTCAGTTCTTCCAGGGCTGCCAATTCAGCTCTTCTCTGGTCTCCTATACTCTCAGGATCTAAAAGCAACTCAGTAACTGCCCAAAAAGATTTGTGTTTGATCTCCACTGGCAAATGGCACGGCTTGCCATAGACGAGACGAAAGGGAGATGTCCCCAATGGATTTTTGAAAGAAGTCCGATAAGCCCACAAGACCGAGTCCAAAAGCTGTGACCAATCCTTTCGGTCTGGGCGGACAACTTTCTGCAAGTCTTTATCTCCCGATTCGATACTTCGGTAAGATCATTAGTCTGAGGGTGGTAAGGAGTGGCAACCCGATGGTCAATGCCGAACTCGTCTGCAAGGGCCCTAACCTTGTCATTGATGAAGTGAGACCCCCCATCTGAAATCAAGACTCTAGGTACCCCGAACCGTGAAATGATATTTTTCCTCAAGAACTTGCAAACGGTTTTAGCATCTGCGGCTCGAGCGGGGATGGCCTCAACCCATCGACTGACATAATCCACAGCGAGCAAAATATGCTCGAATCCCTGACTTTTAGGAAATGGGCCCATGAAATCAATCCCCCATGCATCAAAAACCTCACAGAAGTGAATGGGTTGTATAGGCATCATGTCTCTCTGTCCGCAGGTTCCCATTTTCTGACAGTCAGTACATCTCTTCACGAACTCATCAGAATCCTTGAAGAGAGTAGGCCACCATAGGCCGGATTGAAGCACCTTCTGTGCTGTTCTTTTTCCAGAATGATGTCCTCCTGCCTCAAGCTTGTGGCAGTATGTGAGGACGCTATGCTGCTCTTCTTGAGGAATGCACCTCCTCCAGATACTCTCCCCTCCTTCATGATAAAGGACGGGATCTTCCCAATGGTAAAACTTGGCCTTAGCTAGGAAGGTCTCAAGTTTCTGCCTGGGCCAACCCTGAGGGACTGTCTTGGCAGCAAGATAATTCACAATGTCGGCATACCATGGGAGTGAGGTGACAACCAAGATCGCCTCATCTGGGAATGTCTCAGTGATCGGTGCACTGGGCTCAGATTCCTCAAGATTCTCCAATCTGGAGAGATGATCCGCCACCACATTCTTGACTCCAGGCTTATCCTTAATTTCAATATCAAATTCCTAGAGCAGAAGGATCCATCTGGTGAGATGTGCTTTGGCATCCTTCTTAGCCATTAAGTACCGGATGGCGGTATGATCAGTGTAAATGGTCACTCTAGATCCGAGAATGTAAGATCTATACTTATCAAGAGCGAAGACTACGGCCAGCATCTCTTTTTCAGTCACAGTATAATTCCGCTGCGCGGCATCCAAAGTCCGGCTGGCATAGTGAATGGCAAAATGTAAACCATCCCTCCTCTGTCCAAGCACAGCCCCAACGGCGAAATCTGAAGCATCCGTCATGATCTCGAATGGGAGAGACCAATCAGGTGGCTGAAGGACAGGAGCAGAAACAACCATATTCTTGAGAGTCTCAAATGATTCTAGACACTTATCATTAACAATAAACTCGGTGTCTTTAGTCAGCAAGTCAGTGAGCGGCCGGGCAATTCGGCTGAAGTCTTGAATGAACCGTCGGTAGAAACCGACATGCCCCAGAAAAGACCGTAACTGACGCAAATTGGACGGCGGATTGAGTTTTCTGATGATGTCCACCTTAGCCGGATCGACCTCCATTCCCCTGTTGGAGACGATATGACCTAGGACCGTCCCTTGAGTCATCATGAAATGACTCTTCTCCCAGGATAAGACAAGATTGACCTCAATGCAGCTCTTGAGCACACGGTCTAGGCAGTCAAGACAAGCGTCGAACCCGTCGCCATAGACCGAGAAGTCAACCATGAAGACCTCTAAACAGTCACCCACCATGTCCGAGAAGATGGACAACATGCACCTTTGGAATGTCGCCGGAGCGTTACATAGACCAAAGGGCATCCGTCTGAAAGCATAAGTCCCAAACGGACAGGTGAATGTCGTTTTCTCCTGGTCTTCGGGCGCAATGGCCACTTGATTGTATCCAGAGTACCCGTCAAGAAAACAGTAATGACTCTTCCCAGCTAACCGCTCGATAATCTGATCAATGAAGGGTAGCGGGAAGTGATCCTTCTTGGTGGCCTCATTCAATCGTCTGTAGTCCACACAGACCCTCCAAGAAGTTGGTACTCTGGTAGCGATCTCCTCTCCAGACTCGTTGACAACTGTGGTGATACCCGTCTTCTTGGGTACCACATGTAGCGGACTTACCCATTTGGAGTCGGAGATGGGATAGATGAAATCGGCGCTCCACCACCTTGAAATTTCTTTCATGACTACGTCTCGAAGATTCGGGTTCAGCCGTCGTTGGAACTCACGCGACGGCTTAGCGTTATCCTCAAGATAAATGTGGTGGGAGAAAAGATTTGGGCTCAGCCCCTGGAGATCAGCTATACTCCAACCGATTGCCTTGCGATTTCTTTCAAGAAACTCCATCAGACGAGATTCTTGCTCTCCAGTCAAATCTGCTGAGATAATGACTGGGTACATTTTTGGCTCACCCGCAAGGAATCTGTATGTCATCGACTGCGGCAGAGGTTTCCGTTCTGGACAACTGGGAGGTGGCAGATCTGGCTTCTGATACGTCTGTGTAAATGCTACCAGGTCTGCATGGGAGAACTCTCGCTCTGCATGACTTTCTAACGAAGGGCGGCCTGCTGAATCATCAATAAACTGTACTGGCTCGCACTCTGTCACGGTTGTTGGCTCAGAAGGAATCAGACAAGGCAAATAATCATCAAAGTCATCCCAGTCAATGTCTGAATCCGAGGGATCTGAAGAAGATGTACATTATTGAAATTCCTCAACACCACTCATCACAACACTGTCAGCTTCAGATATATCCTCATCCAGGAATGTGCTCTCCCGGTTCTCGACTGCCATGAGCTTGAGATATAGTGAATCTGTGGGCAAGGCGAGGGTCGGTGCTACGGGATCTTTCCAGTTGGATTCATCGTCAGTCATCTCAAAATCACAAACCTGGTGGATGTCTAGCTCTTCCTCTGTCATCTGCTCAGCTTCGCTGGATTGCTCTGAGCACGCCAACTCTCTGGCTCTGGTCTGGTCAACCGTATCTATTTGTATGCTTTCGCCCTCTACGCGAAAACATACCGTCCCACTGTCATGGTCGGATACCGCCTTGGCAGTGGCCAAGAATGGGCGTTCAAGTATGATGGGGGCATCGGTTACCGACTCATGGGTCTCCATGTCCAATACAACAAAGTCCACGGGGAGTTTCAGGCCCTGAATGGTAACGACCACGTCCTTCAACAACCCCTTCGGCCTCTTAATCGACCTATCAGCAAACTGAAGGACCGTTCTGCTTCGAAGAAGAGGGCCAAACTCGAACTGCTTGAGTAAGGCTGCCGGAAGGAGGTTGATCGAAGACCCGCTGTCTAATAGAGTACGATCGAACCGCTGCTCCTGGATCTCGCATCTGACATAGGAAGCTCCTGTATCGGGTCGCTTGGCTGGCAACGTGTTCTGAATGGCGCAGCAAGTGTCGTGAGTGAGCATATGGATTTGATCTCTGTACCTCTTCTTTCTTCGGACAGTAGTTGTTTCTTTCAAATTCTTCTTGAAGAAGGGGATATGCTCAAATGCTTCTCGTAGAGTCAGCTGAATGTGAAATCTGTCAATCATTTCGTTGCTGAACTCTACCTGTTGGCTCTTTTTTGGATTTTCTTTTTTACTCCCCTTCGCTCGGCGGAGTGCCTCAGGGAAGGGGATGGTAGGGGCCTCCTCAGATGGAGGACTAGGAATCGGTCCCTGTGCCTGTGAAGAAGGGGAACCCATACAATCATCATCATTCATCACATATGGATCCACAATTTGAACAGAAACCTTTCCTTTATTCATATTTTTGTTTTTGTTTTTGTTCCCACAGTCTCTAGGTACAAAATGTGGCAACATCACAGATGGTGGCTCAACAAAAGTAGATGTGGTGGCCTCAGCGCCACCACTAGCACCGGTCTTCGCGGCATCAGCACCGTGCTCTGGTTCATCATCCAAAATGGTGGCATCAGCACCACCGTCTGCATCTGATGTCTTGACGGCATCGGCACCGTCGTCTGACTCTCCATCATTGGTGGATTCAGCACCACCGTCTTCAACATCATCATGGGCGGCATCAGCACCGCTCCTCTGCTCCTCTGGCGCTCGTGATCCTGCATCTGGCTGTCGCTCAGAAGAGGCGCCGCCGGCTGGCATCCTACCGCTCCTAGTAGTAACAAAATCAGCATCATAATAGGAATAAGACATGCCACTCAAATAGTCACTAGGAGAGGTATCCTCTGTGAACTCTACCTGCTCAGATTTTCTTTTTAGGTTATTAGGGTTAGGTTCGATCTGAGCGGGTATGGCGGCCTTGCCTTTGATGATATCCCGCATCTCCTGCCGGAATTCATCCATTTCTTGCCTGAAAGATGCTCGCTGTTCAGATAGCAAGCGGGCAAGATCATCAAGGGCTGGGTTCTCAAAGGCGGGACCCTGAAAACCGGATGTCTGTCCCTGCTGGAAATGGGGATGCTGCTGCTGGTGTGGCTGCTGATACTGGGGGGAAGGCTGGTGATAAGACTGCTGAGGCGGCTGGCGCTGCCTCCACTGTTGTCCCTGATAGGTGGGACGAGGACCACTCTGATACTGATGTGGCTGGGCATGCTGGGGCTGCTGGTTGTGCTGATGTGGCTGGCTGTTCTGGTGTCCTTGGGCAGGGTTCTGCTGCTGAGAAGAGGATCCACCATTGCCCCAACGGAATCCGGGGTGATCCCGACGAATCCCGGGCTGAAGGTACCGGTCGTACCAAATCCCATTGACTTCCATCAATGGTTCCTGCTCGAAGGAGGGTGGAGGAAGAACTGCCAGTGGCTGCTCTGGCTGATAGACCACCATCTGAGTCTCTTGAGACGGCGGTTGCTCTGGATGGTACTGTAGCAGTGGAACCGGCTCTGCCTGGATATGATTTACCTGTCGGTATGAGGTAGAGGGTTGGTTGGAGCTGCAACTGCTGGAGTCAGCCCGTGACCTGGGAAGCTGCTAGGAATGAGCTTGTGCCTCCTGAATGCATAGGATTTGAGTTTTCAGGTCACTCATGGTTTTGGTGAGAAGGTCCATCTGAGCAAGACCTTGGTTCTGCTTCTTCTCGAGGATCTCCATGCGGTCCAACTTCTCACTAATAATGCCCATGTCGGCTGCGACTGATTCGGCTTGGGCTGCGGCTACCGACGTTGTGTTGGGACCGGCATCAATGCGGGCGATCCTCTGAAATGATCCCGCTCCTTGCGGGGGCTTCTGCTGTATATAGACTCGGGCCTGGGCCATCACAGTATAGTTTTCTGCCATGCCTTCGTAGATGGCCCAGACATCGTCTTCTCCCTTGGAGTAATAAGACCCACCACTAGAGACGTTCACTACCCCCTGCAGCTCCGGTGTCAGCCCACAGAAGAAGCTCTGCACGAGGTTGGGCTTGGAGATGTCATGATGTGGACACCGGTCGATGAGCTCTCTGAATCGATCCCAGGCTTCATGGAACTGTTCATTTGGGATCATGACGAAATTACTGATCATGGCTCGAGCTGCGTTGGTCTGGCCGAGAGGGTAGTACTTCTTCAGGTACGCGGTCCGGAGATCTGCCCAAGTGTCGACGAATCGCCCAAGGTGTTTGAGCCAATATGCGACTCTATCAACCAAAGAGAACGGAAAGGCGATCATCTTGATGGTGTCCTCAGTCATCAACCGATCATGTATAGTGCTGCAAATCATTTCAAACTCTTGGAGGTGGAGGTGCGGCTCTTCGGTCGGCAGCCCGTGAAACTTGGGTAGAAGCTGGATCGTGTGGGGCCGAAGCTCGAAATCTCTGTGGATTGGCGGGAGTCTGATCCACCGGTGGGTGAGGGATGCAGCTGGGTTGTGCAATTCCCTCATGATAGTCTGTGGCGGTCGCTCAACGTCTGGATCACCTCCTCCTGCATCGGGTCCTCCTCCTCCTCCACCGCCACCGCCCCCAGGTCAGTTCTCTCTCATCAGTGCTATCTCTCTCATCAAATCACCCATGAAGGTACCCTGGTCACGGATCTGTCTCTGCATAGTCTCCAGGGATGCTAACAAGGAGTTGTTGACGGCCACTTGATCTATTATGAATGGAGGATGATCGTGGTCATCGGGGTGCTCGCCTTTGTCTGCCATTGCGGGATTTTCTGAAAAAGCAAAAGAGGCCATCTCAGGTGCTGTTGAATGAGCCGAACTCTGTGATGCACTGAATTCTGACACAATTGGACTGAGAGAAGGAGAATGGGAAGGGTGGTCGAGGGGGAACAGGGTGGATGTAAACTCGGGCTCGGAGAGCGGACTCTCCGAGGTATTCCTAGATGAATGAGGAGGAGTACTGGATAGCGGTGCCGACAGAGTCGGCCTAAGAGATCTCCGTCCCATCATCTTGATTATTTGAGAAGAGCAGGGAAAATGCAAGAGAAGAAGAAGATGAGATGCAACAAAATTGCGCACAATTGTGCGGTGTTTTTGATCTTGACCTAAATAAATCTAGAAATCAAACACAAAGCAAGGGTGAATTCACCAACTCAACACGTGAAGCCGTGAAGGTTCGGCTTTTATCTTGTCAATTTTATCTTGTTTTTCAGGTACTTATCTTTTCACGAGTCCTTAGAACGCTACGCCTATAGGAGAGAGAGTACTGCCGGGAAAGTGTCCCCGTACTTGTCCTCCTCCTGTGTAACCTGTAACTTGCGCTTTTTGAGGTCCTTGTAACCCTTCCTGGATCCCTACTCAGCCAAAGAAATAGAGGGAGGAAGCCGATAGGCGAAACCGATACTTCGGACCTCGCTCGCAACGGAATCACCCGTGGGCGTGCAAGATCCTACTCGGATGCAGCCGGTGAGACAGACACACCCGTGAAGGCGTGGCCTAAGCTCGGTACTTCGAACAAGGTCGGCGCTCACACAATAGTGAGTCACCAATGGCGACCAAGTCCTACTCGACTACGTACGATAGTAGCGCCAATACTTCGGAAATCCAGGCGATACACAAGGCAGCCACAAGTTGGGTTTTGGGCTCTAATCCTTACGAAGCGCTCACCTCACTTGGAAGGAGACCTTCCCATGCAACCTGAATACAAGTGAGGGTGTTACTCTCCCCAAGCAATGAATCCAATTACCGATTTTATTTTTGGTCAAGTTTTCTTTAGCAGTCCCTTTTTTAATTTTTTTGGTGTTATCGCTTCTTTTGAGTAGATTCAAACAAGCGCCTAACGGTTTTTGTATTTTTCCTTTATCCTACTTTGTTCCAAAAACAGAGGGAGAATAGAGTCGGAAAAGCCGTGCAAGTCGACACCAAGGTGAAAATCTCACCTTTGTGCCTAGATGATGCATGCAAAGTAAGAAGACTTACAACGAATCCCAGCTCTCTCCATGCATGATGCAAAGCAGAATTTTTAAACCTAAGCTACATGGCGATATGCAAGCGGAAATCGTCCTAAGATAGGCAACTGCTAGTCGTGAAGAATCACGAGTTAACCGTCAACTCCCAATCCTAATGTCCGGTCTAGGCTCACTCCTCCTCTGCTCAACACATTTGAGTTAGGAGAAAGCGGTTGTGTGGAGTGAGCTCGCGGCGCGCGGATCGAGAGCCAATGATCAACTACTTAATTAATCTAAGTCCAAATATGAACTATAGGAACATGCAAGAGTTATTAGGGTGTTTGGACCTAGGCTAATCGAATCAAGCAGGACCTATTCTAAGAGCTCAATCCACAAAAGAAAGGAAAAATGAAAACAAAACCGGAAAATGACAAGCGATGAAAAAGCGATCAAAACTGCGGTGAGCCCCCGGGTGAACAAACACCCGGAGATTAGGCCCGATAGTGTCTAAGTGTACGAGAGTCCAAGTGTACCTGTATTATTACAATTCAATAAATCACTCTCTCACAAAAATAAAAGAAGAGCTAAACTACCACTCTCTCACTCCTCCTGCTCTCTCATGCCGGCCTGGCTAAAGAAAGGCCGGCTCCGCTTCCCAAGGTTGCTCCGGGTCACCTAAGCAATCCGCCTTGCTCCGCGGTCCCTCGCAAGAAGACAAGAAAAGAAATGGTCAGATAGCTCAATCAATCAATATCACAAATGCAAGAGATAGAAACTAAAGCTATGGTAGACAATCAACACAAGCAAAATATAAACTACTCGCTGTTGCTCCCCGGCAATGGCGCCATTTGATGACCTCAGGATTCGATGTGGTTGTATCGACTCACAAGGCGAGTCAACAGTCGGTGTTTGACCACACAAATTCTGAAATTATTCAACAATTAACCCACACTAAAGATCAATAAATTAGAACTAATGTGGAGTTAAAATTTATTTTTAACTCTGCACAAATGGTGTATAGTGTCAAGTATGCAGAGAGTTCGAACACAGGGAGCAAACATGGTAGTTCAAAATTAATGCACAAGTGTGTGTATGTGATATGTCTACACTAAGCAAGCAAGCAAATAAATTTTTGTGGGTTTTAATTTTTAATTAATTTTTCTTTTTTATTTTTTTAATTTAATTTTTAATTTTGTATTTTTATTTTTAATTTTCTGATTTTTTAGAATTTTATATTTTATATTTTTCTTTTTCTTTTTCAATATTGGAAAATAAAGACAATGGAATAAAAGACAAGGTAAAATATTTATAAAACTAAGTAGAAATTACCAAAAATTCAGAAATAATTTGTTTTTGATATTTTTATGATTTTTTTACTGTTTTTGTAATTTTTGGGGATTTTTCAAGGTGTTTTTGGTATTTTTAATTACTGAAATAAGTCAAATCAGTGAAATAGATGCTGGCTGTGAGTAAGATAGGATTTAAAAATAGCAACCAGTACTCAAAATTTTTCACACTATTTTTCAAATAAAATGGACAAAATAAGGAACAAGCAGAACCTGAGTTCGTATTTTTCAGAGTTTTCCTTGATTTTATATATTTTTTTGAAGTTTTTGAGTGTTTTAATATTTTTAGTGTTTTTCTTTTGAGATTTTTAATGATTTTTGGACCGACACTAAATTAGGTTAAAATAGACACTAGGTAATTTTTTTGGAATTTTTCGAAGTGTTTTAATATTTTTTTGGCATTTTCTAAGCTAAACAGTGCACAAAAAGCAAGTTTTTGATTTTTAATAAATGTGAAAATGCAATAAAAATGCAATGCAAAAATATAGCTGCAAGTACAAGCAAACAGGAGCTTAAGTTCAAAATTTGAGAATTTTTCGAGTTAAAACAGGGGTCCAAATAAATAGAGCAAGTCAGCACAAATTACAGGCCTGGCAGGGGCAGTTGTGCAAATATTAAAACAACCAGGGGTACACATGCAAAATTTCCACAAAAGTTTATACTAAAACTTGCATTTAGTGGATTAAAGATAAATAGCAAAACCCGCAAGGGTGTCTGAGCAATTTACCCACCAGGGCGCGTGACTTGCACGCGCCTGGGAGGGGTAAGAGTGCCAATACAAAAACCTAGAGGGTCTTGAATGCAAAATATCCAAAACTATTACACTTAATAGGCAACTTTAAGGACTGAATACAAATGTCAAAACCCGGAGGGGGTTCCCTACAAAAATGCCAACCCACGTGCTTTCACACGTGACCTGGCGGGGGTATCCCTGTAATATTACAATAATCCAAGGGTCGAGATGCAAATAGTCCCAGGTTTTTTAAACTACAGATGCAAATTTAAGTATTAAATCTAAATGCAAAGAGGCGCAGGGGTTAGGATGCAAAATACCCCTATTTGCGCGTGATCCAACGGCGGGGATGATTTCACTCGAACACGTGGCGCTCAGAGGACGGCCGATGTCGCTTCGCAGATGTCCGGCTGAGATTAGATCGCGGGGAAGGATCGGACGGTACTGGCGAGGATGGATCGGACGGTCGATGTTGGATCTGGAGCTGCGGCTCGATCAGACGGTGGAAAAGCGAGGAGGAAGAACAGGGAAGAACACCGGCGGAGGCGCACTTCCCTGACTCCGATCTCGCTCCTCAGGCTGTGGATGGGCTCCAAAATGGAGCTGCAGACTCCCGGAAGGTCACTCTATGGTCTAGAGGGCTCGGATTCGTCGAAGAAGCGTCGAGGTGCTGGCGCGGATGCGGCGGAGCTCGAAGCTCCAGGTCTCTCCGGCGAAGATCGCAAAATGCTTTCCAGGTGCGTTCACTGCTCTTTGACCTGCAAGAAATGGTGAAAAGGTCCAGGGCAAACTGCCTGGACCTCGCGGAGGTGTGGGGATGCGTGATCGATGGAGGGGAGGCTCGGCCGGAGGTGCGCTCCGGCGAGGTGAGCGGGTGGAACGATATACTTGATGGATCTTGATGATTTCGCGTGCTAAATGATCCTCAAGGTACAGGGAATGATAAGAAGTAAAGAAAAAAAATAGGAGCAAACCTCGAAGGTGCGTGACCTGAGGTGGGGAACCTCGACGGCGGTGTCTTGCCGGAGGTGGTGGAGCCGCTGCAGCGCCTCCTCGACTCGCCTGATGGTTCAGATGTGGAGCTGTCACCTCCAGCAACGTAGGGAGCACAACAGGGAGGAGGATTGATGGCCGAAGAGCGTTCAAATTCGAATCGAAAGGTGAGGGGTTGGTTTTAAGTGGGTTGACCCGAGGTTGCAGGGGTCCAAAGACCAACGATTCTGGAGCGTTTCAGTGATGCATTCTCCAAGGAAATCACAAGGCGGGCAAGGTGGTTGGTAGGGGAAGGGGATTGCAGAAGGGTGTGAGGCAAAATAGTGAAAGGGTTGGCTGGGAAAAAACCAAGAAATCGGCTCAAAAACCAAGCCTCTGACGTCGCACATGGGGAAGGACGGCCAGTTGACCGGGGTCAACTGGAACCGTCTCCTGATTGGTCCACGTGGACCAATCAGGAAAAATCCCGGATAAATGTTTTATAAATTCAATAAGAAATAGAAGAAGGCCGAATTTAATAAAAGTCATAAAATAAAAAATGCTTAAAATTTTATGTAGTATTTTATTTTGATTTTTAATTAATTTTATGACTTGTATTTTTACAAGTTACCTTTATAGCCTTATATAGGTATATTATCTATACAGTTTATTAATTTATTTTTGTTTTGTGTATTTTATCTTTATTATTTTTGTTTCTTATTTTATAAAATTATAAAATACTTTTATATATATAAATATATTTTTATTTTATTTTATTGATATATTTTGTATCTTTAATAAATTATAAGTATAGAAAGTATAGGTATGCATATAGGTATAATACCTATGTATCAAATATGTTTGTATTTTATTTTGAGTTTTATTTACATTTTTATTCTAATTTTAATATTCACAATTATTATAAACAATATTTACAACATTATAAAAATATAATCATATAAAAATAATAAATAATTAATAAATTGAATATTTTAATATGTACACTTATACAATGTGGGTCCAAAACTCAACTTTTAAACCGTAGCTCCGCCAAATGCGAAACCACCACCATTGGATAGATTATTTTATTCTATATACAATTAAGGGTGAGTTTGCTACATTTGGAGTTGTCAGTTATGAGATACGGGTCTGGGAAGTTGGGATTCTGGATTCTTATTCAGATCATAACTTTTTATCTGTGTATTCTTTTTCTGTGAAATCAATTTTGTATTTTTCTTTATTAAATTATCTACAGTTTTCATGTACAAAGTTTCTTTATTTGAGGTATAAAAAGTGAAACCAAAAATAGGTCCCAAAACGAATAAAGAATGAATAAAGAGTATAGGTATTTTATCTGTGTTTCTGACCTTATCTCCCCCTACTTTATTCCTTGTCGACCTATTCATCAAGATGCCTAGGTCTCGGGGGTTTTGAGTCATAAAATATTTACAATATTTTATTCTTTTTCTTTTCTTTATTTATTCTATAATTTTGGCCTTAATTACAGTATTTTATACACTATTGTGATACACATGCATGGATGCTAAGATGGTGATTTTAATGCTATTTACAGGCATTTGCTAGGGTTTTTGGTCCCAAAAAGATATAATAAAGATGATGAAGTGTGGATTCATCAAAGAGGTAATCCTAAATTTTGTAGTTTTGATGAAATGACTCGATAAAGGTTCTTGGGTCATGTGGATTCATCATTTATTTTTTTTAAATTCCGTTGCACCGAGCAACTAGTGCGACTAGTCGCTCCGATCTTTTATGATTCGATCTTCACGATTCCATGATGTGCTTAAGGATCTTTCCATATCCTACAAGTGGTATCATAGCCTTGGTCAAGGTCTTGGATTTGATACGAAACCCTAGGCGATCGAAGTTCAAGTTTCGAATGTGCGGGGATCATTGTTTTTGCATTGGATGCAAGATTCAAATCTATTTTTTGCTTAATTAAAAACCTACTGTTTATGCACTTTTTGGACATGTTTTTGGTTAATAAAATGTATTTATAATGTCTAAATATGTTCTAAAAGTGATAACCAATAATTGGTGCCAAAAGTGCATGAAATAATTCAAGGAGTTCCCGCTATGGAAGATGTTTTGCATGAATTCACGGATATGTAAGAAAATTAGTTTTACTTACTATTTTCCCATCATGAAATATTAAATAAACACTTAGATTGAGTAGAAAATCAAACCAGCAAAACCGTTTGAATTTATTTTGCACGATTCTGACTCCATTTCCCTATTATCCCTTATTTAATGGAGATGGGCCGGAAGATGATTAGATCATCAAAACTCTTTGCTTAATGTGTTTATAATTCAATGGAATTCTTGGAAATTATGAATTTTATTTGATTAGTTATGATGCTTAATAATTATGAAAATAACTAGTTAATCATAATAGGTGATGAATCTCCACTTCATCGCCTTTATTCTTTCATTTTGGCCCTTGAACCCTAGCTAAATGCATGTATATATATATATCATTATTTAGTCAGAATAAATGCTCGTTAAAATGTACAAAATAATGTATAAAATATGATACATTTATTGTATTTATTGCCAAAATAAAAGAATAAGGAAAGAAAAGGAAAAGAGCGAAGTGTCAAGGACACTGAAGTGACCCTAGCCCCCAAGACTCAGTCATCGTGATGACTTAGTCGACAAGGAATAAAGTAGGGGAGATAGGGTGACTAATTGTACAGAAAATGGTGACTAATTGTACAGAAAATGCGTAGCAATCACTCTACTAAATATGCCAATAATTGCTTTTGGGGCCTGTTTTATTCTTTATAATTTACATCTAAAATTGAAACTTTGTACATGAAAGCTATATACAATAATATATAGAAAAATACAAAATTTATTTCACACAAAAAATATACAATGTACATTTTATATACAAAATAAAATTCCAAAAGCCAAACTTCACAGACCCATATCTCCCAAATAAAAACTCAAAATGTATCAAAATCACTCTAATTGTATATAATTTCTAATAAGCTATTTAATGATGAAAGTGGTCTCATATTTTTTGGAATTAAGGTGTGAAAGTTAGATTTTGGACCCCTATTGTATAATATACCCGATTAAAATAATTATTTCATTCATTCTATCTTATTTTTATAATTATTTGATTTTTTATTTTTATAATTTTGTAAATATTATTTACAATATAAGTACATATTTAAATAGGAATAAAACAATAAAGAAAACACTAAAAAAATAATAAAGTATAAAATACATAGATGGATATACAATAGCTATACCTATATAATAAATACACCTATTTATTTAAGTTTATACAATATATCAGAAAATTATAACAAAAATATATTTAAGTATATAAAAATAACTCATAAATTTATAAAATAATAGAATAAAATAATAAAATCAAGATGCAAAATAAAAGCAAAATACCTAAAACATAGTAAATATATCTATATATGTACCCTAAAAAATAACGTATAAATAAACACCTCTAAAAAATAAATAAAAATACACACAAAATTCTACAAAAAATCAGAAACATTTTTATTTTATATCCTAAAAATAATATAATCAAATTCTATTTATTATTCATTTTCCAAGGCATTTTGCCTTGGAATTTCCTGTTCCACGTGGACCAACCAGGTGCGTTCAAATATTGATTGCCAGTCAACTATCCGTCCTACCCTCTGACTCTTGTCAGATGCCACGTGGGTCGCCTCTTCACCGATTTCTCCACGCTTTCTCCATCACTCATTACCCACGTGACCACCACCATCGTGCGCCCTCTTCGTCCTAGATCCACACCCATCCTAGATTCTCCACCTACCCCCGCTCGTTCGCACACAAATTCCCATCAAAACTTGCTCAAAAATCACCTATAAATATACCACCTTCAACTTTTTGGCTTTTTGATTCCTCTTCTTCGAGCTTTAGCCCCTCAGATCATTCCTATAGGTTTTGCCATGGTGACAACAAGGTGTAGCCTTTGATTTACAGCGAGGAGAGCAAGGGAGGAGGTGAAACCAAACCAACCACAGGAGCACCGTCGTCTGGTTCCGCTCCTGCACCATCGGGCCAGTTGAGCCTTAGTTTCCCGCATTATTAGGTAGCTCTTTCGTTCGCCTTTCATTTTGCAGCTTTAATTCATAGTTCTGTCGAGCGATTGACGCTCAAATTAAAAATCCCAAATCCTGGATCTTATGGTCCATGCCAAATTCATAGTGATCCAACCATCACTCCATCCCCATTTCCATGCCATATCTTTTCCCTCCACTTTCTCCATCAATCCCCCGCTTTATTCAACCCAGATCCATTGTGGATATGGGAATCGAGCTCCGTCCACCACTTCACGCTAGAGCTCCCCCTCCATTCCATTTCCCCTGCCATTTTGTGTAAACCCCACATCGAGGAGATAGACTCGTGCTCGGGATTCTTTTGGTGCTAACTTGCAGGTCATTCGACGTTTTGGGACCTCAATGACCACCTGGAGCTGCTCCACATGGTTCATCCTCGCCAGAGCATTCTACGCCGCCTCGCCTCTCCCAGACCCTGTAGGAGCACGCGGAGGAAGCCCAGCTATCTGCTAGGCTCATCAGAGGAGAAGATGATTGCCAGAGATTCGAGAAACGACGAATCGAAAGTCACCGGCGAGCAGTTCTTGCACGTTCTTCCAGTGCCCTTCCCTAGCGTTCTATCAAGAACAACAATACAGATCTAATCTGGACCGTTGATTATTTGCAAAGGAGTACACAACAAGAGCCGTCCCAGCAGCCACGTGGCAAACCCATGACATTTGGATCTCAACGCTTAAGTGGTAATTTACATAAGCCTCCTTCTGCCTTTTTGTACTTATTAAAAGGCCATGCAAATATTTATGTAGTTTAAAAATGGTTGGACTAATTGCATGTAGCCCCTGAACATTTCTTATATTGCTTTTTAGTCCCTGCCAGAGTCATGTGCAAGCGCACGCTTATCTTGTAAAATTTGCACTGAAGCACTTGTGTGTTTTTTGTAATTGTCTTTTCATATATAAAGTTTTCAACTTAATGTTAAAGTTTGGATAAAATTGCTCTGTGATCCTCACATTTTATTTTAGTTGCAATTATACCACTACCAGGTCAACTATTTGTGTGCTTTGTATTCTATTTATTAAAAATAGTTATTGTTCCCCAAAAATCACCAAAAAATAGAAGTAGGTACCTGGATGCATGCTTGATCATGCTATAAATTACGTTTGCATTTTGTGCCTTTTTCCTATTTTCAAAAAATCAAATAGTGCACGGTCAACCCCTGTTTGCCCTAAAAAAGCCAAAAATTATAAAATCAATTCGAAAAATTCCCAAAAATATATATCATGTTTATTTAGGTATTATTAACCTCCAGATCAAAAATCACTAAAATCTACAAAAGAAAACTCTTAAAAATAAAAAAGACCAAAAAACCTTTATAAAAATCTATAAAATTTTGAAAAATCCCCAAAATATTATTTTCTGTTTCTGAATTTTCCCTACATTAATATTTCCATATTAAAATTAATTTAGAGAAATTTTGAATTCGTTTGCTATTTTTTATATCCATTTTAATCCATCCTATTTAATCAAACCCTGATTTAGGGTATTTTTGACTTTAAAAATACATATAAAAATTAACAAAATTATCTAAAAAATCATTAAAACAGTAAAAATTGTTTTAGAAACAAAAATATTTTATTTTTTGACTTTTGAGCATTTTTAGTTATATTGGTATCTATATTAGTCTACATTGTATATATACTTTATATATAGCTTTATTATATCTCTAAAAGAAAAAGGAAATATTAAAATAGAAATATATAAAAAAAGAAAATTAAAAATCAAAATACAAAAATATAAAACCTATATATTTATTAAATTAAAACCCCACAATATTTGATTAATATTTTGCATGGTTATATATACACATACTTATATACACATTTTATTGTAGGATTTATATCTTACTTGCCTAATATTTAATTGTGGGTTGATTGTTGAACCAACATAGGTTTCTTGCGGGTAGCCACAACGATTGTGTCTCCGCCCCGTGTGAGACATATTTTAGACCCCCGATAAATTTTGGGATGTTTCAAATGGCACCGTTACTAAGGAGCAACAGATTGTAGAACATTCTTGCATATATAGTTGTCATTATTTACTTACATTTTTCTGCTAATTATTCTTTGATAATTATTTGACTGTTCTGACCCAATTTTTTGGTCAATCTTTCTTGCGAGGGACCGCTCGACGAGGACTTCTCTTAGGAGGTGGGTGCACCCGAGGTGAGCGGAGTTCGGCTTTCTTCTTTTGAGCTGACCATGAGAGAGCAGGAGAGAAGGACAAGGAAAGAGGAGAAGAGCAGCTTTTAGCATTTTCCATTTTTTTAGTGAGAGAGAGATTTATTTTCTATAAAATAATTTGTAATTAATTTGTACATTACTCTTTACACTACACGAGGTCTAGTACCTAGGTGTCTGTTCACCTGGGTCCTCGTAATGAATTTTTCATGTTTTACCGCCTTAGTTTATTTTGTTTCCCGTGATTTGAGCTTTCCACCTTATTTTTATTTGTTTTCTGTGAGTGAGCCCTTAGATAATAGGTTGCTTGACTCGATAGCTAGGTCCAAAGCCCTATTAACATTGCATACACCTATAGTGATACACACTTGGACTTAGTCAAAAATTAATTGTCGATTATTTGGACGTGAGATCGAGCGCTGAGAGAAGTGCTATACAACGCTTTCAGGATCCGCTGTGGCGGACATCGATGCTCTTCAGAGTCCAGATTTTGGATCTCATTTCCGAGTAATTGGCATTTGGTTCTTCCTGATAATATCAACTATTACTTAGGACACTTTCTAACTTTTGCATATCGCCATATAGTGTAATTATTTCAATTCTTCCTTGCATCCTGCATGGAGAGAGCTGGGAAGCACTATAAGTAACTCTATCTTTGCTTGCATCATTAGTTACTAAGGTGAGATTTCCATCTTAGTGACAGCTTGCACGGCTTTTCCGTCCTCTCCCCCTATGTTTATACCACTTATGAAATAAAGGAAAAAATACAAAAAATCGTTTGGTAGCTTGCTTTGGAAAATACTCAAAAATTGAAAAGCTAAAAATTTAAAAAGGGACTGCTAAATAAACTTGACCTTAATTAAAATTCGTAATGAACCATTCATTGTTTGGGGTACATAAAGACCACATTGTTTTCAGGTACACTCCAGACTGAGTGAGAAGTGACCCGCTAAGGATAAGAGCCCAAATCCCGATATGTGGCACCTTGGTTATCACCTGGGTTGGCAAAGTATTTGCGCTTCTATCGTACGTGATCGAGTAGGGCCTAGTTGAGCACAGTGTTCCCACTTTGTGTGGAGCATACGACTTGGTCTGAAGTACTGAGCGCAGGCCACGCCCTTGATGAATCCACGATTCATCATCTTAATATCTTAATCTTAGCAAAATCCATGAGTAAAATCCCATATAAATGTCAATAAAATCAATAAACTAACAAAATGACTCTTGTAAATAAAATACAATAATTATTGTTTATTAGATTGTACAAAATAAATTACACATAAAAAGCCGCAAAAATAAGGAGTTTTATACTTGTAAATAGCCCAAAAGTTCATGTATTTTTAATAAATTCATTTCAACTCCTTTTTGCCTAATTCTTTCTCTAACTTGTTTATAATAATGTATATAAAAATACAAAAATATAAAACAAATTTTACCCTAAATAAATGCTCCTAGATCCCAATGGGAAAAAGCCGTAAAGACCAACTTCCAAGCTAAATTCCCGCTCCGTATGAACTCCAAATTCACCAAACTCACTTTTAAAGTTCAAGTTAGAAAATTATCTATCCAACGGAAGTGGTTTCATTAAAATCGGAGCTCATTTGCAAAATTTGGGTTTTGGGACCTAGATGTACATTGTACATTATGTATATATTCATACTTTCGTCATTTTTTATTATATCTTTCTTAATTATTAAAAATACAAAAAAATCATACTTGTGTTGTATTTTAATTATACTATTTTATTGTATTTTTTCGTTGTAAATATCTCTTATTAAAAAGACAAAAAAAATTACATATTAGAAAAGTAAAAAAAATGTAAATGGTGTTTTGTCTTCTTTTGTAAATTCTCCACTATTTATCTTCTCTTTTTATTTTATTGTATTTAAAGTAGACAACTTTATTTATTTATTTATTTATTATTTAATTTCCATTCTCTACAATAACCACCAATTCAACTCCATTATTCCACCATTTTTTCCCAACTTCCCATTCAACTCCATTAATAAATCAACCTCCCATTCAACCCCACCACTTTAATAACCTCTCATCCCATTCTCTTTATATACATGTCATTCTCCTCATTTTTTCCTTTGATCCATCTTTATGTGAGGAGAGCCAAGTTCCCAGAGTTGAATCGGTGACAGCGACGCAACCGCGGTCGAGCGACGACGGCCCTCTCTCCGGTGTGATCCGTTGGTTTTTTTTGGCCAACATCGCAGCCGCAACCGCGCGCTGCTCGAGCTCATCGCA
The DNA here is from genome assembly GCA_037367405.1 of Ottelia alismoides. Lineage (NCBI taxonomy): Eukaryota > Viridiplantae > Streptophyta > Magnoliopsida > Alismatales > Hydrocharitaceae > Ottelia > Ottelia alismoides. The sequence continues at coordinate 980,977 of JAZKJV010002089.1, forward strand.
CGCCGGCGATTTGAGCGAAGACCGTGCTCACGAGAGCACTCCATAGGCGACCGCGTACATCGTAGGTAATTTTAGTTCATCTTGTCTTCATTTTTTTTCTTTGTAATTTTTTTTAGTCCATCATATCTTCACCCACCTTCCATCATTTGTTTATATTTATCAAATCCATCATCATCACATTTTCCCCCCTTCATTGTCATTTCCATTTGTTTCCTGTTTAACGAAAACTTAAAAAATTAAAAAAAATCTAAAACAAAAAAAGGTTTTCTTTTTATCTATTACAGCAAAAAAGAAAAAGTAAAAAAAAAAGAAAAAAAAAGAAAAAAAAACGCAGGAGGAGCAGCTCGGCCGCCGCCCCCTGGCACCCATCGTCCTCCAAGCGGCTCACCGCCGCCCACTCCCGCCGCCAGCCGGCGGCCTCGCAGCCGGCGTCGCCGCCAACCCCGCGGCCCTCAGCTGCCCGCGCGCGGGCCGCTGTTAGCTCGCGGCACCGCCGCCTACTACCACCGCCCTTCCAGGCCGCCTCGCCGCCCAACCGTGCCAGCCGGCCACCGCCGCGCCACCAGCGCGCGCTCCCCTCCTCCCCCAGCGGAATGCGCCGCCACCGCCACAATCTCCGCCCTCCGCGCGGCCGTGCACAGCCGCGAGCCGCCGCCGTCGCCCTTGGTCTTTGGGTTCATCTCCCCATCGGGTACCAAGGAGGAAGAAGGTGAATTTTTTATTTTTTTTATTATTGTAAAAATTGTAAATATTTTATTTATAGTTTCTGTATTTACAATAAGGTCCCTGTACATGTTTTGTTCATAAGTTTTGTTTCCTGATTTTTGCGTAGATACCCCTGTCTTTGGCTCTTAATTTGGACATCATTGTTGCATCATTTTACTCAATAAAAAATATCATTATGTTGAGCAACTTATCCTCTATCATGTGAGTATTTATTTGCATTTTTGTGACTCATAGGTAATTAATTAAAATTGTATAACTGAAATATTGCATATTTTACCCATTCCGTGCTCTTAAATTTATATCTAACACACGGTTGCTCTAAAAATTCCACAAAAATTATATTTGTTTCTTTGATGAGTGCTTAACTTACTATCCAAATTTCATCCTAAATGGATTTGTCTTGTGCCCGAAATAAATTATAGAGTGTTTCTAGTATTTGATTTTTAATTAAATCCACAGACATCTTTTTTTATGAAATTTCAAATCTCTTGGATTGCTTATATAAATATCTTTTTGGGTAATTCGCATTCTGCTTAATTTGATAACGTGGATTAAATAGGAATTAATTACTCACTGCCACTCTGTTTTCACTAAAAAATTCATAAAAAATTCTTAATTTGTCAGAAAAATCCAAAAAAATTACTGTAGTCTCCTTGCATGATGTTTTAGTTCCAGTAAATTTTTCATATTTTTTACTTACTGTTTGTGTGAGAAATTGCGAAAAAACCCATAAAAAGAGTGTATTTTTCATTGTTGCATTTTAACCCCTAAAATTCTAAAAAAATATGTTTTGTGTTCATCACTGGATTAGGATTCTAGGAAAAATACATTTTGGCTAAATTGGACTATTTTGACATTAAAATTGATTTGGCCTATTGAATGATTTCCTAGTGTCTTGATTCATTTGCAATTGCATTCTTGTTGCATAAAAAATCTAAAAAAATACCACTTGGAAATCTAAAATCTTCATTTTCGAATTAATACCTAGGTTGTTCCTTTGCCTCCCTGTGTTCGACCCCGAACTTGCCCGGGATATAAATTAAGCCGAGACACTCTTCACGGAGATCTTCTCTCGGTTCTGACCGAACCGCTAAGTACATGTGCTACAACGAAGCCGAATTAGAAACCGTATTTAGCGACACGTCAGATGGCGCCGTTGCCGGGGAGGCAAACGGCTTAGGGATTAATTTAAGAATTTAGATTTAGATTTTCATTTACTCGGGTAGTCTGACCCCCGAGCCACCTTGTATTTATTCCATTTTTTTTGCAATTATTTCTCTTCATATTTTTGTATATATCTTGTTGTTTATCTCTCTAATATAAATCTTTGTTTCCTTGCGAGGGCCCGGTGGACTTGGAGTGCATCAGAGGTCGACGGACGCGAGGAGCGCCGACTGCTGAAGTGTGAGGATAAAGCAATTTATTTTTGAGAGAATTTTGTAAATTATTTTAATTATTTAGGTAGTTGCTCATTTCTAGCGGCTCTTGTTTGAGAGCTCGCGCATGTAAAAAGACTTGGACTTTATTTGTGGTGTGTCGAGCCTGTTTCACTCTCCGGCGAGGGTGGGGCTTGACTTGAGTGGCGAAATTAAGGATTAGGCACACGGTAGTTTAGATTCAAACTTGTTTGTGCCCATCGTAATTTAGGCCACACTTATCTTAGAAGATTCACTTATCTTATAAGATTCATAATGAGACGCACATAGACACGTACTACTTAGCTCAAAATCAAATCAATTCTTCCCCGCTTATAGTATACTGTTTAGGTGCGGTTTTCTCGATCTGCATGCATTTAGTGTAATATTTACAAATTCAGTTTTGCATAATGCATGAAGAGTGCTGGGATTCACTGTAAGTATACCTCCTTCTGAGCATGCATCATAGTTTCTCGTTTGCATTCTGATTTCCGATTCCCCTCTTGTTTTACAACTTAAGGTCAAAAGGAAATTGGGACTGAACGGTAGACGTGCTTGTGTGTTCACATAAATTTCAAGTGATAACCTAACTCTAAAATTGGGACTGAATTGAGCAGGTCGATCTAATTAATTGGAATAAAAAGAACCCTTGTTCTCGGGTGTATAAAGCCCTCATTGTTTGTTTTACCTGCAAGTGAGAGAGAGACGACCCTAGGATAGAGCCAAGTCTGGATTTCTTACTTACTACTGGTTCTTTATTTTTAGGCGATTAGCTACTTTTCAGTGAGGATTTACGGGTAGCCGGTAAACGGTCCGGACTTCCTTAGCAGAGTGGGAGGTTTAGAGGACGCCTTAGTCCTCAAGGAACGGGTAGCCGTATTTTTACGGTCCGTACTTACTCCTATACTGGCTGAAAGTAGGTCAAACTAGTCGTAAGAACCGGGCCAGTCTGTAGGAAAATACGGGCACCTAACAGCTCGTTAATCTTTCAAAGATTGTATTCTCACCAACTAAAATTGACCAGATAAATCGGCCGAACTCTTACGGCCATCACGTGTTGAGTTGGTGAAATTGGGGGTTTGAATTGTGTTTGTTTTTGTGTGAGTTCACTCCGCACATTTACGTGCACTGTAGAACTAGCGCCTCATTGATTATCGTGATCTAATCGGTTCTTTTGACATCGAAGATGACTGATTGGGGGGATATTTATTCGGACTTTGCGAATCTCTCGTTGAACCCTTCAAAAAGTACGTCTTCAAAGGTCCAAGCGCAACTTGGACCAACCTGGACTCATGTCCCTCTTGAGCCCAGGATCACTCACTCTCGGGATGGTTACCCTCAAACCATTCCATTTCTCTCTTCCCACCTCACCGAGGAAGACCATCGCCTTGGTGAGAATATCGTGATTCATAAATCCTCTTCTAATCAAGAAAACATTGCTGATTCAGGCCATATAGAAGACACGAGTAAAATGCCTCCAAAGAAGAAAGAAGAGGAAGAAGAGAACAATGAAGACTCGATGAGAAGTATACTAGCCCGATTGGCTGCATCTGAGCAGCAACAAGCATTACTGAGAGCTCAGTTGGGACAGTTAAATGTTGGGGTCCAACTACCAATGGACGCGGCTTATAACCCCGGACAATATCAAATTCATAACTACTTGAGTCCGGCTGAACCCGAGGTTGATTTTGAATTGAAGCCGCATTTCCTGAACCTGCTGCCACATTTTGATGGGAATGCTTCTGAGGAGCCATATGCATTCCTAAGGGACTTTGAGCTCATCTGCGCTAACCTCAAACATAACAATGTTAGCCAAGATTATATTAGGCTCAAAGCCCTTCCATTTGCCTTGGGTGGAAAAGCCGATTACTGGGTAAAGAATCTTGGAATCATCGTCACCACATATGCCCAGTTCAAGGACCTGTTTTTGAAGAAGTTCTACCCTTTGAGTAGAACTAACATGATGAGGACGCGCATTACGAGTTTTTCCCAATTACCCCATGAAGCTTTTTGTGATGCTTGGGAAAGATTCAAGGACATCCTGCAGAAGTGTCCCTGTCATGGACTAAATGATAACATCTTGGTCCAATCATTTTTCATTGGTCTTAACCCTGAGATGCAGGGTTTAGTGAGCGCTGCCTGTGGAGGCAGCTATACATCACGAGGAGCGGATACCGTCTGGAGGGTATTCGAGCAGATGGCTGAAACTAGCCGCTCACAGATGGCCAGCAGGGCCTATACACCATCCCCCAGTTCACTCTCACTTGGAGGGGGAAAATCAGCTGTAGTCGATCTCTCTCAGGACGTGATCCCTAGCATGGGACTTCTTGCTGACAAGCTTACTGTAGTGGAGAAGATCGACAGGAGGATTGATGAGTTAGACCGGAGCGTCTCCAAACTTCCAAAACAGATGGAGGAGTTGACTGAGAAGGTATCTAAGATAAGGATACCCGCCGTGACTGCACCCTCTGCTCCCGTATACCGAGTTCACCATGTTCAGGAGCAGTTGGTGTCAGGGCAACCCCAGCCGTGGGAGCAGGACCAATCCTACACCCACTCTTTCCAGCAGCCACCTCCAGTAGCAGAGACAGTCTAGGAGGAGCCTCCACCAGTTTGGGAGGTGAATGGGATATGGTATACTCAGGACCCTGCCAGGCAGGGAAGTACGAGAGACCGACAGACCTATCAGCGTCCCCCGACCTTTCACAACACCGCATTCACCTCCGCACCACCTCCTTCACAGAAGAGCCCTGGATTCCATCCACCCCAGCAGCAGAGGCAGCAGTACCAGCAGTATGGCCGACAGGGCCATTACCAGACGGGCCAGCAGGGCCCGCAACCCCAGCAGCAGCAACAGAGGCAGTACACTGGCCAGCAGGGCCAGTCTTCCCGTTCTTCTTCCCAGTCTTATCCACTTCCTTCATCGTCTAGTCCCGTGGATATTCAGCAGCAGATACTCGACGAGCTACGTTCCTACAGGGACGAGGTTCATGACTTACGGGTGGATGTCAACCGCCTGTCCAGATGGCGAGACGAGCAGACTGCACCCTCTACCTCGATCCCAGCCCAAGTTCAGGCTAACCCCAATAGCCTGAACCGTTCTAGTTCTCAGCAGCACTTTGGTCAGGTATACTATTCAGCATCTCCTAAATATGAACATGAGATTCTTTCGTGTGACGAGGTTAACCACATGTCACTCAGGAGCGGAAGGACCGTGGTCGTACCTGACCGGGCGAGGGACACGAGGAGGGGCATCTCTGGAGCTCTACCTGAGGAGTCTTCAGAGGACGAGGAGGAGAGGCATCATATCTCAGATCCCCATCAGCACCATTCGAGGATTTCCACTCAGGGAACCGAGAGGAGGAGGAGAGCACGTACGCAACATCGTCAGCATGGATATTCTTCTGAGTCTACAGAGGACCTTGCATCTCCGGTTGTGGCGGATACCATTCCAGCTTCTATTCCACAACCTTTAGTAGATAGTTTTGATTTCGATTCCATGTTGCATCAAAAAGATTCTTGTATGAAGAACTCTATTTCCGTTAAGTCAAAGAATGATCTTTCAGTTCATGATTCAGATTCTTCATCCTCTGTTTCCTTAGCTTCAATCCCTTTCCCCCGTGCTCTTACGGCAGGAAAGCGCATCAAAAAGATTCAGAAAGATGACCCCGATATGGCACGGTTTTGCAAAGAAAACATCACAGTTAAGGTGCCATTTGATGAATATGTGGCTAACCACCCTGCCTTCCAAAAATACCTTAAGGTGAGATGCACACCTACAAGGGTTAGCAGGAAGAAAGATAACCGAAATATAAAGACACATATCTTATCAGTAGCCACAACATATTGTCTCAAGAATCAGACTTTGCCAAAGAAAAAGAGAGACATGGGTGCTCACTATGTGGAGAGTCGTATTGACGACATTGCGTTTGCACGCACACTCTTAGATAACGGTTCTTCGATCAACTTACTTCCCTTAGCATTATATCAGAAATTGGAGTTGGGACCACTTCGCAAATCTAGAGCTTTACTCCAATTCGCAGATCGTTCAGTGAAGAGACCTAAGGGAGAAGTGAAGAACGTCGTTATCTCGATTGAGGGGCAGAACTATCAGGTGGACTTCACAGTCTTAGACATGGAGACTCCCAATCATTGGAGAGAATCTCAGATCATTCTCGGGCGACCCTTCCTTAGGACCGCAGGCGCAGCTTTCGATTATGGTACGGGAATGATGAAGTTCCGTTCTCCAGGCGGAGAAGTGAACCTTGAGATGAAGCAAACCAAGTGTCAGCGACCCGATTCAGAAAGTAGCACGGAGTACTCATCTTCAGAGGCAGACTGCAGTTTGATTAGCACAGTTGGAATTTGGGGACAGATTCCTTCAGGACAGAGCGAGACCCTTTCATCTGGAGAGGATATAGTGCATGATGCAGTTTGCCAGGTGTTGTCTGATCTTGCTAGAGATGCATCAACCTATTCTCATGATGACTTAGAGATCCATCCGGATCTGTCAGTTCCATCCTCTTCGGAACAATCATGGGACATAGATGACGAGTCGGACGTGGCTTTTGCCGATTGTTTGGATACTTTTGACGATCCGACTCTTGATACTTCTGATTTGGTGGCGAGTACTACTCAGCTTAGCCCACCTTCATGCAGCACGGAACCAGATTCAGATTCAGTTCAGCCAGATCTGCTTGATGATACCACATTGCCAGAACTGAAATCACTACCTCCTACACTCAAGTATGCCTTTCTTGCGGGACCCAAAGAAAGATATCCTGTCATCATTAGCTCAGACTTGACTTTAGAGCAGGAGTCTAGGTTGTTAGAAGTCTTAGAGAGGAACCGCAAAGCAATAGGCTGGACAGTGTCGGATCTCGTGGGCATCAACCCCGCTCTCTGCTCGCACCATATTTTTACTGAGGATAACGTGAGACCTTCCCGTGAGTTTCAGAGGAGACTTAACCCCAATCTACGGGAAGTGGTGAAGAATGAAATTGAGAAATGGTGCAAAGCAGGGTTTATATACCCTATTTCTGAGTCCAAGTGGGTGGCCCCACTTCATGTTGTCCCGAAGAAGTCGGGAATTCAGATGGTCACCAAGGAGGAGGGGGTAGAGATCGCGACACGTGTACCCACGTCGTGGCGCGTCTGTGTCGACTACAGACGCCTGAATGCTGCGACCAAGAAAGATCACTTTCCCTTGCCTTTTATTGATCAGATCTTGGAGAGACTTGCAGGGAAAGAGTTCTTCTGTTTTCTTGACGGGTACTCAGGCTACAACCAGGTGGCCATAGCCCCTGAGGACCAGGAAAAGACCACATTCACATGTCCATTCGGCACTTATGCTTTCAGGCGCATGCCATTCGGGCTCTGCAATGCCCCAGGCACATTTCAGCGGTGCATGATAGCCATATTTGCCGAGATGGTGGGAGATTTCCTGGAAGTGTTCATGGATGACTTCTCGGTCCATGGTGATTCTTTTGATACATGTTTAGCACACTTGGACCGAGTCCTCACGAGGTGTAGAGAGGTGAATCTGGTACTCTCCTGGGAGAAGAGTCACTTTATGGTGACGGAGGGTATCGTGTTGGGGCATGTCATCTCCAAAAGGGGAATGGAGGTTGACCCTGCCAAGGTGGAGGTGATCAAGAAACTCGATCCACCTACCAACGTGAAGTCAGTGCGGTCATTCTTAGGGCATGTTGGATTCTATAGGAGATTCATTCAAGATTTTTCAAAGATCGTCCGCCCACTGACTGAGCTCTTAGGGAAAGACATAGAGTTCATTGTAGATCACAGGTGTCTGGAGGCCTTTGAGCTCTTGAAAAGGAAGATTTGTACCTCGCCTATCCTACAAGCTCCTGACTGGTCTCTCCCCTTTGAGATCATGACTGACGCTTCAGATTTCGCTATAGGAGCTGTGTTGGGACAACGACGAGATGGGATTCCGTTTGCGATTCACTATGCGAGCAAAGTTTTAGATCCTACACAGAAAAATTATACAGTGACTGAAAAGGAAATGCTCGCGGTAGTATGGGCCCTCGAGAAGTTCAGATCATATATTTTGGGCTCTAAGGTGACAATTTATACTGATCACACAGCCATTCGATACTTAATGGAAAAGAAGGACGCGAAGGCGCGTCTTCTTAGGTGGATTTTACTCCTCCAGGAATTTGATTTGGAGATAAAAGATAAACCTGGAGTGAAGAATGTTGTGGCTGATCACCTTTCTCGGATTGAACTTAAGGATTCTCCTGATCATGAGCGGATTAGAGAGACCTTCCCAGATGAGTCAATTTGTGTTATTGACTCCCTCCCGTGGTATGCCAACATGGTGAACTATCTTGTCTCCAAGCAGGTTCCCCATGGTTGGACTAGGAGCAGCATTGATCGACTGAAGTCGGATTCGAGGAGATACCACTGGGACGATCCTTTCCTTTTCTTCGAAGGACCGGATTGTATTTGGAGAAGGTGTATTCCTCAGGAGGAATACCATAGTGTCCTCACATATTGTCATTCACTTGAGGCTGGAGGACACCATTCGGGAAAGAGAACCGCTCACAAAGTACTTCAATGTGGATTGTATTGGCCGACCTTGTTTAGAGATGCCATTGATTTTGTACGGTCTTGCCCGATCTGTCAAAGGATGGGAGGGACAGTTGGACAGAGAGATGAGATGCCCATGCAACCGATGATTATTTGTGATGTTTTTGATGCATGGGGCATAGATTTTATGGGTCCCTTTCCCAACAGCCAAGGACATGAGTACATTTTGTTGGCGGTTGATTATTTATCTAGGTGGGTGGAGGCTATCCCAACCCGAACCGCAGACAGCAAGACTGTCTGTAAGTTTGTGAAAGACCATATTATTGCTAGGTTCGGGGTGCCAAAAGTTTTGATATCTGATGGAGGTAGTCATTTTGTGAACCGAGAAATGAGATCTTTAGCTAAGGACTATGGATTTGATCATAGAGTTACTAGTCCTTACCACCCACAGTCCAACGGCATGGCAGAGGTTTCGAACAGAGAGGTGAAGAGTATTTTGCAGAAATTGGTTCGTCCCGATAGGAAGAACTGGTCTCAGCTCTTGGACCAAGTTCTGTGGGCCTATAGGACAGCCTACAAGACACCATTGGGTACTTCACCATTTAGAATGATCTATGGCAAGCCATGCCATTTGCCCGCAGAATTGATTCATAAATCCGAATGGGCAATTAAGAAGATTAATTGGAGTTGTCACCTAGGGAAACTTTGTCGAGACTTGAACTTGAACGAGCTCGTGGAAATCCGAAACAGGGCATATGACAACAGTTTGATTTATAAGGACAAAGTAAAGAGATGGCATGATCAGCACATTAGGTGCAAAGACTTTGTCCCTGGACAAAAGGTATGGTTGTTCAATGCCAGGTTGAAGATGTTCCATGGGAAGCTCAAATCTAAATGGACGGGTCCCTTTGTGGTTAAGAAAGTGCACGAGAATGGAAGTGTAGAGATAGCTGATCTCACAGATGGTGCACAATCTCATGTGGTGAATGGACAACTGTTGAAGCATTTTGTTGATTCCAAAGAGCAGTTAGTCCAAGTCGAGGTCATCAACTTTATACAGAGTGAGCACGGAGCAGATACATCTTATTACTCTTCATGAAGATGCAGCATCAAGATTCAACATCTTAGAAGATTCCATCACTCTTGTACTTATTCTCCCTTCTTTGTATATTCTCGAGATCACGTCGGTTCTCACACTTACTCTTATCCTATACTTAGGCTGACCAAAGCCTAAGTATAGGGGGGGACCGATGCCCGCCATGTGTATTTACTCATCATTTCTCCTCTTGACCTCGTCCGTCCCATTTTTGCTCTTCTTCTACACTTAGGCTGTCCAGAGCCTAAGTATAGGGGGGGTAGATCGACTTCTATACTTTCTATTATTTTAGCTTTCCTACGCTTAGTACGAGCTATGTCTTTTTGTCACCTAGTGCCATGAGGACATAGCACAAGCTAAGTATAGGGGGGCGTGTATATATTACATATATACTTTACCCATAGCTCGTACTTTCATGTATCTTTGTATATATTATACAATAATTATGGGGTGGTAAAAAAAAATTCCTAAAACTTAAAAAAAAAACAAACAAAAAACAAAAAAAAACTCTTTTTCCTTATTTGCTATAAAAAAAATTTTCAAAAAAAAAGAAAAAGAAAAGAGTCTTTTCTTATTTACCTATCTTTTTCAAAAACTCTTGAGAAAAAAAAAAGCAAAACTTTTCTAACAAAAAAAAACTTCTTTTCCTTTGTTTGTCAAAAAAAAAACAACAAAACAACAAAAAACATTCATAAAAAAACTAACTAATAAGTTGGTTTAATCCCTGACACAATTCACTTTCACACAAGACTAGTGATGTTCAAGAACACTTGGTTTATGAGGTCTTTAGATTTTGAGTTAACCAGCCTTAGTCATTAGGGTCCTTGACTTAATTATTCACATTTCCCTAGTTTGAAAGATTTGTGTGCTATATTGCATGCTTAGTCTCTACCTTAAGAATATGATCCGCACCTCACATACACGACTGCAGTTATGATGAGATGAGTTGAAATTTCACTTGAGGAACTGGGATGAGGGATTTGAGTTTGGACTTGATTTAATGATGCTCGAGGATGGGATAAAATCAATGAAGGCTTCATGAAACCTGAGTGTCAGCATCTTTAGCCAGTATGAGAACATGGTTCTTGTACTATCTCTTGACATTTACCTATGTGCCAGGGTGTGATAAAATAAAAAAATGTTGATCAGTGTGCGCCAACTCTTGGTAAAAGCAGTGGAGCTAGCCAAAAATACTACCAAGCAATGAAATGTCAAAGAAAAGCTCTCATTCCACAAAGTCAATTATCAAAAGAGCTTCCACCAAAGGCGAGCGCTCCCAACCATTTCAAAGTGTCCACTTGGACCACCGCTATTAGGACCAGGAGTCGGGCTTGCACCAAAAAAGGGCTCTGCATCGTAAATGCTACAAGTCTGGGTGTAGAAGGTACGACAGGTACTCAAAAAAGGCACACCCCGGTGTACTCCCAGGAAAACAAGTGCAGACGGCTCCAACTTCTCTTGACGGACGCACAGATCAACACCAAAAAAATGCGTTGCGTAATAAGGCACTTGAGAGGATCCTTGTTCCAATGAGAGGGAGAGAAGAAATGACACAATTCTATGCCCTCCATCGACTGGCCTTCCATCTACACTTTCAAGTCTGACAACTAAAGAGACGGTGGATTGGATGCAAGAAATGATTTATTCCCTAGTGTTGAGGATTGGGTCCATAGGAGAGTCTCTTGGACTGGAACCTTGGGTGACGTTGTGACTCTACTCTTAAAACTGCAGTCCACACTTAAAGTCATATCCCTTATATATACGTATACAAAGAGAGTCTGATGATTAGGGGAATTGGGTACCTTTTGACTAGAGCTTGGTTCAGCTTAGAATTTTAGGATCTCTAAAACCGAGAGTTCTTGAACGGATCAAGTCTTGTATTCACTTGCACAGTCAGGGGTTAACCCAACTTATTCATTCTTTATTTGCTCGAGGACTAGCAAAGTTTAAGTATAGGGGGGTGATGAATCCACGATTCATCATCTTAATATCTTAATCTTAGCAAAATCCATGAGTAAAATCCCATATAAATGTCAATAAAATCAATAAACTAACAAAATGACTCTTGTAAATAAAATACAATAATTATTGTATATTAGATTGTACAAAATAAATTACACATAAAAAGCCGCAAAAATAAGGAGTTTTATACTTGTAAATAGCCCAAAACTTCATGTATTTTTAATAAATTCATTTCAACTCCTTTTTGCCTAATTCTTTCTCTAACTTGTTTATAATAATGCATATAAAAATACAAAAATACAAAACAAATTTTACCCTAAATAAATGCTCCTAGATCCCAATGGGAAAAAGCCGTAAAGACCAACTTCCAAGCTAAATTCCCGCTCCGTATGAACTCCAAATTCACCAAACTCACTTTTAAAGTTCAAGTTAGAAAATTATCTATCCAACGGAAGTGGTTTCATTAAAATCGGAGCTCATTTGCAAAAGTTGGGTTTTGGGACCTAGATGTACATTGTACATTATGTATATATTCATACTTTCTTCATTTTTTATTATATCTTTCTTAATTATTAAAAATACAAAAAAATCATACTTGTGTTGTATTTTAATTATACTATTTTATTGTATTTTTTCGTTGTAAATATCTCTTATTAAAAAGACAAAAAAAAATTACATATTAGAAAAGTAAAAAAAATGTAAATGGTGTTTTGTCTTCTTTTGTAAATTCTCCACTATTTATCTTCTCTTTTTATTTTATTGTATTAAAAGTAGACAACTTTATTTATTTATTTATTATTTAATTTCCATTCTCTACAATAACCACCAGTTCAACTCCATTATTCCACCATTTTTTCCCAACTTCCCATTCAACTCCATTAATAAATCAACCTCCCATTCAACCCCACCACTTTAATAATCTCTCATCCCATTCTCTTTATATACATGTCATTCTCCTCATTTTTGCCTTTGATCCATCTTTATGTGAGGAGAGCCAAGTTCCCAGAGTTGAATCGGTGACAGCGACGCAACCGCGGTCGAGCGACGACGGCCCTCTCTCCGGTGTGATCCGTTGGTTTTTTTTGGCCAACATCGCAGCCGCAACCGCGCGCTGCTCGAGCTCATCGCACGCCGGCGATTTGAGCGAAGACCGTGCTCACGAGAGCACTCCATAGGCGACCGCGTACATCGTAGGTAATTTTAGTTCATCTTGTCTTCATTTTTTTTCTTTGTAAGTTTTTTTAGTCCATCATATCTTCACCCACCTTCCATCATTTGTTTATATTTATCAAATCCATCATCATCACATTTTCCCCCCTTCATTGTCATTTACATTTGTTTCCTGTTTAACGAAAACTTAAAAAATTAAAAAAATCTAAAACAAAAAAGGTTTTCTTTTTATCTATTACAGCAAAAAAGAAAAAGTAAGAAAAAAAGAAAAAAAAGAAAAAAAAACGCAGGAGGAGCAGCTCGGCCGCCGCCCCCCTGGCACCCATCGTCCTCCAAGCGGCTCACCGCCGCCCACTCCCGCCGCCAGCCGGCGGCCTCGCAGCCGGCATCGCCGCCAACCCCGCGGCCCTCAGCTGCCCGCGCGCGGGCCGCTGTTAGCTCGCGGCGCCGCCGCCTACTACCACCGCCCTTCCAGGCCGCCTCGCCGCCCAACCGTGCCAGCCGGCCACCGCCGCGCCACCAGCGCGCGCTCCCCTCCTCCCCCAGCGGAATGCGCCGCCACCGCCACAATCTCCGCCCTCCGCGCGGCCGTGCACAGCCGCGAGCCGCCGCCGTCGCCCTTGGTCTTTGGGTTCATCTCCCCATCGGGTACCAAGGAGGAAGAAGGTGAATTTTTTATTTTTTTATTATTGTAAAAATTGTAAATATTTTATTTATAGTTTCTGTATTTACAATAAGGTCCCTGTACATGTTTTGTTCATAAGTTTTGTTTCCTGATTTTTGCGTAGATACCCCTGTCTTTGGCTCTTAATTTGGACATCATTGTTGCATCATTTTACTCAATAAAAAATATCATTATGTTGAGCAACTTATCCTCTATCATGTGAGTATTTATTTGCATTTTTGTGACTCATAGGTAATTAATTAAAATTGTATAACTGAAATATTGCACAAATTACAGGCCTGGCAGGGGCAGTTGTGCAAATATTAAAACAACCAGGGGTACACATGCAAAATTTCCACAAAAGTTTATACTAAAACTTGCATTTAGTGGATTAAAGATAAATAGCAAAACCCGCAAGGGTGTCTGAGCAATTTACCCACCAGGGCGCGTGACTTGCACGCGCCTGGGAGGGGTAAGAGTGCCAATACAAAAACCTAGAGGGTCTTGAATGCAAAATATCCAAAACTATTACACTTAATAGGCAACTTTAAGGACTGAATACAAATGTCAAAACCCGGAGGGGGTTCCCTACAAAAATGCCAACCCACGTGCTTTCACACGTGACCTGGCGGGGGTATCCCTGTAATATTACAATAATCCAAGGGTCGAGATGCAAATAGTCCCAGGTTTTTTAAACTACAGATGCAAATTTAAGTATTAAATCTAAATGCAAAGAGGCGCAGGGGTTAGGATGCAAAATACCCCTATTTGCGCGCGATCCAACGGCGGGGATGATTTCACTCGAACACGTGGCGCTCAGAGGACGGCCGATGTCGCTTCGCAGATGTCCGGCTGAGATTAGATCGCGGGGAAGGATCGGACGGTACTGGCGAGGATGGATCGGACGGTCGATGTTGGATCTGGAGCTGCGGCTCGATCAGACGGTGGAAAAGCGAGGAGGAAGAACAGGGAAGAACACCGGCGGAGGCGCACTTCCCTGACTCCGATCTCGCTCCTCAGGCTGTGGATGGGCTCCAAAATGGAGCTGCAGACTCCCGGAAGGTCACTCTATGGTCTAGAGGGCTCGGATTCGTCGAAGAAGCGTCGAGGTGCTGGCGCGGATGCGGCGGAGCTCGAAGCTCCAGGTCTCTCCGGCGAAGATCGCAAAATGCTTTCCAGGTGCGTTCACTGCTCTTTGACCTGCAAGAAATGGTGAAAAGGTCCAGGGCAAACTGCCTGGACCTCGCGGAGGTGTGGGGATGCGTGATCGATGGAGGGGAGGCTCGGCCGGAGGTGCGCTCCGGCGAGGTGAGCGGGTGGAACGATATACTTGATGGATCTTGATGATTTCGCGTGCTAAATGATCCTCAAGGTACAGGGAATGATAAGAAGTAAAGAAAAAAAATAGGAGCAAACCTCGAAGGTGCGTGACCTGAGGTGGGGAACCTCGACGGCGGTGTCTTGCCGGAGGTGGTGGAGCCGCTGCAGCGCCTCCTCGACTCGCCTGATGGTTCAGATGTGGAGCTGTCACCTCCAGCAACGTAGGGAGCACAACAGGGAGGAGGATTGATGGCCGAAGAGCGTTCAAATTCGAATCGAAAGGTGAGGGGTTGGTTTTAAGTGGGTTGACCCGAGGTTGCAGGGGTCCAAAGACCAACGATTCTGGAGCGTTTCAGTGATGCATTCTCCAAGGAAATCACAAGGCGGGCAAGGTGGTTGGTAGGGGAAGGGGATTGCAGAAGGGTGTGAGGCAAAATAGTGAAAGGGTTGGCTGGGAAAAAACCAAGAAATCGGCTCAAAAACCAAGCCTCTGACGTCGCACATGGGGAAGGACGGCCAGTTGACCGGGGTCAACTGGAACCGTCTCCTGATTGGTCCACGTGGACCAATCAGGAAAAATCCCGGATAAATGTTTTATAAATTCAATAAGAAATAGAAGAAGGCCGAATTTAATAAAAGTCATAAAATAAAAAATGCTTAAAATTTTATGTAGTATTTTATTTTGATTTTTAATTAATTTTATGACTTGTATTTTTACAAGTTACCTTTATAGCCTTATATAGGTATATTATCTATACAGTTTATTAATTTATTTTTGTTTTGTGTATTTTATCTTTATTATTTTTGTTTCTTATTTTATAAAATTATAAAATACTTTTATATATATAAATATATTTTTATTTTATTTTATTGATATATTTTGTATCTTTAATAAATTATAAGTATAGAAAGTATAGGTATGCATATAGGTATAATACCTATGTATCAAATATGTTTGTATTTTATTTTGAGTTTTATTTACATTTTTATTCTAATTTTAATATTCACAATTATTATAAACAATATTTACAACATTATAAAAATATAATCATATAAAAATAATAAATAATTAATAAATTGAATATTTTAATATGTACACTTATACAATGTGGGTCCAAAACTCAACTTTTAAACCGTAGCTCCGCCAAATGCGAAACCACCACCATTGGATAGATTATTTTATTCTATATACAATTAAGGGTGAGTTTGCTACATTTGGAGTTGTCAGTTATGAGATACGGGTCTGGGAAGTTGGGATTCTGGATTCTTATTCAGATCATAACTTTTTATCTGTGTATTCTTTTTCTGTGAAATCAATTTTGTATTTTTCTTTATTAAATTATCTACAGTTTTCATGTACAAAGTTTCTTTATTTGAGGTATAAAAAGTGAAACCAAAAATAGGTCCCAAAACGAATAAAGAATGAATAAAGAGTATAGGTATTTTATCTGTGTTTCTGACCTTATCTCCCCCTACTTTATTCCTTGTCGACCTATTCATCAAGATGCCTAGGTCTCGGGGGTTTTGAGTCATAAAATATTTACAATATTTTATTCTTTTTCTTTTCTTTATTTATTCTATAATTTTGGCCTTAATTACAGTATTTTATACACTATTGTGATACACATGCATGGATGCTAAGATGGTGATTTTAATGCTATTTACAGGCATTTGCTAGGGTTTTTGGTCCCAAAAAGATATAATAAAGATGATGAAGTGTGGATTCATCAAAGAGGTAATCCTAAATTTTGTAGTTTTGATGAAATGACTCGATAAAGGTTCTTGGGTCATGTGGATTCATCATTTATTTTTTTTAAATTCCGTTGCACCGAGCAACTAGTGCGACTAGTCGCTCCGATCTTTTATGATTCGATCTTCACGATTCCATGATGTGCTTAAGGATCTTTCCATATCCTACAAGTGGTATCATAGCCTTGGTCAAGGTCTTGGATTTGATACGAAACCCTAGGCGATCGAAGTTCAAGTTTCGAATGTGCGGGGATCATTGTTTTTGCATTGGATGCAAGATTCAAATCTATTTTTTGCTTAATTAAAAACCTACTGTTTATGCACTTTTTGGACATGTTTTTGGTTAATAAAATGTATTTATAATGTCTAAATATGTTCTAAAAGTGATAACCAATAATTGGTGCCAAAAGTGCATGAAATAATTCAAGGAGTTCCCGCTATGGAAGATGTTTTGCATGAATTCACGGATATGTAAGAAAATTAGTTTTACTTACTATTTTCCCATCATGAAATATTAAATAAACACTTAGATTGAGTAGAAAATCAAACCAGCAAAACCGTTTGAATTTATTTTGCACGATTCTGACTCCATTTCCCTATTATCCCTTATTTAATGGAGATGGGCCGGAAGATGATTAGATCATCAAAACTCTTTGCTTAATGTGTTTATAATTCAATGGAATTCTTGGAAATTATGAATTTTATTTGATTAGTTATGATGCTTAATAATTATGAAAATAACTAGTTAATCATAATAGGTGATGAATCTCCACTTCATCGCCTTTATTCTTTCATTTTGGCCCTTGAACCCTAGCTAAATGCATGTATATATATATATCATTATTTAGTCAGAATAAATGCTCGTTAAAATGTACAAAATAATGTATAAAATATGATACATTTATTGTATTTATTGCCAAAATAAAAGAATAAGGAAAGAAAAGGAAAAGAGCGAAGTGTCAAGGACACTGAAGTGACCCTAGCCCCCAAGACTCAGTCATCGTGATGACTTAGTCGACAAGGAATAAAGTAGGGGAGATAGGGTGACTAATTGTACAGAAAATGGTGACTAATTGTACAGAAAATGCGTAGCAATCACTCTACTAAATATGCCAATAATTGCTTTTGGGGCCTGTTTTATTCTTTATAATTTACATCTAAAATTGAAACTTTGTACATGAAAGCTATATACAATAATATATAGAAAAATACAAAATTTATTTCACACAAAAAATATACAATGTACATTTTATATACAAAATAAAATTCCAAAAGCCAAACTTCACAGACCCATATCTCCCAAATAAAAACTCAAAATGTATCAAAATCACTCTAATTGTATATAATTTCTAATAAGCTATTTAATGATGAAAGTGGTCTCATATTTTTTGGAATTAAGGTGTGAAAGTTAGATTTTGGACCCCTATTGTATAATATACCCGATTAAAATAATTATTTCATTCATTCTATCTTATTTTTATAATTATTTGATTTTTTATTTTTATAATTTTGTAAATATTATTTACAATATAAGTACATATTTAAATAGGAATAAAACAATAAAGAAAACACTAAAAAAATAATAAAGTATAAAATACATAGATGGATATACAATAGCTATACCTATATAATAAATACACCTATTTATTTAAGTTTATACAATATATCAGAAAATTATAACAAAAATATATTTAAGTATATAAAAATAACTCATAAATTTATAAAATAATAGAATAAAATAATAAAATCAAGATGCAAAATAAAAGCAAAATACCTAAAACATAGTAAATATATCTATATATGTACCCTAAAAAATAACGTATAAATAAACACCTCTAAAAAATAAATAAAAATACACACAAAATTCTACAAAAAATCAGAAACATTTTTATTTTATATCCTAAAAATAATATAATCAAATTCTATTTATTATTCATTTTCCAAGGCATTTTGCCTTGGAATTTCCTGTTCCACGTGGACCAACCAGGTGCGTTCAAATATTGATTGCCAGTCAACTATCCGTCCTACCCTCTGACTCTTGTCAGATGCCACGTGGGTCGCCTCTTCACCGATTTCTCCACGCTTTCTCCATCACTCATTACCCACGTGACCACCACCATCGTGCGCCCTCTTCGTCCTAGATCCACACCCATCCTAGATTCTCCACCTACCCCCGCTCGTTCGCACACAAATTCCCATCAAAACTTGCTCAAAAATCACCTATAAATATACCACCTTCAACTTTTTGGCTTTTTGATTCCTCTTCTTCGAGCTTTAGCCCCTCAGATCATTCCTATAGGTTTTGCCATGGTGACAACAAGGTGTAGCCTTTGATTTACAGCGAGGAGAGCAAGGGAGGAGGTGAAACCAAACCAACCACAGGAGCACCGTCGTCTGGTTCCGCTCCTGCACCATCGGGCCAGTTGAGCCTTAGTTTCCCGCATTATTAGGTAGCTCTTTCGTTCGCCTTTCATTTTGCAGCTTTAATTCATAGTTCTGTCGAGCGATTGACGCTCAAATTAAAAATCCCAAATCCTGGATCTTATGGTCCATGCCAAATTCATAGTGATCCAACCATCACTCCATCCCCATTTCCATGCCATATCTTTTCCCTCCACTTTCTCCATCAATCCCCCGCTTTATTCAACCCAGATCCATTGTGGATATGGGAATCGAGCTCCGTCCACCACTTCACGCTAGAGCTCCCCCTCCATTCCATTTCCCCTGCCATTTTGTGTAAACCCCACATCGAGGAGATAGACTCGTGCTCGGGATTCTTTTGGTGCTAACTTGCAGGTCATTCGACGTTTTGGGACCTCAATGACCACCTGGAGCTGCTCCACATGGTTCATCCTCGCCAGAGCATTCTACGCCGCCTCGCCTCTCCCAGACCCTGTAGGAGCACGCGGAGGAAGCCCAGCTATCTGCTAGGCTCATCAGAGGAGAAGATGATTGCCAGAGATTCGAGAAACGACGAATCGAAAGTCACCGGCGAGCAGTTCTTGCACGTTCTTCCAGTGCCCTTCCCTAGCGTTCTATCAAGAACAACAATACAGATCTAATCTGGACCGTTGATTATTTGCAAAGGAGTACACAACAAGAGCCGTCCCAGCAGCCACGTGGCAAACCCATGACATTTGGATCTCAACGCTTAAGTGGTAATTTACATAAGCCTCCTTCTGCCTTTTTGTACTTATTAAAAGGCCATGCAAATATTTATGTAGTTTAAAAATGGTTGGACTAATTGCATGTAGCCCCTGAACATTTCTTATATTGCTTTTTAGTCCCTGCCAGAGTCATGTGCAAGCGCACGCTTATCTTGTAAAATTTGCACTGAAGCACTTGTGTGTTTTTTGTAATTGTCTTTTCATATATAAAGTTTTCAACTTAATGTTAAAGTTTGGATAAAATTGCTCTGTGATCCTCACATTTTATTTTAGTTGCAATTATACCACTACCAGGTCAACTATTTGTGTGCTTTGTATTCTATTTATTAAAAATAGTTATTGTGCCCCAAAAATCACCAAAAAATAGAAGTAGGTACCTGGATGCATGCTTGATCATGCTATAAATTACGTTTGCATTTTGTGCCTTTTTCCTATTTTCAAAAAATCAAATAGTGCACGGTCAACCCCTGTTTGCCCTAAAAAAGCCAAAAATTATAAAATCAATTCGAAAAATTCCCAAAAATATATATCATGTTTATTTAGGTATTATTAACCTCCAGATCAAAAATCACTAAAATCTACAAAAGAAAACTCTTAAAAATAAAAAAGACCAAAAAACCTTTATAAAAATCTATAAAATTTTGAAAAATCCCCAAAATATTATTTTCTGTTTCTGAATTTTCCCTACATTAATATTTCCATATTAAAATTAATTTAGAGAAATTTTGAATTCGTTTGCTATTTTTTATATCCATTTTAATCCATCCTATTTAATCAAACCCTGATTTAGGGTATTTTTGACTTTAAAAATACATATAAAAATTAACAAAATTATCTAAAAAATCATTAAAACAGTAAAAATTGTTTTAGAAACAAAAATATTTTATTTTTTGACTTTTGAGCATTTTTAGTTATATTGGTATCTATATTAGTCTACATTGTATATATACTTTATATATAGCTTTATTATATCTCTAAAAGAAAAAGGAAATATTAAAATAGAAATATATAAAAAAAGAAAATTAAAAATCAAAATACAAAAATATAAAACCTATATATTTATTAAATTAAAACCCCACAATATTTGATTAATATTTTGCATGGTTATATATACACATACTTATATACACATTTTATTGTAGGATTTATATCTTACTTGCCTAATATTTAATTGTGGGTTGATTGTTGAACCAACATAGGTTTCTTGCGGGTAGCCACAACGATTGTGTCTCCGCCCCGTGTGAGACATATTTTAGACCCCCGATAAATTTTGGGATGTTTCAAATGGCACCGTTACTAAGGAGCAACAGATTGTAGCACATTCTTGCATATATAGTTGTCATTATTTACTTACATTTTTCTGCTAATTATTCTTTGATAATTATTTGACTGTTCTGACCCAATTTTTTGGTCAATCTTTCTTGCGAGGGACCGCTCGACGAGGACTTCTCTTAGGAGGTGGGTGCACCCGAGGTGAGCGGAGTTCGGCTTTCTTCTTTTGAGCTGACCATGAGAGAGCAGGAGAGAAGGACAAGGAAAGAGGAGAAGAGCAGCTTTTAGCATTTTCCATTTTTTTAGTGAGAGAGAGATTTATTTTCTATAAAATAATTTGTAATTAATTTGTACATTACTCTTTACACTACACGAGGTCTAGTACCTAGGTGTCTGTTCACCTGGGTCCTCGTAATGAATTTTTCATGTTTTACCGCCTTAGTTTATTTTGTTTCCCGTGATTTGAGCTTTCCACCTTATTTTTATTTGTTTTCTGTGAGTGAGCCCTTAGATAATAGGTTGCTTGACTCGATAGCTAGGTCCAAAGCCCTATTAACATTGCATACACCTATAGTGATACACACTTGGACTTAGTCAAAAATTAATTGTCGATTATTTGGACGTGAGATCGAGCGCTGAGAGAAGTGCTATACAACGCTTTCAGGATCCGCTGTGGCGGACATCGATGCTCTTCAGAGTCCAGATTTTGGATCTCATTTCCGAGTAATTGGCATTTGGTTCTTCCTGATAATATCAACTATTACTTAGGACACTTTCTAACTTTTGCATATCGCCATATAGTGTAATTATTTCAATTCTTCCTTGCATCCTGCATGGAGAGAGCTGGGAAGCACTATAAGTAACTCTATCTTTGCTTGCATCATTAGTTACTAAGGTGAGATTTCCATCTTAGTGACAGCTTGCACGGCTTTTCCGTCCTCTCCCCCTATGTTTATACCACTTATGAAATAAAGGAAAAAATACAAAAAATCGTTTGGTAGCTTGCTTTGGAAAATACTCAAAAATTGAAAAGCTAAAAATTTAAAAAGGGACTGCTAAATAAACTTGACCTTAATTAAAATTCGTAATGAACCATTCATTGTTTGGGGTACATAAAGACCACATTGTTTTCAGGTACACTCCAGACTGAGTGAGAAGTGACCCGCTAAGGATAAGAGCCCAAATCCCGATATGTGGCACCTTGGTTATCACCTGGGTTGGCAAAGTATTTGCGCTTCTATCGTACGTGATCGAGTAGGGCCTAGTTGAGCACAGTGTTCCCACTTTGTGTGGAGCATACGACTTGGTCTGAAGTACTGAGCGCAGGCCACGCCCTTGATGAATCCACGATTCATCATCTTAATATCTTAATCTTAGCAAAATCCATGAGTAAAATCCCATATAAATGTCCATAAAAATCAATAAACTAACAAAATGACTCTTGTAAATAAAATACAATAATTATTGTATATTAGATTGTACAAAATAAATTACACATAAAAAGCCGCAAAATAAGGAGTTTTATACTTGTAAATAGCCCAAAAGTTCATGTAATTTTTAATAAATTCATTTCAACTCCTTTTTGCCTAATTCTTTCTCTAACTTGTTTATAATAATGTATATAAAAATACAAAAATACAAAACAAATTTTACCCTAAATAAATGCTCCTAGATCCCAATGGGAAAAAGCCGTAAAGACCAACTTCCAAGCTAAATTCCCGCTCCGTATGAACTCCAAATTCACCAAACTCACTTTTAAAGTTCAAGTTAGAAAAATTATCTATCCAACGGAAGTGGTTTCATTAAAATCGGAGCTCATTTGCAAAATTTGGGTTTTGGGACCTAGATGTACATTGTACATTATGTATATATTCATACTTTCGTCATTTTTTATTATATCTTTCTTAATTATTAAAAATACAAAAAAATCATACTTGTGTTGTATTTTAAATTATACTATTTTATTGTATTTTTTCGTTGTAAATATCTCTTATTAAAAAGACAAAAAAAATTACATATTAGAAAAGTAAAAAAAATGTAAATGGTGTTTTGTCTTCTTTTGTAAATTCTCCACTATTTATCTTCTCTTTTTATTTTATTGTATTTAAAGTAGACAACTTTATTTATTTATTTATTATTTAATTTCCATTCTCTACAATAACCACCAGTTCAACTCCATTATTCCACCATTTTTTCCCAACTTCCCATTCAACTCCATTAATAAATCAACCTCCCATTCAACCCCACCACTTTAATAACCTCTCATCCCATTCTCTTTATATACATGTCATTCTCCTCATTTTTTCCTTTGATCCATCTTTATGTGAGGAGAGCCAAGTTCCCAGAGTTGAATCGGTGACAGCGACGCAACCGCGGTCGAGCGACGACGACCCTCTCTCCGGTGTGATCCGTTGGTTTTTTTTGGCCAACATCGCAGCCGCAACCGCGCGCTGCTCGAGCTCATCGCACGCCGGCGATTTGAGCGAAGACCGTGCTCACGAGAGCACTCCATAGGCGACCGCGTACATCGTAGGTAATTTTAGTTCATCTTGTCTTCATTTTTTTCTTTGTAATTTTTTTTAGTCCATCATATCTTCACCCACCTTCCATCATTTGTTTATATTTATCAAATCCATCATCATCACATTTCCCCCCCTTCATTGTCATTTCCATTTGTTTCCTGTTTAACGAAAACTTAAAAAATTAAAAAAAATCTAAAACAAAAAAAGGTTTTCTTTTTATCTATTACAGCAAAAAAGAAAAAGTAAAAAAAAAAGAAAAAAAAGAAAAAAAAAACGCAGGAGGAGCAGCTCGGCCGCCGCCCCCCTGGCACCCATCGTCCTCCAAGCGGCTCACCGCCGCCCACTCCCGCCGCCAGCCGGCGGCCTCGCAGCCGGCGTCGCCGCCAACCCCCGCGGCCCTCAGCTGCCCGCGCGCGGGCCGCTGTTAGCTCGCGGCACCGCCGCCTACTACCACCGCCCTTCCAGGCCGCCTCGCCGCCCAACCGTGCCAGCCGGCCACCGCCGCGCCACCAGCGCGCGCTCCCCTCCTCCCCCAGCGGAATGCGCCGCCACCGCCACAATCTCCGCCCTCCGCGCGGCCGTGCACAGCCGCGAGCCGCCGCCGTCGCCCTTGGTCTTTGGGTTCATCTCCCCATCGGGTACCAAGGAGGAAGAAGGTGAATTTTTTATTTTTTTTATTATTGTAAAAATTGTAAATATTTTATTTATAGTTTCTGTATTTACAATAAGGTCCCTGTACATGTTTTGTTCATAAGTTTTGTTTCCTGATTTTTGCGTAGATACCCCTGTCTTTGGCTCTTAATTTGGACATCATTGTTGCATCATTTTACTCAATAAAAAATATCATTATGTTGAGCAACTTATCCTCTATCATGTGAGTATTTATTTGCATTTTTGTGACTCATAGGTAATTAATTAAAATTGTATAACTGAAATATTGCATATTTTACCCATTCCGTGCTCTTAAATTTATATCTAACACACGGTTTTCTCTAAAAATTCCACAAAAATTATATTTGTTTCTTTGATGAGTGCTTAACTTACTATCCAAATTTCATCCTAAATGGATTTGTCTTGTGCCCGAAATAAATTATAGAGTGTTTCTAGTATTTGATTTTAATTAAATCCACAGACATCTTTTTTATGAAATTTCAAATCTCTTGGATTGCTTATATAAATATCTTTTTGGGTAATTCGCATTCTGCTTAATTTGATAACGTGGATTAATTAGGAATTAATTACTCACTGCCACTCTGTTTTCACTAAAAAATTCATAAAAAATTCTTAATTTGTCAGAAAAATCCAAAAAAATTACTGTAGTCTCCTTGCATGATGTTTTAGTTCCAGTAAATTTTTCATATTTTTTACTTACTGTTTGTGTGAGAAATTGCGAAAAAACCCATAAAAAGAGTGTATTTTTTCATTGTTGCATTTTAACCCCTAAATTCTAAAAAAATATGTTTTGTGTTCATCACTGGATTAGGATTCTAGGAAAAATACATTTTGGCTAAATTGGACTATTTTGACATTAAAATTGATTTGGCCTATTGAATGATTTCCTAGTGTCTTGATTCATTTGCAATTGCATTCTTGTTGCATAAAAATCTAAAAAAATACCACTTGGAAATCTAAAATCTTCATTTTCGAATTAATACCTAGGTTGTTCCTTTGCCTCCCTGTGTTCGACCCCGAACTTGCCCGGGATATAAATTAAGCCGAGACACTCTTCACGGAGATCTTCTCTCGGTTCTGACCGAACCGCTAAGTACATGTGCTACAACGAAGCCGAATTAGAAACCGTATTTAGCGACACGTCAGATGGCGCCGTTGCCGGGGAGGCAAACGGCTTAGGGATTAATTTAAGAATTTAGATTTAGATTTTCATTTACTCGGGTAGTCCTGACCCCCGAGCCACCTTGTATTTATTCCATTTTTTTTTGCAATTATTTCTCTTCATATTTTTGTATATATCTTGTTGTTTATCTCTCTAATATAAATCTTTGTTTCCTTGCGAGGGCCCGGTGGACTTGGAGTGCATCAGAGGTCGACGGACGCGAGGAGCGCCGACTGCTGAAGTGTGAGGATAAAGCAATTTATTTTTGAGAGAATTTGTAAATTATTTTAATTATTTAGGTAGTTGCTCATTTCTAGCGGCTCTTGTTTGAGAGCTCGCGCATGTAAAAAGACTTGGACTTTATTTGTGGTGTGTCGAGCCTGTTTCACTCTCCGGCGAGGGTGGGGCTTGACTTGAGTGGCGAAATTAAGGATTAGGCACACGGTAGTTTAGATTCAAACTTGTTTGTGCCCATCGTAATTTAGGCCACACTTATCTTAGAAGATTCACTTATCTTATAAGATTCATAATGAGACGCACATGACACGTACTACTTAGCTCAAAATCAAATCAATTCTTCCCCGCTTATAGTATACTGTTTAGGTGCGGTTTTCTCGATCTGCATGCATTTAGTGTAATATTTACAAATTCAGTTTTGCATAATGCATGAAGAGTGCTGGGATTCACTGTAAGTATACCTCCTTCTGAGCATGCATCATAGTTTCTCGTTTGCATTCTGATTTCCGATTCCCCTCTTGTTTTACAACTTAAGGTCAAAAGGAAATTGGGACTGAACGGTAGACGTGCTTGTGTGTTCACATAAATTTCAAGTGATAACCTAACTCTAAAATTGGGACTGAATTGAGCAGGTCGATCTAATTAATTGGAATAAAAAGAACCCTTGTTCTCGGGTGTATAAAGCCCTCATTGTTTGTTTTACCTGCAAGTGAGAGAGAGACGACCCTAGGATAGAGCCAAGTCTGGATTTCTTACTTACTACTGGTTCTTTATTTTTAGGCGATTAGCTACTTTTCAGTGAGGATTTACGGGTAGCCGGTAAACGGTCCGGACTTCCTTAGCAGAGTGGGAGGTTTAGAGGACGCCTTAGTCCTCAAGGAACGGGTAGCCGTATTTTTACGGTCCGTACTTACTCCTATACTGGCTGAAAGTAGGTCAAACTAGTCGTAAGAACCGGGCCAGTCTGTAGGAAAATACGGGCACCTAACAGCTCGTTAATCTTTCAAAGATTGTATTCTCACCAACTTAAAATTGACCAGATAAATCGGCCGAACTCTTACGGCCATCACGTGTTGAGTTGGTGAAATTGGGGGTTTGAATTGTGTTTGTTTTTGTGTGAGTTCACTCCGCACATTTACGTGCACAGTAGAACTAGCGCCTCATTGATTATCGTGATCTAATCGGTTCTTTTGACATCGAAGATGACTGATTGGGGGGATATTTATTCGGACTTTGCGAATCTCTCGTTGAACCCTTCAAAAAGTACGTCTTCAAAGGTCCAAGCGCAACTTGGACCAACCTGGACTCATGTCCCTCTTGAGCCCAGGATCACTCACTCTCGGGATGGTTACCCTCAAACCATTCCATTTCTCTCTTCCCACCTCACCGAGGAAGACCATCGCCTTGGTGAGAATATCGTGATTCATAAATCCTCTTCTAATCAAGAAAAACATTGCTGATTCAGGCCATATAGAAGACACGAGTAAAATGCCTCCAAAGAAGAAAGAAGAGGAAGAAGAGAACAATGAAGACTCGATGAGAAGTATACTAGCCCGATTGGCTGCATCTGAGCAGCAACAAGCATTACTGAGAGCTCAGTTGGGACAGTTAAAATGTTGGGGTCCAACTACCAATGGACGCGGCTTATAACCCCGGACAATATCAAATTCATAACTACTTGAGTCCGGCTGAACCCGAGGTTGATTTTGAATTGAAGCCGCATTTCCTGAACCTGCTGCCACATTTTGATGGGAATGCTTCTGAGGAGCCATATGCATTCCTAAGGGACTTTGAGCTCATCTGCGCTAACCTCAAACATAACAATGTTAGCCAAGATTATATTAGGCTCAAAGCCCTTCCATTTGCCTTGGGTGGAAAAGCCGATTACTGGGTAAAGAATCTTGGAATCATCGTCACCACATATGCCCAGTTCAAGGACCTGTTTTTGAAGAAGTTCTACCCTTTGAGTAGAACTAACATGATGAGGACGCGCATTACGAGTTTTTCCCAATTACCCCATGAAGCTTTTTGTGATGCTTGGGAAAGATTCAAGGACATCCTGCAGAAGTGTCCCTGTCATGGACTAAATGATAACATCTTGGTCCAATCATTTTTCATTGGTCTTAACCCTGAGATGCAGGGTTTAGTGAGCGCTGCCTGTGGAGGCAGCTATACATCACGAGGAGCGGATACCGTCTGGAGGGTATTCGAGCAGATGGCTGAAACTAGCCGCTCACAGATGGCCAGCAGGGCCTATACACCATCCCCCAGTTCACTCTCACTTGGAGGGGGAAAATCAGCTGTAGTCGATCTCTCTCAGGACGTGATCCCTAGCATGGGACTTCTTGCTGACAAGCTTACTGTAGTGGAGAAGATCGACAGGAGGATTGATGAGTTAGACCGGAGCGTCTCCAAACTTCCAAAACAGATGGAGGAGTTGACTGAGAAGGTATCTAAGATAAGGATACCCGCCGTGACTGCACCCTCTGCTCCCCGTATACCGAGTTCACCATGTTCAGGAGCAGTTGGTGTCAGGGCAACCCCAGCCGTGGGAGCAGGACCAATCCTACACCCACTCTTTCCAGCAGCCACCTCCAGTAGCAGAGACAGTCGAGGAGGAGCCTCCACCAGTTTGGGAGGTGAATGGGATATGGTATACTCAGGACCCTGCCAGGCAGGGAAGTACGAGAGACCGACAGACCTATCAGCGTCCCCCGACCTTTCACAACACCGCATTCACCTCCGCACCACCTCCTTCACAGAAGAGCCCTGGATTCCATCCACCCCAGCAGCAGAGGCAGCAGTACCAGCAGTATGGCCGACAGGGCCATTACCAGACGGGCCAGCAGGGCCCGCAACCCCAGCAGCAGCAACAGAGGCAGTACACTGGCCAGCAGGGCCAGTCTTCCCGTTCTTCTTCCCAGTCTTATCCACTTCCTTCATCGTCTAGTCCCGTGGATATTCAGCAGCAGATACTCGACGAGCTACGTTCCTACAGGGACGAGGTTCATGACTTACGGGTGGATGTCAACCGCCTGTCCAGATGGCGAGACGAGCAGACTGCACCCTCTACCTCGATCCCAGCCCAAGTTCAGGCTAACCCCAATAGCCTGAACCGTTC
Source organism: Ottelia alismoides (assembly GCA_037367405.1). Lineage (NCBI taxonomy): Eukaryota > Viridiplantae > Streptophyta > Magnoliopsida > Alismatales > Hydrocharitaceae > Ottelia > Ottelia alismoides. The sequence continues at coordinate 1,009,784 of JAZKJV010002089.1, forward strand.
TAGTTCTCAGCAGCACTTTGGTCAGGTATACTATTCAGCATCTCCTAAATATGAACATGAGATTCTTTCGTGTGACGAGGTTAACCACATGTCACTCAGGAGCGAAGGACCGTGGTCGTACCTGACCGGGCGAGGGACACGAGGAGGGGCATCTCTGGAGCTCTACCTGAGGAGTCTTCAGAGGACGAGGAGGAGAGGCATCATATCTCAGATCCCCATCAGCACCATTCGAGGATTTCCACTCAGGGAACCGAGAGGAGGAGGAGAGCACGTACGCAACATCGTCAGCATGGATATTCTTCTGAGTCTACAGAGGACCTTGCATCTCCGGTTGTGGCGGATACCATTTCCAGCTTCTATTCCACAACCTTTAGTAGATAGTTTTGATTTCGATTCCATGTTGCATCAAAAAGATTCTTGTATGAAGAACTCTATTTCCGTTAAGTCAAAGAATGATCTTTCAGTTCATGATTCAGATTCTTCATCCTCTGTTTCCTTAGCTTCAATCCCTTTCCCCCGTGCTCTTACGGCAGGAAAGCGCATCAAAAAGATTCAGAAAGATGACCCCGATATGGCACTGTTTTGCAAAGAAAACATCACAGTTAAGGTGCCATTTGATGAATATGTGGCTAACCACCCTGCCTTCCAAAAATACCTTAAGGTGAGATGCACACCTACAAGGGTTAGCAGGAAGAAAGATAACCGAAATATAAAGACACATATCTTATCAGTAGCCACAACATATTGTCTCAAGAATCAGACTTTGCCAAAGAAAAAGAGAGACATGGGTGCTCACTATGTGGAGAGTCGTATTGACGACATTGCGTTTGCACGCACACTCTTAGATAACGGTTCTTCGATCAACTTACTTCCCTTAGCATTATATCAGAAATTGGAGTTGGGACCACTTCGCAAATCTAGAGCTTTACTCCAATTCGCAGATCGTTCAGTGAAGAGACCTAAGGGAGAAGTGAAGAACGTCGTTATCTCGATTGAGGGGCAGAACTATCAGGTGGACTTCACAGTCTTAGACATGGAGACTCCCAATCATTGGAGAGAATCTCAGATCATTCTCGGGCGACCCTTCCTTAGGACCGCAGGCGCAGCTTTCGATTATGGTACGGGAATGATGAAGTTCCGTTCTCCAGGCGGAGAAAGTGAACCTTGAGATGAAGCAAACCAAGTGTCAGCGACCCGATTCAGAAAGTAGCACGGAGTACTCATCTTCAGAGGCAGACTGCAGTTTGATTAGCACAGTTGGAATTTGGGGACAGATTCCTTCAGGACAGAGCGAGACCCTTTCATCTGGAGAGGATATAGTGCATGATGCAGTTTGCCAGGTGTTGTCTGATCTTGCTAGAGATGCATCAACCTATTCTCATGATGACTTAGAGATCCATCCGGATCTGTCAGTTCCATCCTCTTCGGAACAATCATGGGACATAGATGACGAGTCGGACGTGGCTTTTGCCGATTGTTTGGATACTTTTGACGATCCGACTCTTGATACTTCTGATTTGGTGGCGAGTACTACTCAGCTTAGCCCACCTTCATGCAGCACGGAACCAGATTCAGATTCAGTTCAGCCAGATCTGCTTGATGATACCACATTGCCAGAACTGAAATCACTACCTCCTACACTCAAGTATGCCTTTCTTGCGGGACCCAAAGAAAGATATCCTGTCATCATTAGCTCAGACTTGACTTTAGAGCAGGAGTCTAGGTTGTTAGAAGTCTTAGAGAGGAACCGCAAAGCAATAGGCTGGACAGTGTCGGATCTCGTGGGCATCAACCCCGCTCTCTGCTCGCACCATATTTTACTGAGGATAACGTGAGACCTTCCCGTGAGTTTCAGAGGAGACTTAACCCCAATCTACGGGAAGTGGTGAAGAATGAAATTGAGAAATGGTGCAAAGCAGGGTTTATATACCCTATTTCTGAGTCCAAGTGGGTGGCCCCACTTCATGTTGTCCCGAAGAAGTCGGGAATTCAGATGGTCACCAAGGAGGAGGGGGTAGAGATCGCGACACGTGTACCCACGTCGTGGCGCGTCTGTGTCGACTACAGACGCCTGAATGCTGCGACCAAGAAAGATCACTTTCCCTTGCCTTTTATTGATCAGATCTTGGAGAGACTTGCAGGGAAAGAGTTCTTCTGTTTTCTTGACGGGTACTCAGGCTACAACCAGGTGGCCATAGCCCCTGAGGACCAGGAAAAGACCACATTCACATGTCCATTCGGCACTTATGCTTTCAGGCGCATGCCATTCGGGCTCTGCAATGCCCCAGGCACATTTCAGCGGTGCATGATAGCCATATTTGCCGAGATGGTGGGAGATTTCCTGGAAGTGTTCATGGATGACTTCTCGGTCCATGGTGATTCTTTTGATACATGTTTAGCACACTTGGACCGAGTCCTCACGAGGTGTAGAGAGGTGAATCTGGTACTCTCCTGGGAGAAGAGTCACTTTATGGTGACGGAGGGTATCGTGTTGGGGCATGTCATCTCCAAAAGGGGAATGGAGGTTGACCCTGCCAAGGTGGAGGTGATCAAGAACTCGATCCACCTACCAACGTGAAGTCAGTGCGGTCATTCTTAGGGATGTTGGATTCTATAGGAGATTCATTCAAGATTTTTCAAAGATCGTCCGCCCACTGACTGAGCTCTTAGGGAAAGACATAGAGTTCATTGTAGATCACAGGTGTCTGGAGGCCTTTGAGCTCTTGAAAAGGAAGATTTGTACCTCGCCTATCCTACAAGCTCCTGACTGGTCCTCTCCCCTTTGAGATCATGACTGACGCTTCAGATTTCGCTATAGGAGCTGTGTTGGGACAACGACGAGATGGGATTCCGTTTGCGATTCACTATGCGAGCAAAGTTTTAGATCCTACACAGAAAAATTATACAGTGACTGAAAAGGAAATGCTCGCGGTAGTATGGGCCCTCGAGAAGTTCAGATCATATATTTTGGGCTCTAAGGTGACAATTTATACTGATCACACAGCCATTCGATACTTAATGGAAAAGAAGGACGCGAAGGCGCGTCTTCTTAGGTGGATTTTACTCCTCCAGGAATTTGATTTGGAGATAAAAGATAAACCTGGAGTGAAGAATGTTGTGGCTGATCACCTTTCTCGGATTGAACTTAAGGATTCTCCTGATCATGAGCGGATTAGAGAGACCTTCCCAGATGAGTCAATTTGTGTTATTGACTCCCTCCCGTGGTATGCCAACATGGTGAACTATCTTGTCTCCAAGCAGGTTCCCCATGGTTGGACTAGGAGCAGCATTGATCGACTGAAGTCGGATTCGAGGAGATACCACTGGGACGATCCTTTCCTTTTCTTCGAAGGACCGGATTGTATTTGGAGAAGGTGTATTCCTCAGGAGGAATACCATAGTGTCCTCACATATTGTCATTCACTTGAGGCTGGAGGACACCATTCGGGAAAGAGAATCGCTCACAAAGTACTTCAATGTGGATTGTATTGGCCGACCTTGTTTAGAGATGCCATTGATTTTGTACGGTCTTGCCCGATCTGTCAAAGGATGGGAGGGACAGTTGGACAGAGAGATGAGATGCCCATGCAACCGATGATTATTTGTGATGTTTTTGATGCATGGGGCATAGATTTTATGGGTCCCTTTCCCAACAGCCAAGGACATGAGTACATTTTGTTGGCGGTTGATTATTTATCTAGGTGGGTGGAGGCTATCCCAACCCGA